>JAJGRX010000933.1:1200000-1800000 GCA_025461125.1 Carex kokanica
TTCAGAGTGCAAAGAGAGAGAGAGAGAGCGCTATGTGGGAGGGAAGGAGAATTTTAGTTAAATCTTATGATGAGTATGTGATGCTGTGTTCATTATATAGCAAGTAGAAAGGTTGTATAGGAAAGGTAAATGAGAATTAAAAAAATTTCAACTACCTAATTGAGAAGCGTAAAGGACGATTATTGACTCATGGAATTGATACCGATACATGCTTGCTCCTCGTAATCCGACATTTAATTTTTACTAATGTGAACGGTCAAGATTAAACATTTAAGAAGGCAAGCAAACATTAACTATATATTGGATGGATTAATAGCAATTGTTAATGTTTTCTTAATATGACAATCAAGCAATATGAGCAGCTGTCTCATTTTTTTATATAGGAAATTTGGATTTAAGGGAGCCAATGAGAAGCAAAGGTGCATAGAGCTATCCCGTATTTTTCTTTTATTTTTCTAAAAGTTGAATTTGGACCGTCACATTTTAATTGCTTCCCGTATTTTTCTTTTATTTTTTTATTAGTCTTCTGGCTGGAAAAGTGAAAAGACGTTACATTGTTTCCATCCCATCGTTGTACACTACTGAATGCTAAATAACATAATGATCAAATATGCTACAGTCATTCTCATATCTACTTGATCAAATCAAAATTTCTTATTGCAATCAGTTCAAACTTCAAAGTAGATAAATTAATAACTAACTAATTTTGATGGGCCTCAGCTCTGCAACACAACTCATGGGCCAAAAGTTATGCCCCCAGCTGAAATCTGTTGGGCCGAACTTTAACGGAACGTTCATTTTTCTGTTAAAGGTAATGATTGGTGATTTATATCTGTTGCAACTTGGCATGTGATGATTGGGGACATGACATCCAGCCTTTCCAGTCCATGACCAAGGGGAAAAAAAAAAAATGTAACCCAACCTTTGCGTTCCCAATGTGAACGTACTTCTAATTTAGATGAAGCACAATAATGCGGTGATTTTTTTTTCTAACTAGTTAGCACTAATTAACCAACTGTTCGACTATAATAATTAAGAGAATATGTTGAAAAATATGTCATAAGAACGTAAACCAATAACAATTATATTTTCGTTATGTTACCCAATAAAAAGAATGGGTAGTCACCCCTTAGCTGCATCCCTCCAATGAAATGCTCTGTCAAAACACGATTATATTATCAGTAATATTTTCATACTACAATTGCATGGTGTTATTTACTCTTAACTTGTATATACAATTGATTGTACGTCCTTTTTTAATTAAGTTATTTTATTCCTCTTTTTGAAGATTTATCTCTTTTGTTTTCAACATGTCAGTACAATTCTTACAAACTACTGCATTATTGAACAAAGAAAATTGCATAATTACTTATCCAACTTGCATGCAAAAATAATATTCAAATTATTTTTCTTTTATATTTCTCTGCAAAAAAAACTCACACAATTTATTATATTATTTTTGTAATATACTAATTATTTTACATACTTAAAAAAATTCAAAAATTATTTTTTATAAAGAGTAAATATGTACCTATAATATATATGAATTATGTTATTTTTTATTATGTAAATTGACTGCGTATGTACCACTGTCATGGATTTTCAACAAGTTGATGAAAAATTGATACGTACATCATCAATATAATATTAGGAGTATTCTAGATTATTCTTGTTTATAGCGTATATATATCGAATCATTAACTATATCTCGTCTTAAATTGGTGTGAGCATCTAACAAATTTGCAAATTTGGTGATAGAAGTTTGTTTTGCATCATCGAGAAGTCGTGAATATATTCAATAATGAGTCCAGATAACATTTCCTTCTATTCCGAAATTTTTATTAATAGCAAAAAAATAAAAAAATATCGAAAATGAATAAGAGTTTTACTGAAATTTGACAAATAACAAAAACGTGATAGTCTATAACGTTCAGGGGACGTTATAAACTATCACGACCAGCTTAGTCAAAAGATTATCTCTTAACTAAACAACGAAAAAAAGAAAAAAGACATAATTCCTAGACGTCTTTGTCCATCACAGCCAGAGAGAAAAAAATAATAAAAAAACTCTGAACTTCATAGTTAATCACCGCCAGCAAACAATGTTTTTTTTTTGAAGTCCAGAGAGGCTTGACTCATATGACGGCTAGCAAACAAAGACATCCAGGGACTATCACGCCTGTCGTCATCTAGTTAGATATTTACATTGTTTGTTTTATTATTTTGAAGTATATTAAACTCTGGACTTCATATTTTTGAATACAGGGTCAAGTCCAGAGGTTACTTTTATTTATTCTAAGCCCAAAACAAACAATGTAAAATCTTTAATTCCCAAAGCAAGTTAGCCCAACTCTATATATATATATATAGAGAGAGAGTAGAACTAGGGTGCTCTTAAGCTCACCAAGCCTCTTTGTGAGCTTAACTCAAAAACCTATCGAATTGGTTTCAAGCGACGCATCCAAGCCGTTGAAACCGATCTACTTCACGAGTGATGAGTTTACATGTCAAGTTTTTAAATTTTCGAACTAATTTAATATAAAGTCAAGCGGTCAAAAAATAATGAAAAATGAACACATTAAAATTAACTTATAAACTATCTCTTTTTTATTGCTTGACTTTATACTAAATTAGTTCGAAAAGTTATAAATTTGACATGTAAATGCATCACTCGTGAAGTACATCGGTTTCAATAGTTTGGATGCATCGTTTGAAGCCAATTTAATAAGTTTTTGAATTAAGCTCACAAAGTGACTTGGTGAGCTTAGGAACACCCTAGTTCTACTATATATATATATATAGGGATGGGCTATGGTGAGCTATAGAGTAAAACAAGTTTTTACTCCACGCCTCATTATTTCCATTTTGAAAATCCAAACAACCGATCCGAACCGTTCAACATGATCTCCATATTGAAATGTGCTTGGAGACCAAATTTTACATTTTTTGGAATTTTTTTACTATTTATTAAGCCACTTTGAAAATCGCTGATCCATTGGTCCAGAATTTTTTACTGTTTTGCTACTGTTCATCCGGATCAGCGATTTTCAAAGTGGCTTAATAAATAGTAAAAAAATTTCAAAAAATGTAAAATTTGGTCTCCAAGCACATTTCAATATGGAGAACAACTTGAACGGTTCGGATCGGTTGTTTGGATTTTCAAGATGGAAATATGGCGTGAAGTACAAACTCGTTTTACTCCATAACTCACCATAGCCCATCCCTATATATATATATATATATATATATATATATATGAGTGAGGCTATGGTGCTATGCATAGCACGGATGGCTAGTGTACTACGGCTCAATATGGTACTTTTTAAAATCCTAACGGTCGATCCGACCGTTCAATGTAATAACCATATGAATATGTACTTGCAAACTAAATTTTATATTTTTTCGAATTTTTTTACTATTTTTTCAGATAGGTAGAATTTTGATGGTCCAGAATTTTCAAAAAACACTGATTTTTCTACCTATCTGAAAAAATAGTAAAAAAATTCGAAAAAATATAAAATTTAGTTTGCAAGTACATATTCATATGGATATCACATTGAACGGTCGGATCGACCGTTAGAATTTTAAAAAGTACCATATTGAGCCGTAGTACACTAGCCATCCGTGCTATGCATAGCACCATAGCCTCACTCTATATATATATAGTAGAACTAGGGTGCTCCTAAGCTCACCAAACCCTTCGTGAGCTCGACTCTAAAACCTATCAAATTGACTTCAAATGACATTTTCAAACCGTTAGATGTTCAATCTATATTAAAATGTGCTTGGAGACCAAATTTTACATTTTTTGGAATGTTTTTACTATTTATTAAGATGGTTTGAAAACCGCTGTTTTTATTAAAATTCTGCACCATTGAAAAACAGCGGTTTTCAAACCATCTTAATAAATAGTAAAAAAATTCCAAAAAATGTAAAATTTGGTCTCCAAGCACATTTTAATATAGATTGAACATCTAACGGTTTGGAAATGTCGTTTGAAGTCAATTCGATAGGTTTTAGAGTCGAGCTCACGAAGGGCTTGGTGAGCTTAGGAACACCCTAGTTCTACTCTATATATATATATATATATAGAGAGAGAGAGAGAGAGAGAGAGAGAGAGAGAGAGCGAGAGTGGCTAATATACAAACGTTTGTTCCTGGACTCAGGAACAAACGATTCGGTTCTCTGATTTTCAAAGTTCAAACAGTCGATCCAAACCGTTAGATATTTAATCTATATTAAAATGTGTTTGGAGACCAAATTTTACATTTTTTAGAATTTTTTTACTATTTATTAAGATGGTTTGAAAATCACTGATTTTATTAAAATTCTGCACTATTGAAAAACAGCGACCTTCAAACCAGCTTAATAAATAGTAAAAAAATTCTAAAAAATGTAAAATTTGGTCTCCAAGCACATTTTAATATAGATTAAATATCTAACGGTTTGGATCGACTGTTTGAACTTTGAAAATCAGAGAACCGAATCGTTTGTTCCTGAGTCCAGGAACAAACGTTTGTATATTAGCCATTCTCTCTCTCTCTCTCTCTCTCTCTCTATATATATATATATATATATATAGAGTAGAACTAGGGTGTTCCTAAGCTCACCAAGCCCTTCGTGAGCTCGACTCTAAAACCTATCGAATTGACTTCAAACGACATTTCCAAACCGTTAGATGCTCAATCTATATTAAATGTGCTTGGAGACCAAATTTTACATTTTTTGAAATTTTTTTACTATTTATTAAGATGGTTTGAAAACCGCTGTTTTCCAATGGTGCAGAATTTTAATAAAAACAGTGGTTTTCAAACCATCTTAATAAATAGTAAAAAAATTCCAAAAAATGTAAAATTTGGTCTCCAAGCACATTTTAATATAGATTGAACATCTAACGATTTGAAAATGTCGTTTGAAGTCAATTCGATAGGTTTTAGAGTCGAGCTCACAAAGGGTTTGGTGAGCTTAGGAACACCCTAGTTCTACTTAAATAACCCTCGAGAATACGTACATAGTGCCATGTCATCAAGTTAACGTTATGATTTCATTATTATTAATGGTTGCTGATGCGGAATTGCTTCCAATTTTCTAACGAAAATGTGCCCAATTTGGTAATAATTAAAAAAATTAAGGAGCAAACTAAGAACTTCGATGCTTTTGAAAATGAAAGAATAAATGGATGATACTTTACGGACCACCTGTGCAATATACTCTAGGTAAAAAATAAAAAATATAGGCGAATTTATTCAATAATTGTAAAAAAAAATTTATAAATTTTTAGGAAATGGAATATTTACACTTAAAAGAAAAACAAACATAATTTTTGAAACACCTATGATTTATTTAAACAAAATCTGTGTTGTCCATGATTTGGTATATATATGTTTTTTTTTTGTTTGTTTGGAGAAATAAGAAATGCTTGCGTAAAAGCTGCCAATTTACCTGCTACTCGTTTTTTTCCATGTTTTTTGTACCTTTTCCGAGAATGAGGTGATTACTTCACAGCTTTAATGCAAAACTAATGCCCATAAACTTTTTACAATTTACAAAGACCAACTGTGTGGCAAACTTTTTGTGAACTTACATGATCCAACACAATTTGTTGAATATTAATGAATCAACTGAACTGAACTGAACTGATGCAGGGTAATCATATGTAATCAATCTTGTGATCTTCTCGTTATCCAGTGCCAGGTTTACTCTGATTATTGTACTGTCAGTTTGTTTTAAGAGCATGTATGTGTTTAGAAATCTTGTTATAACTGTTGTGTCAACAATTTTTCAAGGACATGTAGCAAGATTGTAAATATAAAATATATAAAATATTAAATGAATTTCACAGATTAAGACTGGGGATCAATTTTTTTTGACATTCTTCAATGTTTCTCTGATCTATCACGTTGATGGGAGATACATGTTGGAATTTAATTCGTTGCTCTTATTCCGCATTCTGTTCAAACGAAGCTAGTTGCTCGTGTAGTCGTGTGAGACTTTATAATTCGTATTTTGTATAATTGTTTGTAGTTACTTTGGGACATTATATTTGAAAATAAATATGTGTTAGGTAGCAAGTTTTTAAAAAATTAATAAACACTTAATTTAATTACTTTCATTGTTTTTCACACATATATTAAAAAATTGGTTGTGTTTGTGTGTTTTTAATTATGATACCTGTTGACAAAAATATTTTGGTAAAAACACATAGCTATTTAACAATCACATAATTTCATTAATATTTTATATACTATTATAAATCATTCTCAAGACACATCTGAGGATCCTATGAAATACAATGATTACCAGTCATGTGACTTTCTTACCATCACCAGATACATCTTTAAAAAATAAAAATGTATTTTTCACGACATTTTTTACATAATTTCCTTAATATTTATACAATTTTTTTCACTTGTAGCTCTCTTGCACGGTTTTTTTTTTGTACAAAGGTAAAGGAGGTAAAGAAAAGTTATACTCAACAACCGCTGCTGTGGTTTCAGAAAAAAGAAAGGAATTTATTTAATGTTAATTAGTTTAAACTTACCAACTGGTATCAATATTTACATATTAATTAGTTAATTTGAATATAGTAATCTGTTTGTTAACTACTATATCAATTTGCAATTTGATGATTTGTTTTATTTATGTATTCAGGTTTCATAGGTATTTAATTAACATCATACTTTACAACCGCAAATCCTAAAGAATAAACCTATCACATGGTGAGGAATTCTCATATGTTAACTGAATCGATCTCATTTTCTCTGCAAATTATCCTCATTAATCTAGCCTGGTTCATCAATTATGAATTTATGATGTGCTATGATCACAATGTTTCATATATATATACAACTGTCTTTAATAAGGATCAATGCTAATAGTTCTTCTGACTTCAAATTATGAATAAACAAAGAGTGAGGCTATGGTGCTATGCATAGCACCAATGGCTAGTGTACTACGGCTCAATATGGTACTTTTTAAAATCCTAACGGTCGATCCGACCGTTCAATGTGATATCCATATGTATATGTACTTGCAAACTAAATTTTATATTTTTTGGAATTTTTTTACTATTTTTTCAGATAGGTAGAAAAATCGGTGTTTTTTGAAAATTCTGGACCATCAAAATTCTACCTATCTGAAAAAATAGTAAAAAAATTCGAAAAAAATATAAAATTTAGTTTGCAAGTACGTATTCATATGGTTATCACATTGAACGGTTGGATCGACCGTTAGGATTTTAAAAAGTACCATATTGAGCCGTAGTACACTAGCCATCCGTGCTATGCATAGCACCATAGCCTCACTCATAAACAAATATAGTTAAGTTTTACAAAAAAATAATTTTGTCAAATTATCATCTACATGCGATTTAGTTTCTCTTATATTAATTCTTATTAAAAGGCTCTTATACTTCATATTTGTCTCCTTATTTTACAAAAACTGTTTCATTTCTTTAAAATGAATGCAAAAATAATATTCAAATTACATCTCTTTTATACTTCTCTACAAAAAAATCACACAATTTATTATATTATTTTTGTAATATACTAATTATTTTACATACTTAAAAAAAATTCAAAATTTTTTTTATAAAGAGTAATAATGTACCTATAATATATACGATTATGTTATTTTTTATTATGTAAATTGACTGCGTATGTACCACAATCATGGATTTTCAACAAGTTAATGAAAAATTATTACGTACACCATCAATATAATATGAGGAAGGTTCAAATGCCTCCACAATGCCTTCATTTTTAAAAACTTTAATAAATCAAAATTTAAAACTTAAAAGTCAAAATAAAACCGTTGGATATGATCTAAATCATTTTATCTATGCATGTGTAAAAAATTATGACATTTCAATTTTGTTTTGGTTGTCATCAAGAGCTTGTAAAAAACGTACTAATGTGGATAATTTCTAAACATTGATTTTTCAACTTATTGATTCACAGAAAAACAAAATCGAAATATGATAATTTTTTATGAGCACATAGAAAAAATAACATAGATCACATCTAACGGTTTTATTTTTATTTTTTTAGTTTTAAATTTTGAGTTATTAAAGTTTTTAAAAATAGAAGCATGATAGAGACATAAAAAATAGAGGTATTTGAACCCTCCTCATATAATATTAGGAGTATTCTACATTATTCTTGTTTCTAGCTTATATCGAATCATTAACTATATCTCGTCTTAAATTGGTGTGAGCATCTAACAAATTTGCAAATTTGATAATAGAAGTTTGTTTTGCATCATTGAGAAGTCGTGAAGATATATTCAATAATGAGTCCAGATAACATGTCCCTCTATTTGGGCATAGAATTTGTTGGTTACTTCTCTTGTTTAGCTTTTTTTTAAGTTTGTTCATTAGCTCTCACATAATTTCCTTATTTACACAAGAAAATGAAAATTAGTAGTAGAAAATCAAAATACAGACTGTGTATCCGTATCAAAACCACCACACCACTATTCATGAAATTGCAAACATTTTGTTTGTTTGATTATAATATAAATATTTTAATACACTATCATATTATAGAACCAACCAATTATATTTTAATACACGTGTGCCGTTGCCTTCCTGGTAGGCACAAACAATCCATTACGAGAAAGAGAAAAGAGAAAAAAAAAAATTATATAATGCGCAACTATATGTATGGTATCATGTAGACTTTACACTAAAGGATAATGATTACACTTTCTCCCTTGACTGATGCAGACTTTACCGAAATTTTTATTAATCGAAAAAAAATAAAAATAATATCGGAAAGGGGCGATACTTTTGTGACAATTTTAAAAGTAGTTAGAACGGTACCATTGATGCCGTCCCATGGGACGGCACTATCCTCGCCGTCCGATCTTAACCATGATTAACCAGCTAATCCAGATCCCGTCCCACGAGAAAAAAAAAAATTTAAAACGACCGGACGGTAGGGTTGATCCCGTCCGCCGAGAAAAAAAAATATATATATAAAATATCGGACGGTGGGGTTGATACCGTCCTCCAACAAAAAAAAAATAAATAAAACAAGGGACGGTGGCATTGATGCCGTCCGAGACCCAGGGACGGTGCCATTATTGCCGTCCGAGGCCCAGTTAAGCCTATCCCTACGCGGACTCGCTGTCTCTCGCTGTCTCCCTCTGTGCCTCTCGCTGTCTCCCTCTGTCCCTCACCGACGGAACAAAGAATCGCACGCCTCGCACCGACCCAAGTCTCGGCCGGCAACATCGATCCCGTCCCACTCCGGGATTTTCGGCTCCCCAGTCCCACTCCTGTCCTCCGGTCTCCCTCTCTAACTTAGGTATTTTTAAATTTAAAATTAGATAAATTAGTTTAAAAATCAGTTAATTTTTTTAATAATTTCGAATTTAATTTGTTAATTGTATTTTAGAGTAATTGATAAATTAGGATTTATGATTTAGAAAAATGATTGTTTAGAATTTGAAATAATTATTAGTTTAATTTAATTTCATTTAGGTTTTATGATTTGTTAATTAAATGAGAATGTCTAAAAACAATGCATGTTTGTTAATTAAATTAATTTCATTTAGGATTTATGATTTAGAAAAATTGATTGTTTAGGATTTGAAATAATTATTAGTTTAATTTAATTTCATTTAGGTTTTATAATTTGTTAATTAAATGAGAATATCTAAAAACACTACATGTTTGTTAAGAAGCTCACATCTGCGGGTTGGAATCCTGAGATGTCATTAAAACTTGCCACAGGGTGACTTACACCACGGTCGGATATGGGATGACGCCGACCCTGAACACATGATGTCTGTTGCGATTGTGTCGAGGTAACGGACCGGAAATCTCCTTCTGAATCATCTTCATTATCCCAGTCGGCGTCATCCTCACATGAGTCGGCGTCATTTTCGTCATCTTCATCACTCTGCGGCACGTCATCAACATCATGATAACGAGCACCTGCCTCCGGCGGATCAACCCATGGACCCTCCTGATTATTATATTCTGTCTGACCAGACGGCACATCATCAACATTATGATAATGATCACCTGATGCCGACGGATCAACCCAATGACTGTACTGATTATTACACTCTGTTTGAGCAGGCGGTGACAACTCGTTCACATCGGGAAAAGGATGCAAATAAAGGTCTCGCCTCGGTGTTTGTTGTGTCTGATGGGGTTCGAAGACAGTAGGACCCGCATAGTGAGCACTATATTGGGTCTGTCGAGGTTCTGGTTGTGTCTCCGGTACCATACTACCAGTGAATAACTGCTGTTGCATTTCACGAATGATTGGAACCAACTCAATGTATAAATCGATATAACAATATTGGGTTTGGGCAAACATACTTTGGTTATAAATACCTCTCCAACTCTGATCGCACACGATTTCTATTGTCTCATAATAACGTCGGGTTGTTGTACCAACATTAACCCGTGCATGTGCTTTTATGTTGTATTCACTCTCGGAATATCCAAGTTGGCGATAAATTTCACCTTTCACATCGTGCCAACCTTGTTCACCAGTCACACTCAATGAGAATTGAGGGCTAGTACTGTACTCCACTCCTTTACGACCGTGTCGTATTTCACCACCGAAATGAATCCTCACCAGTAGCATGATTAATTATTTTTGTGAATTAGCCTACACAATAATAAATAAATTACATGTAATTAAAAATTTACAAACAATATATAATTAAAAATTTAAACACATTCACTGCTTCAAACAATATATAATTAAAAATTTAAACACGTTCACTGCTTCAAACAATGTATAATTAAAAATTTAAACACGTTCACTGATTCAAACAATGTGTAATTAAAAATTTAAACACGTTCACTGCTTTAAACAATTAATAATTAAAAATTTAAACACGTTCAAACAATATATAATTAAAAGGTGTATTTTTACATTTTTTTTGTATTTTACATAGGAGTGGCTAATATATAAAAAATACAAATTTGAGTTGAATTTCTATGTACTTATTAAACATTAATTAATTGCGAAAATCTTCAAGGCGTCTCAAGTGCAAATATTAAATTTTAAACCTACTAGTGTACGACTTCTCATACGGAAAACAATATTTTAATTTATTGTAATAAAAATGATTTTTACTTACTTAAAAATGCAAATTTATGATATACTGTGATTTTTTCCTAACAAAAATACAAAAAATCAATTGACTTTTTTTATGTACAAAAGTACCACTTTTGCTCAAAATGTACGTATCGTCTTTGTTTTCTTATACAATTAAGGTACTTTTTCAAAATTTAATTCAATTATGCAAGTGCACCATTCTAGTGCATATATGTAACAAATTTGTAAGATATAATAATTCAATTTTGATTAAGATACATTTCATTGAATATAAAATGCAACAAAAAAAAAAATATATTTTTTGCTGTATAATAATATGTACATAAATATGTAAACAATACGTAAATAAATAAATTACATATAATTAATCATCATACAATATGTAATTAAAAATTTACCTGTTTGAGATGCTTCTGTATTTAACCGCTTCAATCAGAGCTCGATTTGTTTCTGCTAGACTCGACTCTGCTAAACAAAAAATAAGATAACCAACTTCTCTGTCTAAATTGCGAACGTAAAAAATATAAACTCTTTCTTTGTTCTGTCTGAGGTGCGAGAGACTCGAATAACAATCCACTCCCCTTCCCTGGCAGACAGAGGCCGCAATATATGAAAGTATGGGACGGCATCAACATTACCGTCCCGATTTTTTTTTTTTTTTCCTCTGGGACGGTATCGATGGTACCGTCCGGTGTTATTTATTTTTTATTTTTTATTCCTGGGACGGTATCGACGTTACCGTCCGGTGTTATTTATTTTTTATTTTTTATTCCTGGGACGGTAATGATGGTACCGTCCGGAATTTTTTTTTTTTTTTTGTGGGACGGGAATTTTATCACCGTCCTTGAATCCGGATTAGCGACGAATTTAGTTAACCGGAATGTAATGTCGGACGGCGAGGACAGTGCCGTCCCATGGGACGGTACCAAGGGTCCCGTTCTAACTACTTTTAAAATTGTCGCTAAAGTATCGCCCCTTTCCGATATTATTTTTATTTTTTTTCGATTAATAAAAATTTCGGCAGACTTTACGCCAAAAGAAATAATGATTACATGCTTTCTCTCTCTCAATTCCCATCCTCCGAGATATCTCATATTTTGCTTTAGGACCTGTTCGGTAACATGAGAATTTTGTGGAAATAGGAATATTTAATATGGGAATGGGAATTTTAATTTGTCAAAACCAAAGTTATTTAATTCATGGGTAATTTTAGAATATAGGTGTTCGGCAAGTGCATGAGAAATTTGTTAGGATGTTAGTTTGTTTTTCTTTTTATAAAAGATGTAATACTACAATTAAACTATATTAAGTGTATTAATACTAATCACTGATTATGATTAATATAATTATATATATCAGATTCTAAAAAAAATTAAATGAGTGAATTGACTATACAATGCAAAGTAATAATTTCTTGTATTATTAAATTGTGCTTGTTTAATTAATTTTACCCTTTGTATTATTAAATTGTGTTTGTTTAATTGAGTGCTTGATTGTACAAGTTAATTTCAGTTTAATTAATTAAACAAGTATTAATTAGTATAATTCATCTTTTAATTAATTAGTATTAAATTGTGTTTGTTTAAACAAAAATGGCTTAAATTTTTAGGGGTAATAAACCTTCCAATTAATGAAGTTTCTAAAAATTTAATGTATAATAAAAGTTTAAGCTAATAGTTTATTACCCCTAAAAATTGGAAGGTTTAATGTATGATAAAAGTTTAATGTATATGTCAACTTTGTTTAATTAATATTTTGGCAACTTCAACATTTGGAAAAAAAACGGAGGTCTAAGCTAATGTTTTTTTCCCATGAAATAGAAGGCAAAAAGTAGGAAGAATACCCACATAGGAATACATATAGGAATTTATACTTGACCTCCGAACATGTCTCATGGCAAAATTTCTAAGATTTCAATTTTTTTCAAAATTCCCATGGGTACTGCTGTTGCCGAACAGGCCCTTAGTCATTACATCTGTGTTTGACTTAAGAGTATACCTTTTTTTTTTATGTATACCGTACATAGAAGATAGAACCTTGTTAACATAAAATATGTACCGAGGGGTTTAATACCATTTACCAGTCAGGTCTGCTAACTAAGACGGTCTAATTTGACTCCTAATTTTTCTCAAGTCAAGTAGTTGTTTGATTGCTACGGTGTATCGTATTGTATTGGTTCTAATGACGGTTAGCTGCTCATGTGAAGGCTTGTTTGCCATTTTCTATCTCAAGAGAGCAAATTTTACTTTTATCGTGTATATCCATTCCTGCATAGATAAAAGATAATATAAGGTGCGGATTTATTGTGACCACTAATCTTGATAATGATGCTTCTAACAACGTACTGTTAATAGTATCATTAATGCTCTAATTTGGTATTTTAATTTTGAGATTCAAGACATAATTCAAAAGTATTCCTTGCACATTGGGGCAATTTATTTTGCTAAGGTAGCTTTAAGAATATAAAGATTTTTTTTGCAACTATATGCTCTCCTACTTAGTTTTGTTGTACTATAAAAATTTTTGTCTATTCTGACAAAAATTCCGACTACAACTGGATAGAACTGGATAGATAGCTCTGCATTTGTACGCTAATTTTGACTTTTTAAAGCATCTTCATCGTACTAGCAAAGAAATTATAAATGTTGTGATGATTGTCCATAATTTAAATATTTGTGATATGAAGCAATTTTATGTCTAAAAGTGTCGTATCAAATTTTGCAAGTACTAATTTCAGAGATGCAGTATAATAATTACAAGAATATAATTTTTATTAAATTGATGTAAAATTAAATGCTAAATTATTGATATGCTAGATAAAATAAATCTTTATAATTGAAGTAATGGAGATGTAAACACCACCTATTGTTAAAAGAAAAGTTCCTTTCTAAAAACTAGATAATGATTTTATTGCTGTAAAAGAAAATTTTCCTTCTCCAAAAAAAATCATTTTCTCAAAAAATCTCAGACGACTCAAGATTGAACGCATGCATTTTACAATTCTGATCAAATATATTGGTCATTCAAAATATCTAATTTTTTTTTTAAGTATGACATGGGATCGGAACAGGTTCAAACACATTTATCCCAAAAAAAACTGGAACGTATGAATTCGGTATGAATTTTTTAACACGTAATACCATACTTCAAAATTTATCTTGAATTTATTCCGGTACTTGAGAAACTTTTTGTTGTCTATGTTCAATCGTATGATGTTGAACACATCCGTGTTAAGTTTTAACTATATATACTGGCATCAAATTTATAAATCTAAATATTAATGTTTTACAATATTATTTTCTTAATGCATGATTGATTTACATTTAAATTTTTCATACTGCAAGATGATTCTATCCTGTTCAAAGTCATTTCCCTCGTAAGAAGTGCAAACTACAAATGCCATGGAATATATATACCAAGTTCTCTTTGTGCAACCAAATTAATTTATTTTTCTCTTCCCCACCCTTTAAAAAAATAAAAATAAACATTTCGTTGTATATATTAATTTTTAGCTCCTTTTCTTAATTAAGAAAAGCACAATATTGTTATCTCAGACATCGTGGTCTCTAATTCGGAAAAAATAAATTAATGTAAAACATGCGTCAAACACATAATTGACATGCAGTCTTTCTACAAATATTGAGATATTTGTAGGATAAATACTACTCAAAATTTCCATTCATTACCTTTGAGAGAAAACTTTAGCTAGGAATCATGGTACCTTTTTTGCAGTTCCTCCAATTTCCATTCATTATCTTTTTGCATGCTTAGCTAGCAGTAGACTATGTCAGTGCCTAGCTAGCAGTTGACCGGTAACTTTTTTTTTGAGATGAAATAACATAAGTTTAGGTTCAGGCTGCTCCGTTGATTAAAATTAGCCTTATGTACTTGGATTTTATTTATTTGAGAAATGGCCTTCTAATATTTGAAATTTTAAAACTATATATATGACAAATGGGATGTGCCGAAATTGCACCTGAACTTTTTCTTCTCAATTTCATTTCGAACTAACAAACATACTCCAACTTATTATTCTTCAAACGCTTCTAGGCAGCCTGCTAAAAAAATATATATAATTCAAATAAGACAAAATATTATGAATTTGTTTTATCTCTCATCAGTCAATTTTTTTTATTAAATTTAATTAACTATTTTCAACTATACTTTTCACATATCACGGAATCCTTCTTGAAGTAGATATAATCAGATAATCTCGTTACAGCCATTTTTTTTTTAGCTTTGATTTTTATAACGAAATTTGATTCGTCTAATCTCGATCAGATGTCAAGAAACATTATTTTAAGAAATCATTAAAATAAAGTTTGATTTGGCTGATCTTGATTACATGTCAAAAAAATTATTTTTGAAAAAATGATTTGCTGTTCCTTTCTTGAAATGAACGTTGGTTTGTGGATTCAATTGCGCAAATAAATAAATAGATATTGTCTGACAAGAAATAAATAAATAGATATTTCTTAAAATGAACGTTGCCATATTTTTATTAAACATGCTTCTCCATTTTTGAATTTGTTTTAGGATGATATTTTTTCTTTAAATTTGTTTTTATGTATAGGTTATGATCATAAATTTAAATATCAATCAGCCAATTTTCTAAGGAATTAGCTCTAATTAAATCCGGGAAATTGAATGAATTTCACCCTTTTTAAAAACCTTAAAACATATTGTCCTTGCCTCCTAAATTTTTTTAGGAAATATCGACTCCCTTCTCTTCCTTTGTTACCCTTCACCTCATTTTATTTTTGCAATTGCAATTTTCGTTGGACTGGATTATTGTAAACACAGTGAAGTCAATTTGTCTTTTATTTCTAGCTGTACCTTTTTCTTGCGCAATTTTTATTTTTACTTTTGCAAATTAATGACACTATAGCAGTTACTTTTTATTATTATTCAAAATCTGACCTCTGGTCGACACTTGATTAATAAAATATTCTTATGAACATTATTTACTTAGTCTTCTATTATGAAACCAAAGCATAATGACCTAGTCTGCCTCAGACACCTTGGATTTTGTAGAGATTTAGTTTTGATTTCTTTGTTTGTTTAATTAAGTCATCCGATTATGTAAAGATTTAGTTTTAAATATCAATGTGACTTGTGACTGATTAAATCAAACAAAAAGATTTGCAATATTAAAGAAAAAGGAATAAAATCTGGCATGTATCTTTTTCACCGCAAATTCAGATCCTCTCCGGTACCTATAACTTAATAGGGAAGCTTTTACAATTACTGGATCTGGACCGTTCTTTTTAACTTAGGACGATCTCCCGAATCTCGAAACGGCTGAGAGTTAATCTCAAACCGTAAAGTGAAGGGAATCTTTTACAGTATTGGAGAGGATACTTCACCGCCATAGTCCACAAGTGGTAAAATCGTAAATAATAAGAGTCAAGAGAGAGACTTGTTAAAGAAGTCACTAGCACAGATCTCCCCTTTTTCTCACTAACCAGCGCTTCTTTCTTCTCAGAGAAAAGAGAACACCCATAGAAGAAAGAAAAAGAAAAGAGTGAGAGAGGAGGGGGAAGGAAGGAGAAGCGCTCCGAGATCCGAGAGTCGAGCGTGAGCCGCGCGAAAGAGAGAAGAGACAACCGAGCTCCGGTGATTGAGATGCTCCGGGCTGATCGAGCTCATCCATAGACCTGGTTTTCCTTCTCCCGGCCAGAGAGCGGTGTGCACGCCAGCTGGTGGCCGCGCCGTTTTCCTCTGCACGTCAGCTGGTGGCCGCGCCCTCCCGGAGTTCGCACCTCCTCTTTGCAATCCGTTGAGACATTGGTTCCCATTTCTCCTCTCCTCTCTTTGTTACCACTTTTCTCCCATTTGTATCCTATTTGTAGCGATTTTGTGTTAATTTATTCTGACGGGCAGGATCCAAAGCCAGAGCAAGACTACATCAATACTGCAGTGAAAAAATAGGAAAAGTCACTGATACTGCTGGCTGGAGCAGTCACCGGATTCATCACCGTCGCCTCTCTCCATCCTCTTGATGTCATTTGTACCCGCTTTCAGTATCTCTCTCTACCTCTCTTTCCCTCTGATTATAATTTGGCAAGTTATTATCTATTTAATCGATGATATAATTGTGCAGTGAGCGATGGGAGCGCGTCGAGTGTGCCATAGTATAAGAACACAGCTCAAGCCATCTTCTCCATTGCCAGAAACGACGTTACTTTTTTTTTTTTTATCATTTCATTTGGTTTAATTTCATTATTTTTTTCACTTTTAAATTTTTGCTTATAAGGTGTAGGAGGTCTCTATGTTGGGTTCTGCATGTACTGCTGTACTTGGATCCAATGTTGGGCTTTATTTCAACATTTATCTACATACAAATATTTTACATTCATGTCAATTATGTCCCTTTTTTCCACTTCTCATAATTAAAGGGGAGTTTTGCCAAAAGACATGGTCCCATCTAAAGCCTCAGTTTAAACGGTTAGCTTACTTACTGCTTTTTTTTCAGGTAAAAGAGAAAATAATTAAATAAATCAACCATGAAAACTATTCTCTTAATCGAGCCTGAACCCTCTGTAGCTCTCTTTTCACTGATACCAATGATTTCCTGCATATTCATAGGTCAGTTGCAATTGTAAGGGTCTGTTTGTGAAACCTTTAATCATATTAATTTACAATTACTATTGTCTACATATAACCTCTCTGTTGTAATTTTTGTTTTGGCGAATGACAAGAGCAGCTCTAATGACATATGCGCATGACATCAAAGGTAGGAGGTCATCCTTCTTCTAGGGTTCCATTGACATTGGAAGAAGTTAAAGATTCCTTTTATAATCCTATCTTTTGTGATAGCACAATTAGTATCATCAAGGTGGATATTTCTTTTGCTGAAAAGGCTCATTTTAGCAACTCTCATGTGAGATGTGACATTTCCTTACGGTGCCTAAATTGTACTCAACTATATTGTATTGTACCCTAAGAAGTTGAACGGAACGGCATGGTTCAAAAAATCGGCCGATTCCGAGTCAAATCGGCCGATTCAACTCGGAATCGGACGGGACCGGTCCGATTTTTACCCGATTCTCGGGTCTATGCGATTTTATCGGCAAAACTCGGATGAACAGTGACGGAATCGGCCGATTTTCCGATTTTTTCGGCTGATTCAAGCCGATTCAACCGAGTTAGACCGAGTTTTGGCCGAGTCAGCCGAGTTTTGGTCCAAATCATCCGAGTTCAGCCGTGTCGAAAAGTTCCAAGCCGTATTTTTTTTTTCGGAGAAGAAGTTCACGCCATTTTCGTTTTTTCTGAAGAAAGACTAAAGTTTGAGCTTTGAAGGAGAAAGATTAATGGACAAAAAATTTAAATAGACATGGTGTATAAAATTGTTGCTTCTAAATTTCAATACATTAATAGGTTTACATAGACCGGGATCAGGGTACCAAAAATCAAAACATTTATTGAGCAGTTTCAACTTCCTAGACTACAGTGTGTAGGTTCTGAATTCTTTTTATCAAGGGCTACCAGACATTCATTCAAGTTAGATCAACGGCTAAAATTACACACAAGAAACACATCTAGGCCTTGATCCGTGCCTCATATAACACCCATTAGGAGTGTTCCACGTGGAACTGTGTATGTGGCTGAGTTTTTGAATGATTCATTTGACTTAAATATTAATGAAGGTCCAAACTTGCTCAGTTAGATGATTCTTTAAATATTATGCTAGAATATTCCTTTTCAATTAATTATCTGTGCAAAACACCAAATTTTTCTTCAATTATTAATTTTCGGTATTCTTTTTTATATGGATTAAAAAATACGGAACATATTACGACTTGCGACACTATCTACCAAATCTCTATAACAAAACATAATTAATTTGAAGGGAACATTACCATAACTATTACGATGTTTAATTATAGCAAAATAATGTTAATGATAATAAATAATGATAATAATAATAATAATAATAATAATAGAAAATATGGAGTGAATTTTTTTAATCGGCCGATATTGAATGTTTATATTATATTATTGATTTATTTTTGTCTAAAAAGTGGACTTAATATACAAGCTAAAATCTAATGTGAAGAATTGAGGATGTGAGTTGTGATGAACCCGTGATTATTTTTTTAATTTTAATTTTTGTGATTTTTTAATTTAAATATTCATATTTTATTTTTGTTATTTTTGTGATTTTTTAATTTTTATTACCAATTTTTTTTCTATTTTTTGGTTACAAAACAAGCTTATGGCAAAAAAATCCGAGTTACCGAGTCAACTCGGACGATTCCGGCCGATTCACCCGATTCCGATTTCACGGTCAAGAATCCGATTCCGATTCCGATTCCGAGTTTCAGAACCATGCGGAACGGAACCGACCCATATAAGCAAAGTACCCATCGAAGCAGCTGCCTTGAATGCTGGGGCTTGGGCTTGTTCACTTCACTTTTAAGGAAAGAACAAACACAAAAATTTCAGCTTCCTTCTCATTACGAACTTGAGAGTTGAATGTAATGCCAGTTTTTGATCTCTCTCATTCTTGACTTTATATCGTACTTTTGGGTTACAAACTTGAGTTCTTGTCTGGTTTTGGAACAGATTTTGTGGTGGACCCAGACTGTCATGGTTGCTGTCTCAAGAGCACATAGATTATCATCATCAGAGCATGCATATATGCTAGATAAGTTTCTGCTTTATATTTTTCTTTTCCTTCTTGTTAGACAACTGTGAAATCGAAACCATTCCTGCTTCCTAGTTCCTTCCTGTGCATATATAGCATGTATTGCTAAGAGGTTCTTGCTCGAATTGAATTAACAAGTCTCAAGACAACATGTTCTCAATGAGAAGCGATTTGGACAAATTGCTCAACATAAGTCTTTCTTTAAATATTCCTTCTTCTAGATTACATATAAGAACAATGTATTATTAGTTTTAATTTTAAATTTTTTACCAATTGTCATATTCACTTTGTTCCGGGTAGTACATTTTATATTACTGGCTAGCTTGACTAGTATTTCACTCTTAAATGATGCTTTTGTTGAAAAACCCAAAATTTCATTATATCAAAATCAAGCCACACAAACATTTATGAGTTCTGATTTCAAATTATTTTTAATTAATTTCTCTTGAAGCTAAAAGAATGAAACCAACCTGAAATACGCCTCACAGGGAAGTATAGTGAATCGGGTTGATATTTCAATTCTCTATGTTCAAGTATCATTGATAGTTTATTGTTATTGAGTTTTTGTAATAAAAGCTTGTTTACTTTTTAATGCACACTTGGAAGCATCTACCGAAGGAAATCGCATGGCTGTAAGTAACGTGCTTGCCGTCCCAACAGAAATGAGCTCTCTCGGTAAAGTAAAAGCAAACTGAACTGGTATGCGAATTAAATATTACATTTCATCGGGGTAGTTTCTGACAAGGATTATGAGGTTGGTTGAATAGTGACTTCAAATAGCTGTTACATATCATTTCAAGTCCATTTACCGAATTCAACTTGATTGTCATAACTTGTATTGAAACTTCAAAATTTATCTGTCCTCAACAGTTACTTGACATGATTGAAAATTGAAAAAATAATCAATGTGGTATCTTTAGGAAACTCAATGAGTGAACTTCTTGGGACTGATCTGTGAGCTTGTTGAGAATTTGCTCTATTAAACTATTAAGAGTTAACTTAATTAGCTTTACCAGTTAAGCTTAATAACCCCTTTTTTATTTTTGCAAAGTACTGCAATATTCAAGTGGAGGAGCCTTAATGGAATTGCACATTGAATAATCCATGTTAGTTTTTGCGTGCTTTTCTTTTCCTCTTCTCTGTTGGTACTCTTTGATTTTAATTAATTTTATTTCAGTAGTTATCTTGCACCTTTCTGTTGGAATTTGTGGTTTCATGGTGAGGCATCATCAGCATGGTACTGCCGTGGTTCCCATGAGCGAGCTGAGGTATTGTGTGAATTCGCGTTGCGTTTTTTGAATCTAGCAGTTTTATTTGAAACTTGGTGTGTGCACCAGTCATGCGGCAACACCCTCGAGGTGTCCAAATAACTACCAAATGTAAGTAGCAAGTACCTTTAATCATCTGAATTTTACAATTACTCTTGTCTGGTACTTACTACTCTATTATAATTTGTTTTGCAGAGTAAGGCGGGTTTGGAAGGTTTGCTTTCTGGACGAAGCACATCGCTCTTAGTGGCTGTGAGATAAGTTTGTTTTTTACTTGTCATTTTTCTTACTAGTCAGCAGGCTGATAACTCGAACTATATTTACAAGGATTGGACTCTTTTTGTATTCGCAGAACTTGCTACACATTATATCTCTCTTTGAAACCAATGAATAAGAATAGTATGTTTCGGTCATTATGTACAAAAAAAAAAAACCAATTCCATCTTTGTAATAGTGTAACTGTTGGCTACCTTGTCATGACTAAATGGTACCAACTTCTTGTTCCTTTTTGTTTTGTGGAAAATTAGTTAAATTGATCAGTTTATAAATTATAATCACGAGTAACCTTGTGTAAAATTATTGAAAGAACCTTATACGAGTGACGTGCCTCTGTTTCCAGTACGGTTACTTTTTCCAGGCAAACAAGGAACCATCCACTAAGCAAATCAATTGGCTGGAAGCTTAGAACTTGTAAACCCACGTGCAATACGCCTCACAGGGAAGTATAGTGAATCGGGTTGATATTTCAATTCTCTATGTTCAAGTATCATTGATAGTTTATTGTTATTGAGTTTTTGTAATAAAAGCTTGTTTACTTTTTAATGCACACTTGGAAGCATCTACCGAAGGAAATCGCATGGCTATAAGTAACGTGCTTGCCGTCCCAACTGAAATGAGCTCTCTCGGTAAAGTAAAAGCAAACTGAACTGGTATGCGAATTAAATATTACATTTCATCGGGGTAGTTTCTGACAAGGATTATGAGGTTGGTTGAATAGTGACTTCAAATAGCTGTTACATATCATTTCAAGTCCATTTACCGAATTCAACTTGATTGTCATAACTTGTATTGAAACTTCAAAATTTATCTGTCCTCAACAGTTACTTGACATGATTGAAAATTGGAAAAATAATCAATGTGGTATCTTTAGGAAACTCAATGAGTGAACTTCTTGGGACTGATCCGTGAGCTTGTTGAGAATTTGCTCTATTAAACTATTAAGAGTTAACTTAATTAGCTTTACCAGTTAAGCTTAATAACCCCTTTTTTTATTTTTGCAAAGTACTGCAATATTCAAGTGGAGGAGCATTAACGGAATTGCACATTGAATAATCCATGTAAGTTTTTGCATGCTTTTCTTTTCCTCTTCTCTGTTGGTACTCTTTGATTTTAATTAATTTTATTTCAGTTGTTATCTTGGACCTTTCTGTTGGAATTTGTGGTTTCATGGTTAGGCATTGTCTGCATGGTACTTCCCTGGTTCCCATGAGCGAGCCGATGTATCGTGTGCATTCGCTTTGCCTTTTTTGAATCTAGAAGTTTTATTTGCAACTTGGTGTGTGCACCAGTCGTGCGGCAACACCCTCGAGGTGTCCAAATAACTACCAAATGTAAGTAGCAAGTACCTTTAATCATTTGAATTTTACAATTACTCTTGTCTAGTACTTACTACTCTATTATAATTTGTTTTGCAGAGTAAGGCGGGTTTGGAAGGTTTGCTTTCTGGACGAAGCACATCGCTCTTAGTGGCTGTGAGATAAGTTTGTTTTTTACTTGTCATTTTTCTTACTAGTCAGCAGGCTGATAACTCGAACTATATTTACAAGGATTGGACTCTTTTTGTATTCGCAGAACTTGCTACACATTATATCTCTCTTTGAAACCAATGAATAAGAATAGTATGTTTCGGTCATTATGTACAAAAAAAAAAACCAATTCCATCTTTGTAATAGTGTAACTGTTGGCTACCTTGTCATGACTAAATGGTACCAACTTCTTGTTCCCTTTTGTTTTGTGGAAAATTAGTTAAATTGATCAGTTTATAAATTATAATCACGAGTAACCTTGTGTAAAATTATTGAAAGAACCTTATACGAGTGACGTGCCTCTGTTTCCAGTACGGTTACTTTTTCCAGGCAAACAAGGAACCATCCACTAAGCAAATCAATTGGCTGGAAGCTTAGAACTTGTAAACCCACGTGCAATACGCCTCACAGGGAAGTATAGTGAATCGGGTTGATATTTCAATTCTCTATGTTCAAGTATCATTGATAGTTTATTGTTATTGAGTTTTTGTAATAAAAGCTTGTTTACTTTTTAATGCACACTTGGAAGCATCTACCGAAGGAAATCGCATGGCTGTAAGTAACGTGCTTGCCGTCCCAACAGAAATGAGCTCTCTCGGTAAAGTAAAAGCAAACTGAACTGGTATGCGAATTAAATATTACATTTCATCGGGGTAGTTTCTGACAAGGATTATGAGGTTGGTTGAATAGTGACTTCAAATAGCTGTTACATATCATTTCAAGTCCATTTACCGAATTCAACTTGATTGTCATAACTTGTATTGAAACTTCAAAATTTATCTGTCCTCAACAGTTACTTGACATGATTGAAAATTGAAAAAATAATCAATGTGGTATCTTTAGGAAACTCAATGAGTGAACTTCTTGGGACTGATCTGTGAGCTTGTTGAGAATTTGCTCTATTAAACTATTAAGAGTTAACTTAATTAGCTTTACCAGTTAAGCTTAATAACCCCTTTTTTATTTTTGCAAAGTACTGCAATATTCAAGTGGAGGAGCATTAATGGAATTGCACATTGAATAATCCATGTAAGTTTTTGCGTGCTTTTCTTTTCCTCTTCTCTGTTGGTACTCTTTGATTTTAATTAATTTTATTTCAGTAGTTATCTTGCACCTTTCTGTTGGAATTTGTGGTTTCATGGTGAGGCATCATCAGCATGGTACTGCCGTGGTTCCCATGAGCGAGCTGAGGTATTGTGTGAATTCGCGTTGCGTTTTTTGAATCTAGCAGTTTTATTTGAAACTTGGTGTGTGCACCAGTCGTGCGGCAACACCCTCGAGGTGTCCAAATAACTACCAAATGTAAGTAGCAAGTACCTTTAATCATCTGAATTTTACAATTACTCTTGTCTGGTACTTACTACTCTATTATAATTTGTTTTGCAGAGTAAGGCGGGTTTGGAAGGTTTGCTTTCTGGACGAAGCACATCGCTCTTAGTGGCTGTGAGATAAGTTTGTTTTTTACTTGTCATTTTTCTTACTAGTCAGCAGGCTGATAACTCGAACTATATTTACAAGGATTGGACTCTTTTTGTATTCGCAGAACTTGCTACACATTATATCTCTCTTTGAAACCAATGAATAAGAATAGTATGTTTCGGTCATTATGCACAAAAAAAAAACCAATTCCATCTTTGTAATAGTGTAACTGTTGGCTACCTTGTCATGACTAAATGGTACCAACTTCTTGTTCCTTTTTGTTTTGTGGAAAATTAGTTAAATGGATCAGTTTATAAATTATAATCACGAGTAACCTTGTGTAAAATTATTGAAAGAACCTTATACGAGTGACGTGCCTCTGTTTCCAGTACGGTTACTTTTTCCAGGCAAACAAGGAACCATCCACTAAGCAAATCAATTGGCTGGAAGCTTAGAACTTGTAAGCCCATGTGCAATACGCCTCACAGGGAAGTATAGTGAATCGGGTTGATATTTCAATTCTCTATGTTCAAGTATCATTGATAGTTTATTGTTATTGAGTTTTTGTAATAAAAGCTTGTTTACTTTTTAATGCACACTTGGAAGCATCTACCGAAGGAAATCGCATGGCTGTAAGTAACGTGCTTGCCGTCCCAACAGAAATGAGCTCTCTCGGTAAAGTAAAAGCAAACTGAACTGGTATGCGAATTAAATATTACATTTCATCGGGGTAGTTTCTGACAAGGATTATGAGGTTGGTTGAATAGTGACTTCAAATAGCTGTTACATATCATTTCAAGTCCATTTACCGAATTCAACTTGATTGTCATAACTTGTATTGAAACTTCAAAATTTATCTGTCCTCAACAGTTACTTGACATGATTGAAAATTGGAAAAATAATCAATGTGGTATCTTTAGGAAACTCAATGAGTGAACTTCTTGGGACTGATCCGTGAGCTTGTTGAGAATTTGCTCTATTAAACTATTAAGAGTTAACTTAATTAGCTTTACCTGTTAAGCTTATCAACCCCTTTTTCTAATTTTGCAAAGTACCGCAATATTCAAATGGAGGAGCATTAATGGAATTGCACATCGAGAAATTTGCTCTATTAAGAGTTAACTTAATCTAGCAGTTTTATGATCGGTAAGCTTGTCGAGAATTTGCTCTATTAAACTATTAAGCATTTAACTTAGCTTTACCTTTTAAGGTTAATAACCCCCTTTTTTTATTTTTGCAAAGTACGGCAATATTCAAGTGGAAGAGCATTAAATGGAATTGCACATCGAAAAATCCATGTAAGTTTTTGCGTGTTGTTCTTTTCCTCTTTTCTGTTGGTACACTTTGATTTTAATTAATTTTATTTCATTAGTTATCTTGGACCTTTATGTTGGAATTTATGGTTTGATGTTGAGGCATTGTCTGCATGGTACTGCCCTGGTTCCCATGAGTGAGCTGAGGTAACGTGTGCATTTGCTTTGTCTTTTTTTAATCTAGCAGTTTTTATTGCAACTTGGTGTGTGCACCAGTTGTGCGGCAACACCCTCGAGGTGTCCAAATAACTACCAAATGTAAGTAGAAAGTACCTTTAATCATATGAATTTTACAATTACTCTTGTCTAGTACTTACTATATTATAATTTGTTTTGCAGAGTAGGTGGGTTTGGAAGGTTTGCTTTCTTGGCGAAGCATATCGCTCTTAGTGGCTGTGAGATAAGTTTGTTTTTTACTTGTCATTTTTCTTACTAGTCAGCAGGCTGATAACTTGAACTTTATTTACATGGACTGGACTCTTTTTGTATTCGTACTTGCTACACTTTATATCTCTCTTTGAGACCAATGAATAAGAATAATCAGTTTCCGTCATTATCCACCCAAAAAAAAACCTAATTCCATCTTTGTAATAGTGTAACTGTTGGCTACCTTGTCATGACAAAACGGTACCAATTTCTTGTTCCTTTTTGTTTTGTGGAAAACTAGTTAAATTGATCAGTTTATAAATTATAATCACGAGTAACCTTGTGTAAAATTATTGAAAGAACCTTATACGAGTGACGTGCCTCTGGTTTCCTATACGGTTACTTTTTCAAGGCAAACAAGGAAGCATCAACTAAGCAAATCAATTGGCTGGAAGCTTAGAAATTGTGAGCCCACGTGAAATAAGCCTCATAGGGATGTATGGTGAATCGAGTTGATATTTCAATTCACTATGTTCAAGTATTATTGATAGTTATTGATATTGAGTTTGTGTAATTAAAGCATGTTTACTTTTTAATGCAGACTTGGAAGCATCTGCCGAAGGAAATCACTTGGCTGTAAGTAACGTGCTTGTCGTCCCAACTGAAATGAGCTCTCTCGGTAAAGTAATTGTATTTTGAACTGGTATGCAATTTAAATATTACATTTTATCAGGGTAGTTTTTGACATGGATTATGTTGTTGGTTGAATAATGACTCCAAATAGCTATTAGATATCATTTAGGGTCCATTTACCCAAGTCTGCTTGATTGTCCTAACTTGTAATGAAACTTCAAAATTTATCTGTCCTCAACAGTTACTTGACATGATTGAGAATTGGAAAACTAATCATTGTGGATTGATTCAACTTCTTGGTCTTGATCCGTAAGCTTGTCGAAAATTTGCTCTATTAAACTATTAAGCATTAACTTAGCTTTACCTGTTAAGCTTATCAACCCTATTTTTTATTTTTGCAGAGTACTACAATATTCAAGTGGAGGAGCATTAATGGAATTTCACATTGAATAATCCATCTAAGTTTTTGCGTTCATTTCTTTTCCTCTTCTGTGTTGGTACTCTTTATTTTTAATTAATTTTATTTCATTACCTATCTTGTACCTTTCTGTTGTTGTGAGGCATGGTGAGGCATTGTCTGCATGGTGTTGGCCTGCTTCCCATGAGCGAGCTGAGGTATCGTGTGCATGCGCTGTTTTTTTTGAAGCTAGCAGTTTTTGTTGCAACTTGGAGTGTGGACCAGTTGTGTGGCAATACCATCGAGCTGTCCAAATAACTACCAAGTGTAAGTGCCAAATACCTTTAATCATATGAATTTTACAATTACTCTTGATTTGTACTAATTACTCTGTTTTAATTTGGTTTGCAGAATAAAGCGGGTTTTGAAGGTTTGCTTTCCGGGGGAAAGCACATCTCTCTGAGAGGCTGTGAGATAAGTTTTCTTTTTACTTGTCATTCTTCTTACTCGTCAGTAGGCTGTTAACTTGCACTTTATTTACAAGGACTGGACTCTTTTTGTATTCGTACAACTTGCTACACCTTATATCTCTCTTTCAAGCAATGAATAAGAATGCCCTATTTAAGAATCAATATTGGTAATTATCAACCCCCCCAAGAAAAAAACAATTCCGTCTTTGTAATAGGGTAACTGATAGCTACCTTGTCATGACTGAACGGTACCAGCTTCTTGTTCTTTTTGGTTTTGTGTAAAAATTAGTTAATTTGATTAGTTTATAAATTATAATCATGAGTTACCTAGTGTAATTTTTAATTATATTGAGCTCAAATTATGTAATGAACCTTATACAATTGACGTGCCTTTTTTTTTCCTGTACAGTTAATTTTTTAAGGCAAACAAGGATGCTTTTACTAAGTAAATTGATTGGCTGGAGCTTTGAACTTGTGAGCCCATGTGAAACATGCCTCGCAGGGAATTATGGCGAATCGAGTTGGTCTTTCAATTCACTATGTTCAATTATCATTGATAGTTATTGATATGAAGTTTGTGTAATAAAAGTATGTTTACTTTTTAACAGTTAACTAGTGAGATCAAAACGAGTGTAATGTGTGCAAATATTATTAGCACTTGGAGTATGTAAATGCATTAGCTGTCTCATGCGAAACGGGCCAGGATATTGATTTTCCTCAGCTTTATGCTCTGTTGGGCTGATGATCAACAATTTGATGCAACTACATTTAGTTGTGACCCGAACTTGTTCTGCAATGTTAGTTTTTTTTATTTAAATGTCTGTCTTTTTCGTAAAGATAATTTAGGCAATTGAGCAGTACTGCTTGCTGTCCATCTATACCAGACTGGGTAACTTCTGTATGAAATTGTATTATAATGATGAATTACCTAACCATTGTTCCAACGAAAAATGATGCAAGACGGGATGTGAAGCAAAAAATGAACTGGGGTGATTCATACCTATGCAATGGAATGAGTAAACTGTGACAATTTTTTATCAGTTTAATTTTCTTATAGTCTTAAAGAATGACTATCTAATTAGTAGTTTACTTTACTGATGATTGCATTTTTTAGATATTGAGAGGAAGTAGGAGACACTGTATGGAGAGGAAAAGACTTCCTTGTTCTGGGATGGGTGCCAATTGAGTGTCACAAGAGATTCTAGAGCTGCGTCGAAGATCAAGCTAAGTGTTTAAAGTAATATATAAGAGAGGTTTCTTTTTTTTTTTTTATGTGAAGGTTGTTTTATTCATTGAACTTGTATACGTGTAGCATATATTTTTATTTTGCTTACTTGGGCAAACCTGAACCCAGCCGTTTATATGTCATACCTTGTATCAATTGCATAGAAATAGGTTCACTTTGTTCCGGGTAGTTTGACTAGTATTACTTGCTAGCATGATGCTTTTGTTGATAAACCCTAAATTTTGTTATATCGAAATGAAGCCACACACACATTTATGAGTTTTGATTTCTGATTATTTTTAATTAATTTCTTTTGAAGCTAAAAGAGTGAATTCAACATCTTTCTGTTATTGCCAAATGACAAGAGCAGCTCTGATGACATAAAAGCATGACATCACATGTTGGAGGCCATATTTCTTCTAGGGTTCCATTGACATTGCAAGAAGTTAAGTTTACTTTTCTTACCCTATATTTTGTCATTTTATGCTAGCTGAATAATTAGGATCATCATCGTGGATATTTTTTTGCTGAAACGGCTCATTTTAGCAACTCTCATATGAGATGTGACCTTTCCTTACGGTACATAAATTGTAGCTAACTATATTGTACTTTACCCTAAGATAATAAACGGAACGGAACCGACCCATATAAGCAAGGTTCCCACCGAAGCAGCTGCCTTGAATGATGGGGGTTGCGCTTGTTCATTTAAATTTTAATGGGAGAACAAACACAAAATTTTCAGCTTCTGTTTCATACTCGCATGAGAGTTGAATTTAATGCCAGTTTTTAATCTCTCTCATTCTTGACTTTATATCGTAGTTTTTGGTTGCAAACTTGAGTTCTGGTCTGGTTTTGAAAGAGGTTTTGTGGTGGACCCTTACTGTCATGGTTGCTGTCTCAAGAGCACATAGATTATCATCATCAGAGCATGCATATATGCTAGATAAGTTTCTTATTTATATTTTTCTGTCCCTTGTTAGACAACTGTGAAATAGAAACCATTCCTGCTTCCTAGTTCCTTCATGTGCATATATAGCATGTATTTCTTGGAGGTTCTCGCTCGAACTGAATTAACAAGTCTCAAGAGACCATATTCTAAGTGAGATGCGATTTGGACAAATTCCTCAACACAAGTCTTTTTTTAAATATTTCCTTCTTCCAAATTTTTTATAATGACATTGTATTGTTAGTTTTAGTTTTAATGGTTTTACCAATTGTCAGGTTCAATTAAAAGCCATGTGAAACTGCCTAGGGAACTTGAAGATTATGAAAGGTTGTCAGTATTTCCTCTCGACAAGAAAAAACTCTGATGAATTCTGTCTTCCTTTTTCCATTTTAGATTCCCTTTTCTTGCTGGCCTTAATTGTAGGAATTCCCAAACCCTAAATAGAGTCACACGGGTGCGTATGGCATACACACAAAAACTTAGTGCAAATCAAATATTGACCAGTAGAGTCTGGGAGTTTAGGGATCTCTCTAATTTAGACTGAATTTTGGTTTCCACATGGTTGCTATGACGAGCCAGTAAATGAAACACCCTGATTTTGGTCTTATTGCTTCTTCCAACTGAAATATCACTTTAGGCTGATCTAGAATTAGTAAAATTATTGATGATTAACCCTTTGTTTTTATTAATATTATCTTTGTTCTGTTTTGTGGACTCTTTCCTCTAGTGTTAGTTGCCATTGTTTTAGTTAACTGTTAACTAGAGAGAACAAAAGGATAGTTTGAGCAAATATTATTGGTACTTGGGAGTATGTAAATGCATTAGCTGTCACATGCGAGGCGGGCCAGTATATCGATTTTCCCTAGCTTTATGCTCTGCTGGGCTGATGATCAACAATTTGGTGCAACTAGATTTTGTTGTGAATCGAACTTATTCTGCAAGGTTATTTTTCTATATTTAAATGTCTTTCTTTTTAGTAAAGATAATTTAGGCAATTGAGCAGAACTGCTTGCTTTGCATCCATACTAGACTGGGTAACTTCTGTATGAAATTGAGTTATAATTATGAATACCTAACCATACTTACTTTACTGATCATTGCATTTATTGGATATTGAGAGGAAGTGGAAGACACCGTATGGAGAAGACAAGACTTCTTTGTTCCGGGATGGGTGCCAATTGAGTGTCGCAAGAGATTTTAGTGGTGCGTCGAGGGTCAAGCTAAGTGTTACTGTAATATATAAGAGGTTCTATTTTTTTATGTGAAGGTTGTTTTATTTATACATGTAGCATATATTTTTATTTTGCTGACTTGGCCAAACCAGAACCCAACTGTTTACCTTCGTTACCTCAATTAAATATGTTTTACCTTGTATCAATTGCATAGAACTAGGTTCACTTTGTTCCGGGTAGTACCTTTTATATTACTGGCTAGCTTGACTAGTATTTCACTCTAAATGATGCTTTTGTTGATAAACCCTTTTTATTATATCAAAATGAAGCCATGCACACATTTATGAGTTCTGATTATTTTTAATTAATTTCTCTTGAAGCAAAAATAATGAAATCAACCTGAAATAAGCCTCACTTGGGAGTGTGGTGAATCGAGTTGATATTTCAATTCACTATGTTCAAGTATCATTGATAGTTATTGATATTGAGCTTGTGTAATAAAAGCATGTTTACTTTTTAATGCAGACTTGGAAGCATCTACCGAAGAAGGTCGCTTGGCTGGAGGTAACGTACTTGCCCTCCCAACTGAAATGAGCTCTCTCGATAAAGTAAAAGTAAATTGAACTGGTATGCGAATTAAATATTACATTTCATCGGGGTAGTTTTTGACATGAATTATGTGGTTGGGTGAATGATGATTTCAAATAGCTATTAGATATCATTTAGAGTGCATTTAGCCAATTCAGGTTGATTGTCCCAAGTTGTAATGAAACTTCAAAATTTATCTGTCCTCAACAGTTACTTGACATGATTGAAAATTGGAAAAATAATCAATGTGGTATCTTTAGGAGGACTGAATGATTCAACTTCTTGGGACTGATCCGTGAGATTGTCGAGAAATTGCTCTATTAAACTATTAAGAGGTAACTTTATTAGCTTTACCAATTAAGCTTAATAACCCCTTTTTTTTTTTGCAAAGTACTGCAATATTCAAGTGGAGGAGCATTAATGGAATTGCACATTGAATAATCCATGTAAGTTTTTGCGTGCTGTTCTTTTCCTTTTTTCTGTTGGTACTCTTTGATTTTAATTAATTTTATTTCATTAGTTATCTTGCACCTTTCTGTTGGAATTTGTGGTTTCATGGTGAGGCATTGTCTGCATGGTACTGCCCTAGTTCCCATCAGCGAGCCGAGGTATCATGTGCATTTTCTTTGCCTTTTTTGAATCTAGCAGTTTTATTTGCAACTTGGTGTGTGCACTAGTCGTGCGGCAACACCCTCGAGGTGTCCAAATAACTACCAAATGTAAGTAGCAAGTACCTTTTGTCTAGTACTTACTATATTATAATTTGTTTTGCGGAGTAAGGCGGGTTTGGATCTTTCTGGGCGAAGCACATCGCTCTTAGTGGCTGTGAGATAAGTTTGTTTTTTACTTGTCATTTTTTTTCCTAGTGAGCAGGCTGATAACTTGAACTTTATTTACAAGGACTGGACTCTTTTTGTATTCGTACAACTTCCTACACATTATATCTCTCTTTGAAACAAATGAATCAGAATAATCAGTTTCGGTCATTATACACCAAAAAAAAAAAACCCTATTCCATCTTTGTAATAGTGTAACTATTGGCTACCTTGGCATGACTAAACAGTACCAACTTCTTGTTCCTTTTTGTTTTGTGGAAAATTAGTTAAATTGGTCAGTTTATAAATTATAATCACGAGTAACCTTGTGTAAAATTATTGAAAGAACCTTATACGAGTGACGTGCCTCTGGTTTCTAGTAGGGTTACTTTTTCAAGGCAAACAAGGAAACATCTATGGTAAAATTATTGGCTGGAAGCTTAGCTCTTGTGAGCCCGTGTGAAATAAGCCTCACAGGGAAGTATGGTGAATCGAGTTGATATTTCAATCAACTATGTTCTAGTATCATTGATAGTTATTGATATTGATTGTCTGTAATAAAAGCATGTTTACTTTTTAATGCAGACTTGGAAGCATCTACCGAAGGAGGTCGCTTGGCTGGATGTAACGTACTTGCCGTCCCAACTGAAATGAGCTCTCTCGGTAAAGTAAAAGTAAATTGAACTGGTATGCGAATTAAATATTACATTTCATCGGGGTAGTTTTTGACATGGATTATGTGGTTGGTTGAATAATGACTTCAAATAGCTATTAGATATCATTTAGGGTCCATTTACCCAATTCAGCTTGATTGTCCTAACTTGTAATGAAACTTCAAAATTTATCTGTCCTCAACAGTTACTTGACATGATTGAAAATTGGAAAAATAATCAATGTGGTATCTTTAGGAAACTCAATGATTCAACTTCTTGGGACTGATCCGTAAGCTTGTCGAGAATTTGCTGGGCTCATGATCAACAATTTGATGCAACTACATTTAGTTATGACCCGAACTTCTTCTGCAAGATTAGTTTTTTTTTATTTAAATTTCTTTCTGTTTAGTAAAGATAGTTTAGGCAATTGAGCAGAACTACATGCTGTCCATCCGTACCAGACTAGGTAACTTCTGGATGAAATCGTATTGTAATGATGACTTGCAACGAAAATGATGCAACACGGGATGTGAAGCAGACAACGAACTGGGGTGATTCATACCTATGCGATGGATGGGTAAACTGTGACAAATTTTTTTATCAGTTTAATTTTCTAATAGTCTTAAAGAATGACTTTCTAATTTGTAGTTTACTTTACTGATGATTGCATTTTTTAGATATTGAGAGGAAGTATGAGACACCGTATGGAGAAGAAAAGACTTCCTTGTTCTGGGATGGGTGCCAATTGAGTGTCCTAAGAGAATCTAGAGCTGCGTCGAAGCTCAAGCTAAGTGTTTACTGTAATATATAAGAGGTTCTATTTTTGTTTTATTTGAAGGTTGTTGTATTCATTGAACTTGTATAGTAGCATCTACTAAGAAAATCGATTGGCTGGAAGCTTAGAACTTGTGAGCCCACCTGAAATAAGCCTCACTGGGGAGTATGGTGAATCGAGTTGATATTTCAATTCACTATGTTCAAGTATCATGGATAGTTATTGATATTGAGTTTGTGTAATAAAAGAATGTTTACTTTTTAATGCAGACTTGGAAGCATCTACCGGAGAGAGTCGATTGGCTGGAAGTAACGTACTTGCCGTCGGAACTGCAATGCGCTCTCTCGGTAAAGTAAAAGTAAATTGAACTTGTATGCGAATTAAATATTACATTTCATCGGGTTAGTTTTTGACATGAATTATGTGGTTGGTTGCATGATGACTTCAAATAGCTATTGGATATCATTTAGACTCCATTTACCCAATTCAGCTTGATTGTCCCAAGTTGTAATGAAACTTCAAAATTTATCTGTCCTTAACAGTTACTTGACATGATTGAAAAATTGGAAAAATAATCAATGTGGTATCTTTAGTACTAACTACTCTGTTATAATTTGTTTTGTAGAATAAGGCGGGTTTCGAAGGTTTGCTTTCCGGGCGGAGCACATCTCTCTGAGAGGTTGTGAGATAAGTTTTTTTTTTTTACTTGTCATTCTTTTTACTCGTCAGCAGGCTTATAACTTGCACTTTATTTACAAGGACTGGACTCTTTTTGTATTCATACAACTTGCTACAATTATATCTCTCTGTCAAGCTAATGAATAAGAATGCACTATTTAAGAATCAATTTTGGTCATTATCCACCCCCCCAAGAAAAAAACAATTCCGTCTTTGTAATAGTGTAACTGTTAGCTACCTTGTCATGACTGAACGTACCAGCTTCTTGTTCTTTTTTGTTTTGTGTAAAATTAGTTGAATTGATTAGTTTATAAATTATAATCACGAGTTACCTAGTGTAATTTTCAATTATATTGTGGTCAAATTATGTAATGAACCTTGTACGACTGACGTGCCTTTTTTTTTTCCTGTACGGTTAATTTTTTATGGCAAACAAGGATGTATCTACTAAGTAAATTGATTGGTTGGAAGCTTTGAACATGTGAGCCCTTGTGAAATATGTCACGCAGGGAAGTATGGCGAATCTGAGTTGATTTTTCAATTCACTATGTTCAATTATCATTGATAGTTATTGATATGAAGTTTGTGTAATAAAAGTATGTATACTTTTTAATGCAGACTTGGAAGCATCTACCGAAGGAAGTTGCTTGGCTGGAAGTAACATACTTGCCGTTCAAATTGAATTATGTGGTTGGTTGAATGACTTTCTATAGCTATTACAAATCATTTAGAGTCCATTTACCCAAATCAGCTTGATTGATGCTAATAAATGGTCTTTAAAATAAATTTCATTCAACGAAGACAATCTAATAAAGATTTAAGATAAATATAGATTTGAAGATATGATTTAAATGTAGGAAAATTAACAAAAAGAACTGAAAGCCTTTACCATGAGTACCGTGTTCTCCTGTTCTACAATAGATTGGGATGTGTTCAGTTTGTCTTAGCTGCAAGAGATGTGGGGATGGCTTAAAAAAGCTTTCCAGCACATAAGTTCAACCTCGATCTAACCTATGTGATGGATAGTGTACGAAATTATAAAAATATAAAAACCTGTTGCATCTACTAGTCATAGCTTGCTAAGAAGCTTTCCTGCACATATGTTGTGACCTCTTTCCTTTTTGCTGGATAATATATTTAATAATACATAATTGAATCATATTGTTTCAATATGTGCATGTAATTTGAAATTTATATAAACCTCATGCATCTAGTAGTCGTGGAAAAATAATTAAAAACATCTTAACTTTTGGTAGTTAGAACTTCGTGGTGTTATTAGTGTTTTCACTGTTATCTAGAGTGATGCATTGTTTTTTTATGTTATAAAATTTGCTCATTTTCAAGGGTTAGTTTATTCAATGACAATACAATTTGTTATTGGTTATTTGCTTATTTGGTGTTTTAGTTTGTCAATGCAATTTGATGCTTTGTACTAATTAATTAGAATGGTGCCTTGCATAGTTATGTAGTATTGTACTAATTATATTGATATATCTTGCACTATGATCGACTGAAGGCCTATTATCTGAGGGAATGTAGATTAGACCACTTGATGAGTGATGAATTTACATCAATTCATCTATAGGTTATAGGTCGATCAGCTCTATGTATAATTGTTATGTGACTTGTAAAAGTAATTATTTCAACGAAAATTATACTTGGTAAATTGAAATATATAGGCCATTTGAGTATTTATCTGTTGGCAAATTTTATTCTGTTTTTGCACCTTAATTACATCCAGAATAAAAAATGTTGATATATTTGCACCTTCAAATGCGTACATACACTGCTCGTGTGCTTGGTCGATGGTCATTTTTATTATGTATATCATATTTTTCTATTTAAATATAAAATGTTGATATATTTCTAATCTATTTTTATAAGCTGCAAGGGATTTGGAAAACATTGTTAATAAGGATGGAGTACTTCTACTCTATTGTGTTTTGTTGAGAGAGAATTGGCAACGAGAAGTACATCAAGGGTTCTCTCTAAACACAAAATTTTCAGCTTCCTTTTCATACTCACATGAGAGTTGAATTTAATTCCAGTTTTTAATCTCTCTCATTCTTGACTTTATATCGTACTTTTTGGTTGCAAACTTGAGTTCTGGTCTGGTGTTGCAACAGGTTTTCTGGTGGGCCCAGACTGTCATGGTTGCTGTCTCAAGAGCACATCGATTATCATCATCAGAGCATGCATATATGCTAGATAAGTTTCTTATTTATATTTTTCTTTCCCTTTTTGTTAGACAACTGTGAAATCGAAACCATTCCTGCTTCTTAGTTCCTTCATGTGCATATAGCATGTATTGCTTGGAGGTTCTTGCTCGAACTGAATTAACAAGACTCAAGAGACCATGTTCTCAGTGACATGCGATTTGGACAAATTTCTCAACATTACGTCTTTCTTTATATATTTCCTTCTTCCAGATTTTTTATAATAACATTGTATTGTTAGTTTTAGTTTTAATGATTTTACCAACATTAGTCTTTTCATTGAAATTGTATACATGTAGCATATATTTTTATTTTGCTGACTTGGCCAAACCTGAACCCAGCCGTTTATATGTCGTACCTTGTATCAATTGCATAGAAATAGGTTCACTTTGTTCTGGGTAGTTTGACTAGTATTACTGGCTAGCATGATGCTTTTGTTGATAAACCCTAAATTTTGTTATAACGAAATGAAGCCACACACACATTTATGAGTTCTGATTTCTGATTATTTTTAATTAATTTCTCTTGAAGCTAAAAGAATGAAATCAACATCTTTCCGTTATTGCCAAATGACAAGAGCAGCTCTGATGACATGTGAGCATGACATAACATGTTGGAGGCCATCCTTCTTGTAGGGTTCCCTTGACAATCGAAGAAGTTAAAGTTTCCTTTTCTTACCCTATATTTTGTGATTTTATGCTAGCAGAATAATTAGTATCATGATGGTGGATATTTCTTTTGCTAAAAGGGCTCATTTTAGCAACTCTCATGTGAGATCTGACCTTTCCTTATAGTACCTAAATTATAGTTAACTATATTATTTTGTACCCTAGGATAATAAACAGAACGGAACCGACCCATATTAGCAAAGTACCCACCGAAGCAGCTGCCTTGAATGATGGGGCTTGGGCTTGTTCATTTCTTTTTTAAGGAAATAAAAAACACAAAATTTCAACATCCTTTTCATAATCACATGAGAGTTGAATTTAATGCATGTTTTTAGTCTCTCTCATTCTTGACTTTATATCGTACTTTTTGGTTGTAAACTTGAGTTCTGGTCTGGTGCTGCAACAGGTTTTGTGGTGGACCCAAACTGTCATGGTTGCTGTCTCAAGAGCACATCGATTATCATCATCAGAGCATGCATATATGCTAGATAAGTTTCTTATTTATATTTTTCTTTCCCTTCTTGTTAGACAACTGTGAAATCAAAACCATTCCTGCTTCCTAGTTCCTTCCTGTGCATATATAGCATGTATTGCTTGGAGGTTCTCGCTCGAACTGAATTAACAAGTCTCAAGAGACCATGTTCTCAGTGAGATGCGATTTGGACAAATTCCTCAACATAAGTCTTTCTTTAAATATTTCCTTCTTCCAGATTTTTTATAATAACATTGTATTGTTAGTTTTAGTTTTAATGATTTAACCAATTGTCAGGTTCAATTAAAAGCAATGCAAAACTGCCTAGGGAACTTGAAGATTATGAAGGTTGTCCGTATTTCCCCTCGACACGAAAAAACACTGTGATGAATTATGTCTTCCTTTTTTCTGTTTCAATTTCCTTTTCTTGCTGGCCTTAGTTGTAGAAATCCCCAAACCCTAAATAGAGTCTCACGGGTGGGTATGGTATACACACAAAAACTTAGTGCAGATCAAATATTGACCAGTAGAGTCTCGGACGGCCTAGAGAGCACTAATTTAGACTGAATTTTGGTCTCCACATGGTTGCTTTGCCGAGCTAGTAAATGAAACACCCTGATTTTGGTCTTATAGCTTCTTCCAACTGAAATATCACTTTCGGCTGATCTAGAATTAGTAAAATTATGGCTGATTAACCCTTCTTTTGTTTTTTATATTTATTATCTTTGTTCTTTTTTGTGGACTCTTTCCTCTAGTGTTACTTACCATTGTTTTAGTTAACGTTAACTAGTGAGAACAAAAGGAGTGTAGTGTGCGCAAATATTACTGGCACTTGGAGTTTGTAAATGCGAGGCGGGCCAGTATATTGATTTTCCCCAGCTTTGTGCTCTGCTGGGCCGATGAGCAACAATTTGATGCAACTACATTGAGTTGTGACCCGAACTTGTTCTGCAAGGTTAGTTTTTTTAATTAAATGTCTTTCTTTTTAGTAAAGATAATTTAGGCAATTGAGCAGAACTGCTTGCTGTGCATCCATACTGGACTGGGTAACTTCTGTATGAAATCGTATTATAATGATGAATTACCTAACCATAGTTCCAACGAAAAATGATGCAACACGGACGTGAAGCAGACAATGAACTGGGGTGATTCATACCGATACGATGGATGGGTAAACTGTGACAATTTATTTTATCAGTTTAATTTTCTACTAGTCTTACAAAATGACTATCTAATTAGTAGTTTACTTTACTAATCATTGCATTTATTAGATATTGAAAGGAAGTAGGATACACCGTATGGATAAGACAAGACTTCCTTGTTCTGGGATGGGTGCCAATTGAGTGTCACAAGAGATTCTAGAGCTGTGTCAGAGGGTCAAGCTAAGTGTTTACTGTAATATATAAGAGAGGTTCTATTTTTTTTGTGTAGGTTGTTTTATTCATTGAACTTATATACTTCTAGCACATTTTTTTTTTTTGCTTACTTGGCCAAACCTGAACCCAGCCGTTTACCTTCGTTACCTATATTAAATATGTCGTACCTTGTATCAATTGCAAAGAAGTAGGTTCACTTAGTTCCGGGTAGTACCTTTTATATTACTGGCTAGCTTGACTAGTATTTTACTCAAAGTGAAGCTTTTGTTGATAAACCCTAAATTTCATTATATCAAAATGAAGCCACACACACATTTATGAGTTCTGATTTTTGATTATTTTTAATTAATTTATCTTGAAGCTAAAATAATGAATTCACATCTTTCTGTTATTGCCAAATGACAAGAGCATGACATCACATGTCGGAGGCCATCCTTCTTGTAGGGTTCCATTGACAATCGAAGAAGTTAAGTTTCTATTTCTAACCCTATATTTTGTGATTTTATGCTAGCAGAATAATTAGTATCATGAAGGTGGATATTTCTTTTGCTAAAAAGGCTCATTTTAGCAACTCTCATGTGAGATGTGATTTTTCCTTGCGGTACCTAAATTGTAGTTAACTATATTATATTGTACCCTAAGATAATAAACGGAATGGAATAGGGGTGTAAACGGTCGGATACGGATCGGATAGTGGTCATACCATATCCGTATTTGTTATAATTTTTCGGATACGGATACGGATACGGATAGTCTCAGATACGGATACGGATCAGATATTAAACAGATACAGATACGGATCGGATTTTGGACGGATACGGATACGGATATCACTATAATTCGGATAATTAAAAATGAATACCTTTGTACATTCTAGCAAAAAATAACATCTAAATCTAACTTTTTTCATTCATAAATTAGATCTAATATTTTTCATAAGTTCGTTAGTTACAAAACATATATTATGTTAATAAAATAATAGGTACTAATTATGTCATATTGTTCATCAAAATATACTAACTTAAACTTAATAACATTATTTTTAACCATATAAAAAAAACAAAAAAAACTATAAAGGTCTTGCACCAGATTGGAATACAAAAAGATCACATAACATAAGTACAGTTAGTTATACATGTGCAACCTGGAATCAAGCATTTCACTGAAGAAGTTAATATAAACAAAGATAGAAATGATGCAATATGCTTGCATGTAGAGGATAGTCTCAGGTTAATTAATTGAGGAAAGATAGAAATGATGCAATATGCTTGCGTAACATGCCACTGGGCCCAAAATTTTAAAAAATATTCGGATATCCGAAATAAAGAAAAATGCGGATACGGATAATTATCCGAATCCGGATCCATATCCGGTTTCATATTCGAAACCATATCCGTATCCGTTAAAATATTATCCGAATCCGAATCCGTATCCGAATATTCGAATTTGCTATTTTCCAGATTCGGATCCGGATAAATCCGGATAATATCCGATCCGTTTACACCCCTAGAATGGAACCAACCCATATAAGCGAAGTACCCACTGAAGCAGCAGCCTTGAATGATGGGTCTTGGGCTTATTCATTTCACTTTCAAGGAAAAGAGCAAACGCAAAATTTTAGCTTCCTTTGCATACTCACATAAGAGTTGAATTTAATGCCCGTTTTTAATCTCTCTCATTCTTGACTTTATATCGTACTTATTGGTTGCAAACTTAAGTTATGGTCTGGTGTTGCAACAAGTTTTGTGGTGGACCCAGACTGTCATGGTTGCTGTCTCAAGAGCACATCGATTATCATCATCAGAGCATGCATATATGCTAGATAAGTTTCTAATTTATATTTTTCTTTCCCTTATTGTTAGAAAACTATGAAATCGAAACCATTCCTTCTTCCGAGTTCCTTCCTGTGGATATATAGCACGTATTGCTTGGATATATAGCATGTATTCCTGTTGATATGTAGCATATATTTTTATTTTGCTGACTTGGCCAAACCTGAACCCAGCCGTTTACCTTCATTACCACAATTTAATATATCGTACCTTGTATCAATTGCATCAAACTAGGTTCACTTTGTTCTGGGTAGTACCTTTTATATTAGTGGCTAGCTTGACTAGTATTTCACTCTAAATGATGCTTTTGTTGATAAACCCTAAATTTCATTATATCAAAATGAAGCCACACACATTTATGAGTTCTGATTTTTGATTATTTTTAATTAATTTCTCTTCAAGCTTAAAGAATGAAATCAACCTGAAATAAGCCTCTGGGGAGTGTGGTGAATCGAGTTGATATTTCAATTCACTTTGTTCAAGTATCATTGATATTTATTGATATTGAGTTTGTGTAATAAAATCATGTTTACTTTTTAATGCAGACTTGGAAGCATCTACCGAAGGAGGTCGCTTGGCCGGATGTAACGTGCTTGCCCTCCCAACTGAAATGAGCTCTCTCGGTGAAGTAAAAGAAAACTGAACTGATATGCGAATTAAATATTACATTTCAACGGGGTAGTTTCTGACATGGATTATGAGGTTGGTTGAATAGTGACTTCAAATAGCTATTACATATCATTTCAGGTCCATTGACCGAATTCAGCTTGATTGTCCTAACTTGTAATGAAACTTCAAAATTATCTGTCCTCAACAGTTACTTGACATGATTGAAAATTGGAAAAATAATCAATGTGGTATCTTTAGGAGGACTTAATGATTCAACTTCTTGGGATTGATCTGTAAGCTTGTTGAGAATTTGCTATTAAGCATTAACTTAGCTTTACCTCTTAAGGTTAATAACCCCCTTTTTTTATTTTTGCAAAGTACTTGCAATATTCAAGTGGAGGAGCATTAATGGAATTGCACATCGAAAAATCCATGTAAGTTTTTGCGTTTTGTTCTTTTCCTCTTTTCTGTTGGTACACTTTGATTTTAATTAATTTTATTTCATTAGTTATCTTGGACCTTTCTGTTGGAATTTATGGTTTCATGTTGAGGCATTGTCTGCATGGTACTGCCCTGGTTCCCATGAGCTAGCTGAGGTAGCGTGTGCATTTGCTTTGTCTTTTTTTAATTGGTCTCTTTCAATCAGGACCAACATAATTCATTAATTATCATTTCTTTCCTAAAAAGTATACTATAATTAATAAGCAATTTTGGAGTCTCATAGTTATATGTATTTAAATTATTTTCCTTATAAACCAAATAATATATTTTTTATATCTTTTACTATTTGTAGATAGGAAGAACCTTATTAATCCATAAAATCATAGATATTGCAATAACATTAAAGTAGTGTTAACAAAACTGAATGTAAGTGTGTGAACCTAGACTGTTGACGTTCTATTCACTAATAGTTAACGTGTTAATATAAAACATTTTTAAATGAATTATTATTTTGAATATAACATAATATGAATCAACAAAACTTACAACATTTTTAAATAAAATTAAGATTAGTGGAGCCTGATAGAAACACGTCATGTTTCAACCGTCAGGTAAAGCTAGGTCGGAAAATAACCGGCAAGCACCAAAGCTACATTTTTGAGATAGCAAAAAGCATATGGTGAGAAAAGAATTTTCTAAAAACCACAAACACCCGCTGTTGTCTATAGATAAGATGATTTTTATTAGTAAATTAGATTGATTCTAAATAAGGAGGTTCCTTGGTTGCTTTTGAATAGGCAGTAGCTGGTCTTGATAATTTATATACAACAAAACATTGCTACTGCACTAAGTCTTGATAATTTATTTTGCCTCAATACCTCAGGATTCTTTCCATGGGCACTCCATCCTCTAAAATTTCCAAGGCAGGTTTCATTGTTTATCATGATGATATATGATTATTATTTTATATTGAAAAAAAGAAAGAGTAAGAACACCACACATAATGCTTAAGCGTGGGAAATGGATCATTTTTCCTTGTTTTTTAATGTTTTGCGAAAAGCCCTTACGATGGACAGGGATATAAATAGGTCAAACTATAAAAAAAATTACAGCTATCTGATTGCTGCACGAAAGTTGCTTAATTCCATTATTTTTCTTTTTCTTTTTCTAGGGTAATGAAACTGTTACAATTATCTTCTACCTTTTTAGTTGTTATATTTAGATTTAAACCTTGTATTTCTTCTCTTTTTTCTAAAGGGAAATGGTATTTCCTAGCTCCACTTTTGTCTCTTAATTACAGATTTGAAGCAGAAACAAGCAAAAGACAAAACCTACAAGCAAGCAGACATGAAATTTTATCATTTTTGCTTGAATCTGGCTGCCCTCTTTTGTTTTAGCCCAAGGAAGATCCTACTGTTTGGTATCCCTAGTTTGTAATTTCGGTCTCTAAACTAGAAGCCGAAACGAAACATGCAATAACATGAAATTACGAAATAAGTAGTATAGAAACTGTAGTGCTTTTGCTTTAATTTCTCTTTTTCTTTTGTGCATTTTTATACAGAAACTTTCACACTAACAATAGGACTTTCACTATCATGCCAGATGAAAAGCTCAGCGTCAGCAATAAATGCCTCAGTTAAGGACCCAATCGAACCAGAAAAGGAAGTGATATGTGACATGGAGACATTTAGCACAGTCTATTGTGCCAAAATCAAGCACTACTCAGAAGTTAAGCACAAGCCACTGTATTACAGCATCGATTGTGGTACATTCGATCTGGCTGGCCACTGCTGGGCTGTCTACTTCTACCCAGGAGTAAATACTCTTTTTGGATTGGTGGCATTGGGAAGTATTAGGCTTCTCACTGATACAACCAACTCACTGATAGTAGATGTTCAAATAAACCTAATTGCCCCAAGTGGAGAACGTGCAGCGGTCACTGCAACAAGGCAGACATATTACAGGCAGAAAGGTGTGGAAGCAATGCCATGTATATGGAAAAAAACAATAGATTCTTCGGAGTGTGTCAAGGATGATTGCCTCTCGTTTGAATGTATAGTGACTGTTACAAAGTGGTCCCCTACCGAAGTGGTAAAAAGGAAACATCAATCAACCATTACATCCTCCAACTCGCAGTAGGAGAGCGGCAAAGGAGCAGAGATGTCTCCTTTGAAGTTCGTAATGATACTGTACTTTGCGATTTGTAGAGTTGAGCCTCAGTTGACTTCCAACTGCTTTTATATACATGCATTGACATATATAGTGTCATTTGGCCCCAACATACTAGCTAGGCTTCATTGACAACTTTAGAAACCACAAAATCATAGTAGTTTTTTTCTTTTTTCTTTTTGACCATTATTTAAGTTTTTTTTTTTTGTTATTTATTTATGATAACTTAAAATGTGATAAAGTAATCTGCCCACAATAAGTGCCATTTAATGAAATCCAATCAAGGTCTACTGATTCTCATCAAAAGTCCAAAACATTTTCTATTAAATTATGGTAACAGCAATTGAAATAAAAAGAATAAGAAATTAAAAAAAAAAACAAATTTTAGATCAGTCAATTGAAATTCTTTAGCACTGGCGATTGCTGTTACGCGTAAAACTGAAGTCCAACTTTTCTTTTTTCACTGATATTCCAACTTTTGGCGCCTCAATTTCATTCAGAATTAATGAGATCTCAAATGCATCCACATGCCCTTTCCATTTTGTGATAATTTTTTTCACACTCTTGATGCCTCCTCAAAATGAATTGAAACTCTTGATGCCTCCTCAATTTCATTTCAGTGAAGGACGTTCCAAACTTACTCGAGGTTAAATTTTAATTTATTAAACATTTTCGTAAGTTGGATGTATGTTTTTTTTTTTTTTTTTGTTAAAAAGGAAGTTTCTGAACCTTCTTTATAGTATTATCCTATTCTCCTAACAGACATATTTAGATAAAGGAGTCTCTTTCAACATGAGCAGCATATTTCATTACAATATACTAATATTAGTTCTCCAAAAAATATATATACTAAAATTAATAAGCAATTTTAGAAACTCATAGTTATATATATGTACGTATTAATTAAAACATTTTCATCATAAACCAAATTATATATATTTTTTAATGTATTTTACTACTTTTTGGTATGAAGAACCTTATTAATCTTAAAAATCCCGATTTTTTATTAATACCCTAAAAAAAAAGATATGCCCTCAGTTTAAAAAAAAAATTTTTTTTTTGAAATATGCCCACTATGGGAGGAAGAGATTAAAGCATTTTAAGCTAAACTAAGGTTTACCTTACAAAATATCCCGTGCACTCATAATTGCAAAAAAACATTGTTTATGACCTCAAAACTGCAATTTAAGTTTATGAAAAATAATAGTAAGTAAAAAACCTATCGTATAACTTCAAACTTCAATCTAAGTAGCTCAGTAACAAGAGTATATTTTCTTGGTACATGAGTTCTATACAATAAATATCTAAGGTTCAGCTCTAATTTAACACATATATATTTTATTTGTCATATATTCTATTTACAAAATTAAAGAATATGAGTATCCAAAAAGAGAAATAAAAAAAATCATAAAAGCAGTGAGACCAAATTACTGTTAGTGTCTATATGTAAAACATTTATTCTATACACACTAAATATCTCTTAAAGAAAAAAATAGCCAACCGCCCCACTGTGGGGTGATCAGGTATGGAAGTGGACCGACCCACAGTGGGGCGGCCGGTCAGAGCATATTTCAAAATTTTGAAAATATCGAGGGCAGATATGTTAATTTTTTTAAGGGTATTAATAAAAAAATCGGTTAAAAACAATAGACATTGACCTTCAAAAAAATAAAATAATAGACATTGCGCAATAGCAATGGTTATTTGGTGCGAATGCATGTTAATTAGTATATGAACCTAGGCTGTTGATGTTCTATTGATTAATAAATAACATGTTAATTTAAATTATTTCAATTGTTAGTTTGAATATAATTAACGTAATATGAATCACCTAAACCAACAACAAATGAACTTCTTCAAATAAAATTCAGATCAGAGGTGCCCAATAGAAACATGTACATGTCACGTTTCAACGTGGGCAAAGCTAAGTCGGAAAATGTCAGGCAAGCACCAAAGCTGCATTTTTTAGGAAATATTTTATTTCAAAATATATGATGCATCCTCAAATAAAATAAACTTCCAATCACATGAGTTTGCATCTAACAACATTTCATTCTTCAATATCATCTTCATATATATATTTGCAGAAAGACAATAAACTCATTTTATGAGATTAATTCATCAATCACATGAATTACTTCATTATTTTATAAATTACATAAACTCATTTTTAGAAATTATATAGTAATTAAAAAGATAAAATACGTACACATTTAATTCATTAATAAGATGAATAACTTAACAGATTGGGCTTTTAGAGCAGTCTTTTTGTGAGTACCTCAATTTTGATCAACTTTTGTTGGTCTTGATTTTGGGCAAAGTCTAAGCCCTTAGGCATTTCTTGTGGTAAGAATTTAGAAGTACTTAAAATCATAGTATTTCTTCATATTTTAGTTATTTTCCGTTCTTATTTACAAAGAGAAACAATAAACTCTAAAATCGGATGGAAATCCGAAACAAGAAAGGTACCGGCCGTAAAGTGAAATATAGGCATATATTTGCTAAAAAAACCAAATTCGATATATCTTGAAACATGGCTTAGCTATTTCTTTCAACTTATAACCGGTTATTAATTTTTCTAATTACACTAGAACAAAAAAAAACTCCTTCAGTGACTGTTCAAATACTCCTACACCGACTGTTAAAGACACGCCAGTAATGGCGCCGTAAGTATAGGTATATCTTTACTGACGGATAAAAAACAGTCAGTGTAGATCCTCAACACTGACAGTTTATATAAACAGTCAATGTAGGTCATCAATAGTCAGTGTTGGTATTCAACACTGGCGATTTACATAAACAGTCAGTGTAGGATATCAACAGTGACTGTTTAAAAACAACTAGTGTAGGTACTCAATACTGACGGATAAAAAAACAATCAGTGTAGGTCTCCAACACTAACGGTATAAAAACAGTCAGTGTAGATCTCCAGCACTGACGGTTGAAAAACAGCCACTATTGGGTTAAAATCGTCAGTATAGATATTAAAAACAGTTATTGTTAGCTTTATAACTGTTAGTGTTGATATAAAAATTTTGGCATGGTTCTGTTTGTATCTGGGCTAGCCTCCATATTTTTGCTAGCCATACATTACCATTCAACATTTATTGACATTAAATAAAATATCATACAAATAATTTAGACAACATAAACAAAAGACAACATAATATATTCATTCACCAAAAAACACACTATAACAAAATTTACATGACAAATATGAACAAAATATGCAACTGAAATTAATAACAAAGCATTACATTTCTTGTAAATAGTTTAGAAGTTGTCCAAGAAAAATGTACACCATTGTCTTGTGATTAAGCTCAAATTGATAGTGAATTACGTAGGGTTTTGGCTTATTTTTTCACCTTTATGTTCAATTAATCCATGAAAAAGGTTATTGTTGTCCAACTTTGTGTTTTAGTGCAGGAAACATGTTTTGGGGTTATTTTACATCATTTGGAGCAAGAATCGGGTCGATCGGAATAGCACAGCTCATCGGCTAAGGCTCTGGTACGGGCCGTATTCACCAATACGGACCAGAGCCTCAGTACGGACCAAAGATGGTTGAATATGCATTAACTCCCTCAGCAACACAGTGGGAGTACAATTAGTATTAGCCGATACGGACCGTATCTGAGGCACCCTTTGATGAATAACTGCACCAACTGTATTCAGATCAGATAACTTGGACTCCACTCATCTCTAGGCACCCCTCCACTCCTATATAAGCCCTATGGACTGAACAAAAACATATCTTTGTATCTTTGGCTTTATTATTTTTTTAAGTGAGAAGAGAGGAGTGTGTAGAAACTAAGTAGGAGGGTACTCCGTGTATGGTTATATCTTTCTCTTATCTCTGTGTAAACATGCCATTCAGCGGCTAAGTTTAGATTCTTAGGGTTGGTAGTAAACCTTCTTACTCATGATGCTTTGATATATATTTTTATTTGATCATTGTTTAGTCTTTTGTTGTTCGAATGTTTTTGTGCTTTATATTCTATCTTACTTGATTTTGTTTATTAGTCTAGACTGTCATGTGGTGGCCACGCATGAGAGTTCGTTATCTTTAGGCTAATCGAATTGGATAAGGGAGAATAAAAATACTAGATTAGTGGTGGAAACCTTAACCGGAGATACCACTAATTGGATCAATAAAAGTGTATATGGGAGTCTCGACATTCGCAGATGAATGTCGCATTGTCGTGCCTTACCATGGGGACACCCAACATGACCAAGATAATAGGGCGACGTACTAACAGTGAAGTCTGAATTCTTTTGAGCTAGTCATAGATCTCCTTGCACTAGTCAAGACAAGCCTTAACGGGATCTCTTGATTAGTAGGGTGGTTATACGCGAAAGTGATAATCACTTAATTAGATTAGAAACTCTTATACAATAACTGAAAACCAACATCAAATAATATAATAATCAAATCGGATCGAAGTAACAATGGTATGCCAAAATCTTATAAATTCACATCTCTATCTTTATTTTACTTACTTTTAATTTTCGCTGAATACATTGATCACAACAACAACTCTTTGATTTTAGATTTTGTCTAGCCTTTCAAAATATTGTGGTTTAATCGCTGAAGACCTTAGACCTTATTTCCTATGGATCGACACTCGTTTATACTACTCGATAGGATTATGTGCTTGTAATCTGACCCGATAGCAAATTTTAAAAGCACACGATTTCATTGATCATCTTGTTATTGCATGAAGTTGCGTCGATGTATACTTTTTTATTGGTAAATCACACTGCATGAGTACATGTTAAGTTAACTTTATCCAAGTTATATAAAAATTGAATCAAGTTCAATTATGAAATACATACATCAAGAAAAACATCAAATTACGTAGTGACTAGGTCTTGCATGTGTTTAATGACGTAAAATCCACACACCTTCTTGCCTAGGGCTCTGAAATGTTCAATTAAAGTAAAAGCAGGCAATAAAAGAGGTTCTTCATCAAGTGATATATTGAGGTTTTGCAAGGGTACATATGAAGTTTCACCTTCAGTAAATTTAAACACATTAAGTGGCGTATAGAGAAAAATAGAGTTACAGTTGCACCTGAATCAACATGCATTTGAATAATCAAAAGAGTATATTTGGTTGCACGAGAATAGCACCAATTCAGGGACAGTGACTAGTGAGTATGGCACAATTGGTTCACTGTTTACACTTCTACTACTTGCTTCTTTGAAGGTAGCATGCTTTATTCAAAAGCTCAAGCAATGAATTAATCCAAGGAAAATAGCCCCATCCCAACATCTTTTCATCATATTGTTAAGTTCTGTAAAGGAATTTGAAAAAAATCAAGTATCAAATTAAAATAGTGTACAAGTTTACACCTTAATGAATTTCCACTCACATTCTGTTGATCCCTCCTTGTGCACTCCTCCAGCCTCCACATAAGATTCAAAAATGTTGAACTTAAATGTCAATGAATTAATTAGTAATTACCATCAAATAGTACGTTGATTAATTGTAAGTAAATGAAATTAGACTAAACGTTAGATTTATTGCTCACTCTTTAAATTGCCACATGATATCATAATATGGTTCCTTTGGCGCTAGAGAATCAATAACATACATCATATTATCGCGCATGACAAAAACTAGAAGGACCCAGTGTTTACTACAATCATACATGGTAATAATCAATCTACATATGTTCGTTAAAAATATATAAACTACTCAAATAGAAGTAACAACTTACAACTGAATGTATGGTGCAAGGATAATTTTTTTCTCCTGCATATTTTTCAACGACTCGAGCAAGTAGCTTGAAGCGGCCTCCTTTTCAGTATTAAAAAGTGACTGAGATATCATATATACTAAGGTTAAAAAAACCAACGTCAATCTCGCAACCTAGATCAGTGACATGTCTCTTCATAAATATGAAAATCATTACATAAATGTTGGAAATGAGTTAATTGTAAAATTAATCACTATCCGTATGAAGTTAAACAAACTCACATAACCAAGATGGATATTATTGAAACATCGAGCATGTCTTGCTTCACTAGATCCGTCAAGTCGTCAAAAGCTAAGTTGATTAACGTCGACTGAGGAAGTAACACACCCTTCTTGATTTTCAAGAGGTACTCATTCTTATCAAGTGATTAATTCTCTCATCACCCTCTCATGTATGGCTCTGAACTCAGGTCCCACATTCGCTAACTTTTTCTTTGAAATAAGCGGCGTACGATGCATGGATTATGCAACTTCATTAGATGCCGACTTGGGCATTGAAACATCTTAGTCTATATACTACAACAAATAATAACTTGTTAAATAAAAATAATTGTGACACACGTAATGAGATATTGCTGATTAGGGTTTTTTCTGTTGGTTCAGACATCGTAATTTTTCTGGTTTTGCTGATTAGGGTTTTTTTCTGGTAAAACTGATGAAACTTGTTTTTTTTCTGGTTCTGATCTTATAGGAACATATGCTTGTTGTTATGTTTTTTTTTTCTTGGTGTTGATCAACAAAAAAGGAAAAAGGAAATGATGCTGGTTTGTTTCTGTTGATTCTTGATTTGATAAAAATAGATGCTGGTTGCTGGATTTTTCTGGCACAGTTAAGAACAGTTTTATTCTAGAATTAAATATTATTTTACCTCATCGAAAATAATTGAATCTTTCGGCCATTGAATGAAACTTCCCAAGGTGTCTTCGATTTTGGTAAAATCCTTATTAATTTTAGTCGGAAGAGAAAACTTGAGATAGATTTTGTCAACAACAGAATTTGACCTGCACCTTCATGTGCACCATGTTTGGTTGTGGCCTAAAGGGTGGAATAAGAGATTTAGGCCTCTTTATTTCACCAAACGTGTCTTAATTGAGCCGGACTAACATGGCATAAGCCGATCTTTAAGCCGGCCTAAATTAAACCACCTCACATGGTGGTTTAATTTTATTCCACGTCACGAATGATTATATAATTAGTATATTAATTATTATTATTAGTATATAATTATATAATTAATATCTTATATTGTTAATATATTAAATAATAATTATTGTAAAATTATAATACATTATAGTTATTATTAATATATTAATATTATATAATTAATATCCTATTATTAATAATTAACTAACTTAGACTTCCAAAACTTTAGTCCTCCACCAACTCTAACCAAAAAAGAAATACCTTAAGTCATGATTTAACTTTAGACCTCAACCAAATACGAATGATTTAGGCCAGCCTAAGTTGGAATAACAACTTAGGCCACCTTAACTTTAGTCCACAACCAAACACCATTGTGGTCCTTTAATAGAGGCACACAGTGGATATGTTCGTCCTTCTTCCTTGGCCATATCATAGCGTTCGCCATTTTGATGTGCTCCTCTCCAACTTTACAAGTGAGATAGACAAAAAAAAAACTAAGTTAGATAATGTAGTAGATTTGTCAATTGAAGAAGAACATGGTATCTAGAAAAATAATAAGAAACAAAAAATAATAATTATAGCAGGATTTAATTAGAAACAAAAAATAATAAGAAGATATTTAAGAAGGACAAAACTGGTATCTAGAAAAAAAAAATATTTTTGCACTCAATAGTTGAATTTATGTCCTGAAAATAGCAGCCCCTCTTGAGATAGTAAAAGGATATGGTAAGGAAAGAATTTTCTAAAAAACACAAATATCCGCTGTTGTCTATAAATAAGATTATTTTATGATCTGAATTAGATTGATTCTAAATAAGGATTGCTTTCCAATATATGTAATAGCTCGTCTATTTAAATTGATAACCTCTTGCATCATTGAAACATTAATTTGATGGTCCAACAACAACAAAATATTGCAACTGCACACAGTCTTCGTAATTTAATTTGCCTCGATACCTCAGGATTCCTTCCATGGGCGCTTCATCCTCTACAACTATTGAGGTAGGTTTTATAGTCTATCATATTGTCTATGATTTTATTATTTTACTCTGAAAAAATAAATGGTAATAACAGCACCACGGCATGATACTTTTAATTAAGCATGGGAAATTGATTTGTTTTCATTTGTTTTTTGGTTTTATGAAAAGGCCTTACGGACAAGGGATTTGAAATGGGTCAACCTAGCTATACAAAATGCTGCTATTTGATTGATGCACTAGAAGTTGCTTCCATTATTTTTCTTTTTTTCTTTTTGGAAAGTAATGAAACTGTGGCAAGTACCTTCTGCCTTTTTTTTTTTTGAAGAATTTTTTTTTTTTTTTTAACCTTCTGCCTTTTTATACTCGTTATATTTAGTTCTGAACCTTGTATTTCTTTCTCTTTTGCTTGAAGAGACTTGGTATTTCATATATAGTTTCGATTTGGAGTCTGGATTACAGAATTAGAAGCAGAAACAAATCAGAAACTTGAAATTTTATCTTTTTCGCTTGAAGCAGCCTTCCCTCTTTTTGTGTTAGCTCAAGGGAGAAACTATTGTTTGGTGTCACTAGTTTGTAATTTTGGTCTTTAATTAGAAGCCGACGAAACATGCAATGACATATAATTATGATATACAAACTAGAGGTAGAAAATTAAGCCTTAATTATTGCTTTCTTTCTTAATAAAAAAAATTTCACACTAACAATAGGACTTTCACTATCATGCCAGATGAAAAACACGGCGTCAGCAATAGATGCCTCAGTGACGGACCCATTAACCGAACCCGAAAAGGAAGTGATATGTGATATGGAGACATTCAGCACGGTCTATCATGCCAAAATCAAGCACTACTCACAAGTTAAGCTATGTCCTTGTGATTTCAGCATCAACTGTGGCGTGTTTGATCTGGCTGGCCACCGCTGGGCCATCTATTGTTACCCAAACTTGTATAGTTATTCTCAGGATCAGGTGACATTGGAAATCAAGCTTCTCACTGATACAACCACCTCGCTGAAACAAAATGTTAAAATAAGCCTAATTGATCCAAGTGGAAGACATTTAATGGTCGGAGAAACAAAGCGGGTATATAACAAGCGTGATGATAGTAATGCATTTATGTTGAATACCAAATTAGATTCCTCAGAGTATGTGAAGGATGATTGCCTCACGTTTGAATTTATAGTGAGTGTTACAAAGTGGTCCCTTGCGGAAGTGGTAAAAAAGAAACCTCAATCAGCCATTACATTCTCCAACTCCCAAGAGGAGAGCTGTACTGAAGAAGCAGATTTCTTATTTGTTAGCAGTGATATGTGATATTTGGATATTTGGAATTGCCTTTATATACATGCATCGACCAAAAGAGTCATTCGGCCCCAACATACGTGCTAGCTAGGCTTCATTAAGGACTACTTTACAAAGCGCAAAATCATACTCTAGTTTTTATTTTTCGTTTTTCATCATCTTTTTAGTAATTTATTTTGGTACTCGTTAAATTTCTCAATCCAAAATTTGGTTCCTCCTCTATTTGTGTGAGCTAATTCTATGTTCCACATAGATGGTAGAATAAGGATATGTTTGGTTGCAAACCAAAAATAACTAGAATAGTCAAATTAATAATAGATATTATTTGTTTTATTATAATAGTCAAATCTCAAAACTCTTAGAAATAACCTATTATATAATAAGACAAAAAGTTTGGATTCAACATTTTAGCTATTCTAACCTAACCAAACACCGAATAAGCTATTCCGAATAGCATAATTCCAAAAATAGCTTATTCTCAATCCAACCAAACATATCCTAAAAGATTTGGCTTTTCTTGAGAAATATAATTGATTTATTTTTCAATACTCTCTCACTTTTTAACTATTCCGATCAAAATAGTACGAAACAGAAGCCTTAAATTCTACTTTTCTTTTATTCTTTCATTATTCCACCACATGTTGCTGAAACGGACAAATCAGATTTGTGTGATCTGTCAAATGAATCGGGTCAAGTGACTAACCCGTTTCCTCTCACTTGATCTGAAATGGGAGTAGCAAAGTTGATATCGGGCTTTAAAAAGTTGAAGCCCAAAAGCCCACTTATGTTTAAGCAGATTTTGGGATGCGCAGGCATTGCGATGGAACTTCATTGTTAGCGCATCTAAACCGGTTATATTTCATTTCAATTTTAAATTCCAATTTTATTTGTAATTTTAGAGATGTATAATAATCCTATAAATAGAAAGAATATTTTAATGAAATTATTTTAAAAATATCATGTTGTCGATTAATTTCTATTCACTCATCCATCTGATACTTTATTTTTAGTATGTATGAGAATTTTATTTCAATTTATGAATTTTAAAAGCAATTAATTTAATTGCACGAGTGCAGTGTTTTTGACATTAACTTTTATTAATTTATGTTATTTTTAATTTTAATTTCAGTCTCATTTTATGAATGTACATCATTGTCGCCTGCAAAGATCCCTCTGTTTAGTATCCTCATTTTTCTTCAAAAAGACGGGAGAGAACTATTGCACGATTTATTATTTTTCTGTGTGGAGTAATAATAATAATAATAATAATTGAGGTCATGTTTGTCTTGTTATATTCTCGATCAAAGTCTGGTCCGGCTCGATCCGGTTCCAAGTCATTAATTTAATTTCTTTCAAAGATATAAAAAAATACCTTAATAATATTGAGTTATTAATTTTATAATTTTTTGGAAATTTTTAGATATTTCTAATTGCATTTCGATTAAGTTTTTATTATGATGTTTCCGAAAGGATTAAACTTTAATTTAATTTACAGTTACGCCATTCATGTAAATCCTAAGTTTATCGTATGCGTTCAAGTAATTATCAACGGATCCGATTATGGCATGTGTTGGGTTTATACTTTATCTAAGGTTCATGCAAACATAATCCTAATTTGATCAGTTCATGTGTCTAACTATCTAAATACGTCTGCAAACTAATTAAACGAGCTTAACATATTTTAATTTAAAGTGCATATACAACATAAGCTCTCAAAGGATAAATCAAGTACGCAACAAAGCAACTCATGTTGATATTGCGGTCATAATTTTGTTATGCTAACTTGGATTGGATCGAGGTGAAATAAAATTGTTTGAAATTTTTTTCATAAAAATCTACAACTGTCCTTTTTTTTTTTTAAATACTGACAATGACTGTCAGATTATAAATACTGGTAAAAAAAATACTGACAAATACTGGTAAAAAACAGGAAAAATACATCTAACAGTTAAAATAAAATACTGAAATTGCTCTCCCTTCCTAGCAGTGCTGCATCCATATCTGTCCTTGAACTGTGATCTCCCCAACGAACTTGATTTTCTTCAACTGTCATGTTTTAAGTTTCCTCCGAATCGGTATGTATAACGCCCATGAAATTATCCAACTTGAATGCTCCATATTTCTTGAACATTTAACCAATTTTTCAATCATTTGGTTGTGTCGCCTCTCTCTGTTACGACCTGCAATTGTCATTTCGCCCGTAACAGAGGCTTGAGTCTTGTTTCTCACTTCTTCTTGGTTTGAACTTCTCCAAAATACTTTATTTTTATTGTTTTTGCACATAAACCAATAACTACAACAATAATCAAATCTTATAACAAAAACAAGGAATTTGATTTAATTTATGAGTAAACCTCACACCAAAAGTCCAATTATGATACATCCAATCCAGTGTTCATAAAGAGTTGATATGTCCAGTTTTGTAAAAACATGGTATGTTAATTAGATATAAAAACTTGATATGTTATGTATAAAAGACTTGCATGTGCCAACTAGCGCCAGCTCTAAATGCACTAGTGACCTTCTAGAAGGTAGTCCTGGTCAAAGTCGCTAGTTGGAGGATTTAATCGAAAAAGAGTCTGTCTGGGGTGCAGTTATCACTGGACCCGTATCCTCCCATGTACCTGACTAGGAAAATTAGCAACGGACAACCCAGATTTATCCCCACCGGGCCAAACTCAATCCAGTGCATATGGAAACTATAGGGGGTTTGTTTTGAGATTCATACCTGTTGGGGAATCATAAAGGCCAAACAATGACGTCTTATATAGAGATCAAACAATTACATCTTATCTAGGAGTCAAATACTTACACCCCGGAAAGGAGAAACAGTTCCCCATCTTAACCTAAGGACCATCATATGCCAAAGAGATCCAAAACATAAATCAGAAGTGCGAAACATAATTCCTGATTCTATGTCATTTGTCAAGGAATATCCAAAGTCTTGGTATAGCAACAACCGTCTCCGTGAGCACGAGACAAGTCTTCAATGGCAAGAAGTCCTTCTCGCATTTTCATCGTATGGTCGTAGATCAAGTCTTCCAAGACAACAAGATATGGCCCTTGAGAAATTCTCTCCAAATTTCCTAATAAATTTATCTTCTCTATTCTTTGATGGTGGAAGAAGAAGGAAATGCACACATAGCTGTATTTTTCTAAAGAGAAAAATATATGTTCAGTTTTTGTGTTTTTATATGTTATCTTGTGCGTTATCTGCCAACTTGAAAAATGTATTTTGTGCGTCTGCATCAAAAACCATGAAGTCTCATCAAATTTGGTGCGGCTGCATCGATATCCATGTGGTCTGCACAAACCTCTGAAAAGACAGTTTTCTGAATTTGCAAATCTCAAAATCAGTTAATCAATAATTTGATATTTGTCTAAATTGTTCTATACATTTATGGACCACATCCTATTGAATACATAGATTGTCTACTATCTTAATTTTATATTAAATCACTTAATTGTGATAATCATATATGACAGTATATAATTCATAATTATATTACATATATGCTCAACGTAACGTTGGATTATGATCCAACAATGCCAAGTTAAACGGATCTAATTGTTTTCGGTCAGGTATTGCACTGGATGTGAATTCGTTATCACCTCCCTAATTTGAATAGTGTCAGTACGAATGCATTGAAGTGTCTAACTTATCTGAATGTAAGTGTTAACCACTTAACCTAGACCCTTTGAAGTTCTGTTCACTAATAATAACTTGTTAATTTAAAATATCTTTATTATTCTTTTGAACATATAATATGAATCAACTAAACTAACTTCTTTAAAAAAAATTATTAGAGGTGCCCGATTGAAACACATCACGTTTCGACCGTCGGCACTAAATATTCATTTTTATATAGCAAAAGGCACATGATAAGAAAAGAATTTTCTAAAAAACACAAATATCCGCTGTTGTCTATAAATAAGATGACTATTATTTATTTATTATTTTGAAATACTTGAGAGAGGCTTATGAATCAGATTGATTCTAAATAAGGAGGTTCCTTAGTTGCTTTCAATAGGCAATAGCTGGTCTATTTAAATTGATAATCTCTCGCTGCATTAAAACATTAATATATACAAAAAAACATTGCAACTAACACATACTCTTGATAATTTAGTTTGCCTCAATACCTCAGGATTCTCTCCATGGGCGCTTCATCCTCTACAACTTCTGAGGCATGTTTCATAGTCTATCATGATGATCTATGATTTTATTAGTTACACTTAAAAAATAAAGTGTATGAACAGCAGCATGAATGATGCTTTATAACATGCATGGGTAATGGATTTTTTGTTTTGGGTTTTACAAAAAGCCCTTACAAAATGCAGCTATTTGATTGCTGCACTACAATATCTTCTGCCTTTATACCTTCTGCCTTTATATCTTCTGCAGCTATTTGATTGCCTTTATATCTTGCTGCAGCTATTTGATTTTTCTCAAGTAGTGAAACTGTTGCAAATATCTTCTGCCATACTTGTTATATTTAGCCTTGAACCTTGTATTTCTTCCCTTTTGCTTCTAGGGACCTGGTATTTCATAGTTACAATTTGGTCTTTGAATTACAGAATTCCAAGCAGAAACAAGCAAAGACTTGAAATTTTATCTTTTTTAATTGAAGCAGCGTTCCCTTTTTTTAGCTCAAGGAAGTAACTATACTGTTTGGCGTCACTAGCTAGATTGTAATTTTGGTCTTAATTAGAAGCCAAAACAAAAACATGCAATGACAAATAATTATAATATACAAACAAGCAGTAGCTAATGCAGCCCTGTTGATTCTCTTTCTTCATAAATTTTTTTTTCACACTAACAATACAACTTTCACTATCATGCCAGATGAAAAGCACGGTGTCACTGATAGATGCCTCGGTTGAGGACCCAATCGAACCAGAAAAGGAAGTGATATGTGATATGGAGACATTCAGCACGGTCTATCGTGCCAAAATCAACCGCTATTCGAAAGTTAAGTGCTGTCCTCCTGATTTCTGGATTGATTGTGGCACGTTTGATCTGGCTGGCCACCTCTGGGCCATCTCTTACTACCCAAAAGTAATTGGTATTCCTCAGGGCGTGGCACTGCAGATCAGGCTTCTCACTAATATAACAACCCCGCTGAAACTAAAGGTTAAAGTAAGCCTGATCGATCCAAGTGGAAGACGTTTAGTGGTTGCAGACATAAGGAGGCAGATATATGACAAGAATGATGGGCTTAAAATTCCCTTTATGCAGAAAACCAAATTAGATTCCTCAGAGTATGTCAAGGATGATTGCCTCACGTTTGAATGTATAGTGAGTGTTACAAAGTGGTCCCCTGCTGAAGTGGTAAAAAAGAAACCTCAATCAGCCATTACATTTTCCAACACCCAAGAGGATAGCGGTGAAGAAACAGATTTCTCCATTATTAGCGGTGTCACCGTAATTTTGGATAAGTAGAGTTGAGCCTAAGTCAACTTCCAATTGCCACAAGCATCGACAAAGTGTCATTCGGCCCCAACATACTAGCTAGGCTTCATTGACAACAACTTGAGAAAGCACAAAATAGGACTCTATTTCTTTTTCTTTTTTACTTTTTCACTAATTTTTAATTATTACATACTTACTTTTTCTTTTTACGGAAACGAAATGTCATAAAGGAATCTGTCCAAAATAAGTGTTGTTCAATGAAGTATAATCAAGCTCTACTGATTCTCATCAAAAGCGCAAAACCTTTTTTTACTATATTACAGTAATTTAAGAAGTGTTGGAAAAACATACCTAAAATTAGTGTAGAAGGTCCATATGGTAATTACTATACTTAGCTTTGTCCTTCGAGTAAATTTAAAACATGTTATCACACACCGAGTTAAGACTGATCATGAGTTTTACGCATAACACCAATCGCAGGTGCTAAGAGTTTCAATCGGCAGATCCAAATTTTTGTACTATTTCTTATATTTTTTGTAGAAGAAAAACCATTCAATTTGAAGCTGCTAAAGTATCCAATAGCACTGCTCACTAATCTGAAATCAGAAATTTGGTAAATTGTCAATCTCCATTTCATCATACATTTCTCCAAATTCCCGAACAGGAACCACCATTCCAAACAATAACAAGCACAATAAAACTTAGATATATAGCTCAATAAGATGTTATAGAAAGATGACAAACATTACATGCATAATGTTGAAAATAATAATTAAGCAAAATATCCACATTAATTGGAGATGCAAATCTTGGAGATACTTAGCCCCAAGCAGTGGCAAATTTACAAATTACATCCAAAGAATATTTCCTCCTTCCCGGCTGTATTCCTTCTTTTCTACTACATTCCCTTCACACCAAATTCATTGTAAAGCAAGAATCTCCTGTAAATCTTCCTTGTTATTAATTGTAACGGCTATCTAGCCTGAATCTGTATAAATAAAGTTGGATTAGGGCATTGTGAAGTACGAACAAATAATCAATAAAATACTCAATTTCAGTTTTCATGGTATCAGAGCAGAAATTGGGACAACAGACCAATTGAGTCTGCTTTTGTGATATTGGGGCAAAGAGCCCAAGTAATTGATGGTTAACCCTACTGTGAAAATTTGCTGAGAACATTAATTGTTGTGCCTCCAAACTCAAGGAGTTACGAGAGGCACAGATTGGAAAAAGTCGAAATAAAAATAGAGCATCGTAATTATGCTAGCTGTTGAGAAAACAATGTGACCAGCTGAAAGACATGTGTCTTGAATTTGTTGCTTCTGGGGAGAATCTACATACAGGCTGTCATGGCAACTGATGGATTTAAGCATTTTTTAGATTCCTGTCCTTTTATACTAAGTGATTTATTAGAGAAGGTAGATTGCAAGAGGAGAGGTAATTAAAAACATCATTTTTTTCGGAGTTAGAACTTGGTGATGTTAGCAGCGTTTTTGATGTTATGAAAAGTGATGTATTGTCCTTTTTGTTATAAAAAGGTTGCTCATTTTCGAGTGTTAGATATTTGAATGACAATTCAATTTGTCATTGGTTATGTCTCACAGTGCTTTACTTATTTGGATTACAGTTTGTCAATGTTATTTGGTGTTGCGTGCTAATTAGAATGGTGTCTTGCATAGTTAGCAGAGGGAATGTATAGATTTTAAGGTTTACTTGAAGAGTGATGAATTTACTTCACTGGTGATCATGACACAGCATTAATTCATTATTCTCGCTATAAATTGAAATCACTTATATATATAATTGTCAGATATAGTTATAAAAGTAATATTTAATCAAAACTTTAATTGCCAAATTTAGATATTTACGTCATTTGAGTCTTTATGCATTGGAAAAATTGTCTAATGTGCAACTGAACTCATTCTGTTTTAGCACCTCAAATACATCGACGCCCCTTCCATTTTGTCTTCAAGTTCCAAATACATACACTACTCGGTAGACGACCATTTTCAAAATTTATATGATTTTTTCTATATATATAGAAAGTGATATATTTCAACTCTATTTTGATCACCATCAAAGGATTTGCAAAACTTTTTCATACCATAAGGTTAGTTTTTTAACTGCTGGTACAACAATGTTCTATACTTTTATTCATTCATATTTTGGAAGTTGGATTTTCAGTGAAGTCGGTAGCAAATGTTAACTATTGATTAATTTATCAACAGCTGGCATTATGAAAAGTTGCGTCTTAAATCTTGATAATTAAATGTAAATTTATATATTAAATTTTATCAATTTGGGGAACTCATCATTAAAGAAAAATCAGGGACAGGGGTATAAAAAAGTTCCATGGATTTACAAAAGCGTATATTTTGGGTTAAAGAGGTTTCTGAACCTTTTTTTAGCATTATCCTAATCTCCTAACGGAACTATTTACATAAAAGGGTCTTTCAAACATGAGCAGCATGCTTAATTACAATATACTAAAATTAGTTCTCCTAAAAATATATACTAAAATTAATAAGCAATTTTAGGATCTCATAAACCAAATTATATATTTTTATATGTTTTTTTTACTATTTTTATATAGGAAGAACCTTATCAGTCTAAAAAAGTCATAGACAGTGCAACAGCAATATTGGTTATATTTGAACCTGGTGTTGTATAAAAATAAGATGACTTTTATTAGTGAATTAGATTGATTCTAAATAAGAAGATTCCTTAGTTGCTTTCCAATAGGCAATAGCTGGTTTATTTAAGTTGATAACCTCTTGCTTCATTGAAACATATACAACAAAACATTGCAACTGCACACATACTCTTGATAATTTAATTAGTTTGCCTCAATATCTCAGGATTATCTCCATGGGCACTTCATCCTCCAAAATTCCCAAGGCAGGTTTCATATAGTCTTTCATGATGATCTACGAAATTTTCCTTTTTTTTCTCTCTCTCTTTTTCTTAAGTTGTGAATTTGTTGCAAATATCTTCTTCTTCTTTTTTTTAACAGCTACCTGTTTCATTAAAGAAACAACCACATACAGTATCCTGAAAAGAAGAGTAAGGCAAAACCACTAAAGCCTTATTGGCACATATAACCCGTATTGGTACTGATTCTCATATCGATACCAAGTTACCTACAAGATGTACTGGTATCAACCCATTACCAGCATTTTCCTTTTTATTACAAGTTTATCAAAAAAAGCAAAACACATATGCATAGAAACAACATTTTTCGGTTTTGTCACACACTAATCAGTAGCAATATATTTTTACCATATTTCAATAATCTGCCTTTTTACTTGTTATATTTAGTTTTGAACCATGTATTTTTTTCCCTTTTGCTTGAAGGGACCTGGTGTTTCATAATTTTATTTTGGTCTCTGAGAATTATAGAATTCGAAGCAGAAACAAGCACAGACTTGAAAATATAAAAGAACTATAAACAGGCAGAGACTTGAAATTTTACTTGTTATATTTGCTTGAAGTAGCTTGCCTTCTTTTTGTTTTAGCTCAATAAGGATCCTAGCTACTGTTTGGTATCCCAAGTATGTAATTTTAGCCTCTAAACTACAAGCCAAAACAAAACATGCAATGACATAAAAATACAATAATACAAAACAAGCAGTAGCAAATGCAGTTCTATCTTTTTTATTTTGTGATTCTTTTTATACAAAAATTTTCAACCTAACAATAGGACTTTCATTATCATGCCAGATGAAAAACACGGCATCAGTTATAGATTCCTCAGTCAAGGACCCAGTCAGAACAGAAAAGGATGTGATATGTGCTCTGAAGACATTCACGACAGTCTATCGTGTCAAAATCGAGAACTACTCACAACTTAAGCACTGTTCATATGATCTCGTGATCAATTGTGGCACGTTCCATCTGGCTGGCTACAAGTGGACCGTCGATTACTTCCCAAAAAGATTCAATTTTCCTAATGAGGTGGGATTGCGTATCAGGCCTTGCACTAATATAATCACCTCGCTAAAACTAGATATTCAAATAAACCTAATTGATCCAAGTGGAAGATGTTTAGTGGTTGCAAAGAAAAAGCGGACATATAACGGGCAGATTGATGGGGAGCCAATTACAATTATGCGGAAAACCAAATTAGAATCCTCAAAGTATGTCAATGATGATTGCTTCTCGTTTGAATGTATAGTGACTGTTACAAAGTGGTCTCATGCGCCGTAGTGAAGAAGAAGTGGTCTCATTTTGGTAGTATAGTGACTGTTACAAAGTGGTCTCATTTTTCATCATTTTCCAAGTATTGTGCTTTTTTTTTTCTTTATCTTTTTTTTTGCGGGAACTCAATGTAATGAAGTAATAATCAAGCTGAACTAATACTCATGGAAAGAACCTTTTTTTTTTTTTACTTTAACCACGGTAATTTAAGAAAAGAATGAAAAACATAACTAAAATTAGTGTGCAAGGGACATGGTAATTACTACCAACGACCAAGTTAGCTAGACTTCAGTGTTACCCATAACACCAATCACTGGTGCTAAAGTTCAATCGACTGACCCAAATTTTGGTAGCTTCTTTACAATTCCCTATTCTTTTTATAGAATAGAAACCATTTTTTTTTAAAACCTTCGCAGAGGCTGCCAGAGGGTAGAATAGAAACCATTGATTTTGAAAATTCTCAAGCGACAAAGTCACAAAACATCAATTTAAGTATACAAAATTGGTTTGATATATGGCAAAAAGCACATACAAAATTATGTCTATCCGAATCTATCTAATGTGCATGTGCTAGACATAGCACTTTTACATGATGCATATTTATACAAATTGAGCTATCCTCTCCATTTGCTTCCGGGGCCCGAGATGAAAACCAGAGACGACCATTTATCCAAGGATTACAGACCTATGTTTCTTCATTATTCAAATCAAGAATGTGCAGTAAAGCCTCAGCTACTTCCACCTGAAATAAGTGAATTAAAATTTAGAAAAATATTATTAATCAAATAAGTTCAAAACGATTGCAATTACTACGATTAAATTGAGCAAACAAGACAAGATTTGGAGGCAAATGAGTTACCATTTTGATTTGTGCCATCTGTAACTGATTCGTCAGAGATATGACCAAGGCCTCCATTAAGAGAAAAAGGCATATTATCCGTTTCACCTTCTTTTAACTCTTCATGGTTTGATTTTTCTTCAACAATAGTCAATGAATCGTTATCTTTTTCTTTCTCCCTCTCCCTTTCTTCTTCTTTTTCCTTTCTCCGCCTCTCCTCCTCCTTTATTTGTTTAAACCTAAACAATATTGTTATATAAAAACAAAAGAATAAGAAATCAATTATAACAGGTTGAATTAAGTTTATCTCAGGGTCATAGGTTGACTCGACAAGTTAGATTACCCCTGACCAAGCGCATCAGATTCCAGTTTTAGCTTCTTTCTCCTCTCCTCTTCCTCTTTTATTTGCTTAAATCTGCACATAATAGCCAATTACCTAAACAGGAAATTTTTGTAATGTGCAGCTGCAAATTTAGTAATAACTGATATGCCCATACAAAACATTTATATCACACACCTAGACTGCTACTCTCCTAACTATAGAAGAAAACTGTCCAAGCCAGGCTCCTTGCATTTGATTTATTTAGAAGTAAATATTGAGCAATGAAGATACATCTATTAATACACAATGTATGCAAGATAGTACTGATGTTTTCAAAAGGATGTACGATTTTTGTTAATATCAATATTTTGTATATGAAATCTGCCCACAAAACATAAGGTGTGGCACAATAACAACCTATAACCTATAGAACCTTAAAATTAGATATTAATAAAACATTTCAGTACTCACCTTTCACCGCGGCGTACTCCCTCTTGAAATGAATCCTGACTGGACATTGATTTTTCAATTTGAGGTTTCAAAACATCTATTGTTGGTATCTGTTGATCATCTCTAGAAACCATTTCACTATATTCTTTAAAGGGATTCTTTGCACCTCCATTTTTCTGAAGCCATATTTGTTGGGCTGTGCTCAAAATATTATTTGTAAGCCTAAAAGGTAAATACATTGACTAAGTCAACACTTTTTCAAACAATGAAGAAAGAGCAATGTTCTACATCAGAAGGAATAGAATGAGAAACTTTTTAAAGCCCTAAGAAATTAAAAGTGCACAATTTCATAAATGCCTCAAAACATTTGAAATATACCAAATATGCAAGATAATTAAATTTGACCAAAAGTATACTTACAGTTAAGGTACAACCTACAGTATTAAAGAGCCTTCACATAATTTGGGACCTAGAGGATACTTACAGGTTAAGGGACAACCTAAGTACCGATACGAACTAATGTAAGAGATATGATTGGCACACATAATTATGTGTAAAAATAATGGTTGAAAATAGGAGAACACCTTCTCACCAATAAAGACTCAGACCAGAAGGAACTGATAATGCAAAATAACCAATCAGCAGCGGAAGGAATTTTGTTATAGTTTGAGCGCTTTTTTGGCTTGGATCATTGCTCTACAGAAGTAAAATTTGTATAACACAATTATCAGCAAATGCAACCATAGAACTAATTAAGGCAGTTTTTCACCAACATCCCCTGCAAAATGTCAAATATCATGTATATCCCTCACAAGATGAGGCATGTGATTTATACCCGAGAAAACACACAATAATCACATCTACCTTTGCTGCATATCTTTAAACAGATAAAAGAAAGAGCATAATTGGGGCACTGTTTAAGATATAGGGAAGAAGAATTACTAGGGTATTTTCCATGTTTTACAAAAGAACTACTTCAATATTTCTCACATTCAAGGGGATTACTTGATATTTTGACAATTTGTACAGGCACCAATGAAATTAAGACATAGTCCCACCTGTGATTTTGATCCTTGTATTATCTGAGTTGATATATACTGTGATATAACTAAAAGAACCGGCAAAACAAGGTACGCTAATGTGTCTGACCACCCAAGAGGAGGTTCGCCATCCTGACACAAAAGAAAAAAGATTTGTGCTTTAATTCATTACTATTTGAGTTACGCAACATTTTTTGCGGCTCTTTTTCACATGTCATATATCAAAAGCAATTATAGTAAGATTATGTGATTTCACAATCTTTAATAGGTTTGTGCATTTTAATTTTCTTTGGAATGTAATTTTTTTCTTACAAAAGGAAAACAAACGAGGATAAAAAATGGGTCCACTCACTTTAAAAGGAAAAAGCCAAGATATGGCGCTACCATTTTGCCGAGCTGCTATTGTGGTGGGACCAGCCAAAGAAGGAATCCAAAAGAATCCCTCAGAAAGAAGCCCCTATATTTGTTAAGAAATGAGAAAGATGAGATGAGAACTCCAGTAAAGGGGGGAATTTCATGTATGCCCCTCTAAAATTTGTAATATCATATTTACCCCTCCAAATTTCAAAAACTCACAAATATATCCAATTTATAAAGTACCCATTTTACCCTTTATTAAAAAAAAAAATTGGCATGTTGTGAGGACAAACGGTTCATTTTCTTGCTTGTAACATGCACACAAGTGTATGCCTAAATGCCACCATGTATGAGTCACAAGTAGATAATTGAACCATTTGTCCTTCGAAACTGACCAATTAGAAGGCCAAAAAATTTTCTTACACATACTACACATTTTTATTTTTTACAAAGGGTAAAATGGAACTTCATAAATTAAAATGAGTTTTAATAGAAAAGGCAATAAATTGGGTAAGTTTGTTAGTTTTTGAAATATAGAGGTGTAAATATGTTATTATGAATTTAAGAGGGGGCAATATGTAATTTTGAGATTTTCAAGGGGTTAATGAAATCCCCCCATTAATAAAAAGTAGCATGGCAAAAGAAAAGTCTGCAATTAGTATACCTCATTAGCAACATTTGAGAGAGCTCTGTACAGCCCTATCCAAACTGGTATTGTGAGCAAAGTAGGTAAGCAACCTGATAAATTAAAACCAATTTTAACGAGAGGTCAAATTGGAACTAGTAAATAAATTTATACATCTAAAAAGTAATTACGACCTCTCTTGTATGATGAATAAGAGTCCAGTATGTAAATTTAGTAAACAAGCAATTGATGTACCTGCTAAAGGGTTTACACCAGCCACCTTATACAATCGAGCTGTTTCTAGCTGTATCTTCTCCTATAAATAGATAAGTACATATGGAAATTAAAAATATTTCAAAACTAAATTGATTTAATTTAGTTTTGACAATAGCTGTATCCTCTCCTGATAAACCTCTTTCGTACCGAATGGAAAGATGCTTCTATTGATGTATCTTCTTATATACATGTACCGGGATCATAGTAACATAAAATCAGACTGGTACGTACCAAAGTCTTACCTGATCACCAGCATATTGCTGTTGGATAGCCTTGACTTGTGGTTGCAGTGTTTTCATGGCTAATGCTGACTCCATCTACACCAAAAATTAGTCCAAAAATTGAACTTAGTCCACAAATTGAGAAGAAAAGGCGTTAACGAAATATGGTCAAATACTTGAATATAAAAGAGTATTTTAGAGAAAAGAAGTATATGGTAAAAGTTTTACCTGTTTCTTTGTCAGAGGAAATGTGGCAGCCTTTACTAGAACTGTGAGAAGAATTATTGCAAAGCCATATGCATAAGGTACATGCAGTGTTGATAAACCATCCTTCAATATCTGTGCAAAAAATTAAATTTGCTTAAATTATTTGTAGCAATTTTAATCAAATTCCATCAAATGTCCCTAGAGAAAATGAGAATGATCTACATGGCAATACTTCTCTCCACATCCTTTTCAAGTAAAGAAGTGACCAAACTAAACCTCTATTATTCAATCTTACATTGAGAGTGTAGTGAGAATAAGGGGCATTTTGTGCATTTTTTGAAGAAAACAAGGAAATTGACAAACTTTTTAGTATATTGTAACATACCCACAAGTGAAACTCATCCTAAAAAAATATTCTTTTATGGCTGGTTTCTATTAATGGTTGTTCCTACATATAAATATAAATTGGATAAAAAATAGTGTGATTTTACTATCTAAGGTAAAGGGATTATGTAGAAAGGAAACTCTTTCATTGGTAAGTATGCAACTAATGACAAACCAAGATTTTAAAGACTAATTCTTTTTGATAATTATTGGAACTTTAAAAGCATATCAAGTAAATATTTAATTGCTTCATCAAAAACTTACTTCTACATCTTTCAGTGTTGCAAATTGGCTACTAAACCCTAAACCCCAGATAATTGCTACAATATATAAATTACATATGCAATAATTTAATTGATTGACAAAAAATTCGATCTCATTCACATTAAAAGAAACTAAATTTTACTTCCTGGTCCTTTGCATTATTCCTAATTACAAATATAACCTTCAAGATGATCTCCATGTAGCTCGCGATGCCAGAGAACCAATCCTCGGTAGGTTTGGATTCTTGAGCAGCCACCGCTGCATCAGCGATTGTGTAGAGAAATCCATCGGCTCGGCTTAGGAGCTCCTCTAGCTGGTGGTGATAGTAGTGGCTCGAGCCGAGCCGAGTAGAGAGTGAACCGCGGGAAAATAGCGCCGGGCGGCCGAGGAAGTGGATGCGGGTTTGGATTTGGCGACTGGAGAGAAGAGAGGAGGTGGGGATTAGGGTTTGGTGGGGATGGAAGGAAAGGAGAGGCGCCATGAATGAAATGTGTAAGAGAGAGCGAGAGTAGCAGTGCGAGTTAGTGATTTTGGATGCCAATGAGTTCAGCACTAAGAGGAATTTCATATATAACCCTCAAAAATCTTGAAATTAAGTATTTCCCCTCTATAATTCTCATAATATCAAATTTATCTTTCCAAATTTCCATAACTAACAAATTTATCCAGTTAATTGATTTTTTAATAAAAGCTAATTTTAAATTTATAAAGCATTTAACCTTCATTAACAAATAAAAATATATAGTTTTTGTAAGAAAAATGCTTTGTTTTCAGATCGGATGGTTTCTGAGGAATAATGATTCATTTTTCTACTTGTAACGCATACACAATGATATTTAGACATACGTTTTTGTGCATGTCACAGGTAAAAAAATGAATAATTTGTTCTCACGACCAACCAACAGAAATCTAAATATTTTTCTTAAGCAGTTTACATTTTTTTTACTATTTAATTAAAAAGGATGAAATGGATACTTTATAAATTTAAAATTAGATTCAATAGAAAAGTCAATAAATTGAGTAATATTTGTGAGTTTTTAAAATTCAAGAGTTTAAATATAATATTATGAATTTTGGAGGGGAGAAATACGTATTACAAGTTTTTGTGGAGTATACGTAAGATTCCCCCAATAAATTAAAACTAAATTTGGGTCCTCATTTATTACCACATTTGGACCGACTTCTTTGTTATTTAATAAATGCAAAAATTGCATTGAATGTTTTGAGATGCTGAAATATCTGGAAAAATATCAATTACAAAAGTTAGAGATGCTGAAATATAAAATTTTCTTATCTATGCACATTTTTAATTTTTTTTTTAAAAAGAGCGGATATTTGATAGTCCAACTCTTTAATAGTGATGATTGGAAAATATTATTTTTCTTTTAAAGATAATTAAATTCATGATTTGAGAATCTGACCTCATTTAAAATATATATATATATAAGAATATCTGAACTTTTGACGAGAAAGGATATGTATTGTAGTTCTTCTTTTCTTTAATTTTTTTGTGTCAGAAATAAATAGTCAAAGAGTCAACTTTTATATTTGAAGACTTTCTAAGTTTGAAAGTAGTTTAATATTATTTTGAAGTATAGTCTAGAATTTTCTATTTATTAAATAAGAAACTTGTAGAATTAGGTAATGTACTTGGCAAATTTGTATTACTTTGATCATAATTTTGCTTTTATGGCATTAAATAAAAGTTAGTAAGCTAGATTTTCATTTTTTATCTAAAAAAAAAACATTAGGCCATGGAGGGTTTTTTTTAAAACTATCTGATCATATTAAAAGGAACAGCATGTGCTTAATAATATATTATGCTCTAATTTGACATTTTTTAACAGCATGTCAAAGTAAATGCCATATTTTTCTATTGTAGTATTCTTAAGTAAATAATTATGAACAGCTTTTTTAGTATATTTGTTCACCCTGAACAAACAAACTCGCTTATAAACACAAAGCATGAAATTATTACATTATGTCACTTTTTTAATCACGTGATGGAAATTAAACGAAAGAATGATGTTTATATAATAAAATCAATGAATTTATAAGTCAGTTCATGACATGATTAACAAACAGTTTAAGACGTAAATTTCATAAATTTGAAATTTTTAGGCATTTAAATCTATTTAAGTAATAACATCGTTAATATAAAAAAAGTAAGAAAACAAAATATTTATTCTCCATATTGCATACTACAAACTGATATATTTTCTCTTTTTTTTTTATCATTTCAACTAATATTAGATAACCACAAACACAATTTCTTCATATGTTATATTTTGTGACACTATAACTATACAGATGATTAAGTTTGAAAGCTTCTCATTTATCATGATCGGATATCAATATTCTATAAAACTTCTGCATTATTGTTGCTTTGTACTATATACAAACTTTAGGATTTAAAAAAAAAATACTTATTTGTACCCAAAATTTGTGTCACTATATAATCAGCATTTCCTCAATAGATATTTCTTTTGCCGGAATTTTTGTTCCGAAAAACAACCTTTGTAAAAACAATTTTAATTTGTTGTCCAAAATCTAAAAAAAATTGGGTGTAAAAAACGATAGAAAAATATTATAAAGATGCATAAAATATATATCGATTGTCGGAGTCATTTTACTTGATGATCATTCTAGAACTATTAACCAAATAGAGATTTTGCAGAAAGATATGCACATTTCAAATAATTTGAATAATCATTTGTCAAAATCTTGATATGATCCTTGTGAAAATGCTGATACGAAATTAAATGTATCCCGGGTCTGTGAGTGTGATGTGGACATAACTAAATACCCTTTCGTACGACAGTAACCAAATAACCTATAATTGATCTTCTACGCAGAAGCCACAATGTTAAATTCCATAGGAGATCCGACGCAGAAAAGGAGCAGGTGTCTTGGCGCTGTCTCAATTTATTGGATGATAGCAACGGCGGCGGGCCCCTCGGTTTTCATTTTCTCTGCGATATATTTTCCTATAACACGAAAAGGCAAATCAATTATCAATCCGTTTGTACCCCAATTTTAACCTGTTACACTCTTGGCTTCACAGTATGTGCCACACAAAATATCGCAGAAAAATCGGAAGATGTGCAGCTCACTACCAATATTTTTATTAATAACCCCAAACAAAAAAAAAATATCAAATATAATCCCAACTCCCAAAAATTTTCAAATCTAACCCAACCGCCCCATTATTGGGCAGTTCACCCTACCCACCAAACCGCCCAACCACTGGGCGGTCCACATGGCCAAGCAAACCGCCCCCCAATCGGGCGGTTCACTATGCAGCCTATAAATTGGCCATTCTGCCTCTCATTCTCACACTCTCTCGCCCCGAATTCCTCGCTCTTCTCCGCAGGTAATTTTTTATTTTTTATTTTTTATTAGTATTTATTATTATTATGTTATTATTTATTTTACTATGCATTACTGTTTATTACTGTAGATTACTGTTTATACTGTAGATTACTGTAGATACTGTGCATTACTGTTTAGTACTGTAGATTACTGTAGATTACTGTTTATTACTGTAGATTACTGTAGTTACTGTAGATTACTGTAGATTACTGTAGATTATTATTATTTTATTTTTGTAATTAATTTTATTAAATATTTTTTTTTATTGTTGTTGTTTTCTAATAATTTAACTGTGTACTATTATTTTGTAACTGATAAAAGTTTGTTTATTAATGTAGATAAAATGTTGGTTACACTATATGTGGGCGGGAAGTTCGAGGTGGGTGTGGAGGGAGTACGTTACTCGAAAGATCCGACCCACGGCTTTGAGGTAAATGAAAACACCTCATTTCTGGAACTTAAGCAAATGGTATTCGAAAGGATTGGTGTAACCCCCAACCGGTATGACATAGATTTGGTTACTCGGGTTGACGCAGGGCGGGATAGACCTTACTATATAAAGTATCCAATAACAAATGAGGATGGTTGGATATGTGTTTACAATACTTTTCAATCTACGGGTACCCCGATAATGGAGTTGTATTCCAGAAAGTTTCTGCGTCAGACCAGGGTTGGACCTTCTACAGACCATACAGGTTATGATAGCCCAGTGCAGCAGCACTCGGGTTTTGACCACTCGGGTAACCAAAACTTGGGTCATGTATCACCGTCTGAACCGCACGCACCACCCGTTCATACTGATTACACTGCTGATTACACCACTGATTATACCACTGATTATAGCACCGACCTACCACCACCACCACCTCCACCTCCTATTCAACCCGTAGTAGAAGCCAGATTTCCTTCTGTACCACCGTCCGTACCTATACTTGTACCTGTTATTGTTCCCCAGAGAGATGCTATGCTGGAGGCTGAAGGGGTTGATGCCATACCGGAACGTGAAATTAACTCGGGTGATAGTTGGGACGGGGATTGGGATTCTGATCACTTGTCAGACGGTGATGGAGATTATTTACCCAGGCAGGGCATATTTCCGATTAGAGGTCGGACAGACAGGCACCCGGTAGCCACATTCAACGATACCACTGCTTTTGAGGAAGCAGACATAAGCTATTTTGGGAAGTGTGTCGTTTACACCTCAGAGCTTGCTCCGGATCAGGTTTATACCACCCTAGATGAACTTGTGAAGAAAATATATGAAGTTCATATCCGCAGCAACTGGGAGTGCAGAATACAAAAAAGAGAGTCAAAAAGGTTAGTTGTTGTTTGCAAAGACTCACCGCAATGTGAGTTCCGACTGTATGCAACCCTTGTGGGTAGGGGGCGTCATGGATAATTAAGAAATGTGAACCCCCACATACATGCAAGTTTGCGTCGTCAAGGACAGACCATTCACAACTTACGGCATCACTTATTGCCGATGTAATTGAGCGAGATGTTAAGGATGACCCGTCGATCAGCCTTAAGGAGGTCGGTAGAGCGGTGAGACACGCTTACGACCATGTGACCCCAAAATACAACAGGTTGTGGAGAGGGCGTGAACTTGCGATATGCCGACTGTTCGGTAGTTGGAAGGATTCATACAACTTGCTTGCACCACTGCTCCAAGTCATAGCAAGTACAAATCCCGGCACAAAGTATGAATGTTGGAATGTTACTGATCCCGATGAGCCCGACGAGATACTGTTCAAGGCCATAGCATGGGCGTTTGGTCCGTACATTCAAGCTGTGCCATATATTAGACCAGTTATCAGTATAGATGCATGCTTCCTTTCTGGGCGTTATGATGGGAGGTTGTTGATAGCATGTGCATATGATGCCGAAAACCAGTTGTTGCCTTTGGCATTTGCAATTGTCGAGAAGGATGATGGTGAAAATTGGGGCTTTTTTATGAGTTTTTTGCGGAGAGAGGTGGTTGGGAACCGGTTCTTTTGTGTCATATCAGACCAGCACAAAGGAATCAAATATGTCTTTGATCGAACAGATTTCGGGTGGTCGACAGCGCAGGGCGACTGTGTGCACAGGCTGTGTATGCAACACGTTGCAGACAACCTCCACAAGAATGTCGGATTCGACCAATGGGTTGCAGATACATTTAAAATTGGATGCAGAAGGAAGAAGCCGAGGAGGCTGGAAGAGATGTTCAGAGAGTTTGCCAATGTATGTATATTTTAGATGAAATTTTAATAAACTATTTACTTATATTTTTCTAATCTGAAAATTTATTTCTGTGTAGTATTGTCCGAAGGCAAATTCGTACTTACTCAAGGTGGGGAAAAATAATCCGAGAGATCTGCAAGAAGCACCCGCATATGAGAAAATATTTCAAGCAAAAGATGGAGGTTGGAGATGGGGAATAATGACAACAAATGGGTCCGAGTCCTTGAATGCTGTTTTCAAGCAGAGCCGAATGTTGCCCGTGGCAGCCATTGTGGATGACACTTTCTATAAGCTTAATGCATGGTTCGTTGACCGCTGTGATAAAGCAACAGAATTACTCGCCAGGAACCAAACGTTTTCAACAAGGGTGGATGGCAAATTACGCAAACATAGGGAGAAAGGTTCAGTTATGACTGTTGTCCCGTATGGGGGTCGCTTGAAATTCGAGGTTCACTCTCCGAATGAGTACGCTCCAACCAGCCGTAGAGCAGATGGGACTATGGAGTTCATTAAAAGGCCTTACAAGTATGTTGTCACTATCGGAGATGACAATACTGTAACATGCACATGCCAAGGAATCCAACTAGCTCACCTACCTTGTTCTAATGTTATGTCGGTGTGCCGAGTGAGAAACTTCTGTGAGGATGATTAAAAACATGTACCGTACCACTTACCTTGCGAGTACTTGGGGTGCATCATTCCATTCTTATCCCAACCAGCATGCGTGGCCGGCCTATGTTGGAGATAAAATCGTCTCCCCCAGAAAGTGAATCAGGTTAGGGAGAATACTTTGTGTATGCACTGAACTTCTTTTTAATATGGTTATTTAACTTCTTTTTATATCAGAAAAGGGAGAAGGCCCCACAAGCGTGCTGTAATGACAATGGATCAGATGCAAGGTAGGCGAATGGGACATCAGGCTCGCCGTTCAACTTGTGACAGGCAGCGAGCAGGTACATTTCATTTTATATTTTATAATTCATTTTACATTTTAAGATTTCAATAACATACCATTTTTGGTGAACTGGAATGCAGATGCCATCAACGAAGCCAACGAAAGAGAAAATGCTAGAGTTGTTGCGGAGGCAACCGGTAGCGGTAGTAGTCATGCAGAGGCATCCGGTAGCGGTAGTAGTGTCGCACAACAGACTGGAAGCAGATCGAGAACTCGTCGACTTCTAAATTTGTTCGGTCGTCGTCACTAAATTTGTGAACTGATTTAATTAGTAGTTTTGTAACTATTTTTGTATGCTTCATTTTTGTTATTTTCATAGCGCAATTAAATATACACAAATTGACAACATAAAAATATTTACCACGTTAGCCAAATCGACAATCAATACAACAGCCGTATAATCGACAATATTATAAAAGAATCGACGGTTCTAACGTCAGACGACGCATCCAAACTCAACCAAATTTTATTTAAAATTACAATAAAAAAATATATCTTACAAAAATAATACAAACTTATCATAAATATATATCTTAATATATCTTAATATATGTTGTAAATATATCTTATTAAAAAGATATCTACACAAAAAAATATATCTTAAAAAAATATCCTAACATATCTGTAAAAATAAAAAAAAAAAAAAAATTATGGCTAACCGCCCGATTGGGGGGCGGTTTGCTTGGCCGTGTGGACCGCCCAGTGGTTGGGCGGTTTGGTGGGTAGGGTGAACCGCCCAATAATGGGGCGGTTGGGTTAGATTTGAAAATTTTTGGGAGTTGGGGTTATATTTGATATTTTTCTTTTGTTTGGGGTTATTAATAAAAATATCGGAGCTCACTAGCACCAGTATAATTTCATTTAGAAAAACAAATTTATATCTCTAATCTATATAAAATCATAAAGGGGAAATTGGTTATTTGTCACTTCAAAACCTTCTAATTCTAAAAATGCTATCCCGAAATTTGAAATTGTAAAAATGTCACTCTAAACTTCATTAATTCCTAATTTTGCCATTTATACTGTATTCTTATGCTTTTTTTTATTAAAAATTAACTGAAAAATACTGTTTTAGTATACGTATTTCTGTATTTCTGATTATACCCTTTATACAATTTCAAGGTTATTTGCCAAAACAGTATTTTTCAGTTAATTTTTAATAAAAAAAAGCATAAGAATACAGTATAAATGGCAAAATTAGAAATTAATGAAGTTTAGAGTGGCATTTTTACAATTTCAAATTTTGAGATGGAATTTTTAGAATTAGAAGGTTTTGGAGGGACAAACAACTAATTTTCCCAATCATAAACCACAATTAAGTTAAATAAAAGAAAATTCAGGAAAAATGATCCGGCCCAAGAAAAGTTAAATAGTCGGCCCGGCCCAAAGCCTACCTATTTGTTCAACGATCTTCTTCTCCTCTTGTATTCTATTAAATTTTAATTAACTAAATTGACTGACGCCACCGCCAAATCTCTCTTCCGATCATCAATCAATCACAGCCACGTTTCTTTGCTTTCGAAGAATCGAAATCGGTGAAAACTAAAATCTGAAGAATCAGTTAGTCGCAAACAAGCAAATTTGAAGGAAGAGTTGGATTAATCAGCTTTAAATATTGTTCGTCGATTCCTCAAAAGAGACTAAGAGAGGTTCCTTTTTGCTTATTTACCCTCGGATTAATTGAATTTTGGTTCCGCTTCCAAAGTAAATCCCCTTTAGATATATCTGTTCATATTTATTAAATCAACTGTTTGACTTCCCTTTCTACAGATTAGGGTTTGATTGACGCAGTAAATTAGTTTGAATGGGAAAAGAAGAGTCGAAAGATGTATCTTCTACTGAGGCTGTGCTGATGGGAGCCTTGGCTTCTGGTGTCAATGTAAATATTTTCTATTTGTGGCTAATTTCACATTCAGTCCCTAGTACCAGTACTTTTTACTTGTATCAATGAAATTAGATAGCTGAGATCAAGTAGTCAGTGAAGCATTGTCAGATGCCTATAACCTGAATTCAGCATCTAACAAGCCAAACAAAATAAAACGAATGAAATTTATTTATTCAAATTTAACTAAATTTTGATTGTATTTGATACCAGTAGCTGCCATTGTTTTATTATTCATTGCTAATGTGGTTATATTGGACCTATATAGAGTCCGACATGGCTTTTTCTGAGGGGAATATTTCTACTGTTGGGAGTCTCTCTTATCGCCATGTTTGCTCTCGCCTTTTCTTCTAGTGATTTTGTAATTGTTGCTCATGTCACATTTCTGGTTGTCATTGGTGCAGTGCTTTTCATTCTTCTTAGTGGGTAATCTCTCTCTCTCTCTCTCTCTCTCACACTCTCCAAACAACCATGAATTTAGTAAGCTGAACAGTTTAGGCAAGCAGGTTTTTATTTAACAATTTTAGGTTAAAGAATCAACAATGGACTGAACTGTAAATTGATTGCAAATTGGCACTTAATTTATGGCATAATTGCATAATGGAGTGTTAGTCAAGCTTATAACAGTTTGAAGTTTTATTTCAATATATACCCGTTAAGCTGAAATCCTTGAGCTTGACTAAATAAAATATCCAATTAGTTGCAGTAGTTATTCAAATATATAGCATTTTTTTTCTATTTACATCTTTTTCTTTAAACTTTTCGGTGATATGGTTCTTATTTCGGATTGATTTTATTTGTTATAGGTTTCTGGCACAAACAGGTCTTGTATCAGTTGAACAACAAATGGAGGAGATTGGTCTTCTAAAAACAACAGAAGAAGTTAAGAAAGAGGAATGATAAATTAATTGCATGCTTAATTAGGGTTCTTGATTTAGAGCTTACTCAAAACTAGCTAGAGATAGATTCAATTTTTTTTTTCATTCAGATCCCTCCACTTTTATTTGCCTTCTAAGAGCTTCATTATTTTTCCTTTGCATTGGAGTGATTAACACTTCAAAATAATATTCTTTACCTCCAGTTGATATTATAGATGCTTAGAGCTTATCAATTTCTTCAGCTAATTATCAAACACACATGCATTTTTCATATGCACCTATTTTTTGTTAAATAATTTTTCATCAAAATTTGTTCAAAGTTGTGCTGATTTCTACATGGTGCTATGATAAATAGTTTCTGATGTCTTCTATTTGAAAAAAAAATGATCTTAGATTTAGTAGGGTTTGATATATTTTTCTAATGATGAACTATTCAGCGTGCGTTGTTGTATGATAGTAAGAAAATGATTCAATTTAAAAATTATTTTCCAATAGGTGAGCAGAAGATTTTTAGAATGTGCACTTAAATTCTCACCGTGCAGGAAAAATATTGATATCGTATTTATTTCACAACCGTGATAAATGATAGAATAATTTTCTTTAGTTTAGATAAATTGTATACAAAATGGGGTATTTTGAAAATTATTTATTCACCACTTACGTATTAATAAAATTGAACTATTAATTTTTAAACCGTCTGATAGATGACTAATTAATTTTAAAATGATCCCAATACAAGATCTATATAAAAAATGGAAGGTAACGATGTTTTTAATGTTTACATTTCAATTTCAATAAATGTTATCCTAAACAAAAGGATAACTTCATAATCTTCGTCTTCCACAGCTAAATTATTGGTTTCTCTAAAAAAAGTAACAAAGTGATTAAATGATTATAAATTAATATTTGAAAACCCATTTCTTTACATTAAATGATTAAATAAACTAAAATTCTGCTTGTTTTATTTTGCTCTCTTTTGTTCCTTTTTTTTTAGCCAATTAATTTTTGGTTAAAAGAATTCTAATCGGTATAACTCAATTATTTATCTTACAATTTTATACTAGTAACGGCTTTGGCAAATTGAAAATAAGATAAATCATAAATAAAAAAAGAAAGTGTTTGTTCTTTCAGAAATATAAGCAGAAATGGCAAAAGTTTTATTTAAAAAGCAAAACTATGGAGGCATATGAACAAGAAAAATATCTCACAGCATTATTTGGGGAGAAAAGAACGGGTCTAAAATTTCCTAAAGTAACTCAAAATTTTGAGTTTGAATCCGGACCGTTAGATAAAATTCAGGCCAATTTAGCTGAAGTTAAAATTTACTGGTTATTTTAATATTCGATCCGATCCAACATCAAAATTTGAGTTACGAATCTGAACTCAATTCGGAGAGCGGTTATAATAAACTTCTTTAATGACAAATTAGAATGGATTATATTGGCAATGAGCCGAGCTGAGTCGAGCTAGGAGTAGATTGTGGTTCGCTCACTATAAGCGAATTAATATTATAATTTGAGCTAAAAAATTGACTCATGACTCGTTCATTTTTGGACCGAGTTAAAAATAAATGAATTTTTTTTCAAGCGAGTTACAAGTCATGTGTTTGTTTGCTCTCTGAATGGCAATGAGCCAAGTTAAACGTAACTCGTGGCGCACTCGTTTCCAAAATGAGTGAACTAACATTAGAGTTAAACTAAAAAAGGTGACTCATAGATTGCTCGTTTTCAAACCGAGCCTGAGCGTATCACGAGCCACGAGCTACGGACTTTTTTACCGGTCCTGTTTTATTATTATTGTTTTATTTTGGTTCGGATCCACTAAAATAACTTAAATTTTAAATTTAGATCCGAATTTATTACCGAATTGGCCAATTTGGGTTAATTTAGGATCCGGCACCGCCCGAATTAGCCAATATGAACTCACAGACTCGCCCCGTTTCGTTTCCTTTATCAAACCCATTTTTCTTCTTTTCTCCGTAGATTTTCCAACCCTAGCCTTAGAGCGTTTCGTCTATCCATGGCGCCCAAGAGGAAAAGCTCACCCGCACCCGCCGCCGCCTCTCAGTCGTCCTCCTCCGACGATGACTCTTCCTCTGACGGAGAGCAGTACGTTGCACAGCGCAACCCTCCCCGTGCTGAAACCCCTAAGCCTACCAAGCGCGATGACGACGAATCCGACTCCGAAACCGAGTCCGATCCTGAACCCGAACCGCCGACCAAAACCCTAAAAACTCTCCAGAAACCCTCAGAATGGGAGGATTCATCTGAAGATGACGAAGAGGAGGAACAGAAGGAAGTGGAGAAGATCAAGTCGCCGGTCAAAACCCTACAAACTCCCCAGAAACCCTCAGAATCGGAGGATTCTTCTGAAGAAGAGGAGGAGGAGGAACAAGAGCAAGTGGAGAAGCCGAAGTCGCCGGTGAGGGTACCTGAATCTGAACCTGACCAGAAGAAGCAAAAGCTTTCGTCCCCAGATCAGTCTTCCACCAAGAAGTTGTCGGCTGCCCAGCGAATTTGGAGTCTGGAGGATGAAATGACCCTCCTAAATGCCTTGTGTGAGTACCACGTCAGAAATAATAAACTTCCTCCTGTGAAGGATTATGCTTCTTTTCTCTCGGGTATAAGTGGGTCTATTAGCTTCCCTGTCATTGAGAAGCAACTCTTCAACAAGATTCGCCAATTGAGGTTTAATTATAACCAGAAGAAAAAGAAAGGATCCAATATCAATTTCTCAGAGCCTCATGAAAAGGCTGTGTTTGAGTTGTGCTCAAAGTTGTTTGAAGATGGCAGCAGTGCATCAAAAAATGGGTCTTCACATGAAATGAACCATGATGCGGGGAAAAAGAGTGATGGTAAACGGAAGAAAAAAATCACAAAGCTAGGTTCACTAACGGAGGCAAATGGTGGCACAGCAATGATTGGTGGTGTGACCAATGGTGGTGATGTGGAGAGGTCTCATTTTTACCTGGAGGGGTTGATCAAGGACTTGATCAGTACAGAAAGATGTCCAAGGGGGCTTTCTTCAGTTGAGGATGTGGTTGCACAGATTGGGGAGTCGAGAGCACATGATTTGGATGAAAAGACCAAGATGTTGAGTATTGACTCGATTAAATTGCATGCAAGGGAGGGGAAGCTGATGGCTGAGTTGCTTGACGCTCTTGCCGATGAGATGATGGATGATTAGTTGGTGAGAATGGTGTTCCATTTTGTAGTGATTGTTTTATGTTAAAGATCAGGTCGGGTTGCTTTCTAATGGTCACGCTGTTCTTTTTTGTTATGGTTTTGGTACCATTAGTGATTATGCAGATATTAATACAAATTTTGGAGCATGCCAGTACTGTGATATTTATAATGTTGACTGATCTGATATAGTTATAGTTATCTATGCAGTAGTTTTAGTGCATTATTAATTGCTTTTATATGTTTTCATTAAAGAAAGGGAATAGGTTGATGGTAGGCCATTTGGAATTCTAGTGGTATCTCTGATGTCTCCTCGGAAACATTCTTTCTTTTAGTGAGACCACTAATATCCCTCTTGTAACAAATTAAGCAAATTTGATTATGTCATGTGTGCACAAGTGCTTTGATTTTCTACTGATGAGTTGAGGGTGAGTGTGCTTAAACCGCTTAAGTTTTTATAGAGGAAAAAAAAACATGGTTATTGATGAATCCATGTTGAATCAAGATGACAAGGATTATCCCCCAGTGGGTAGAGTTGGAAATGAATTGCTTCTGAAATATTTCTGAGTTGCGGTTCTTTGAAAGAAAAAGATGCTGCAATTTATCCTTTTTTTAACTGTATCTTGAATTCTCAATGTATGTTATATTTGATACATAACAAGTGTTTGATGAAATATTCTAGTGCTATTTTTGCTTGTTTGTCTTTGTCTGTCTTAACAAATTACGATGTTGAGATTAACATATAATTAGATGTTATTATAACTTCTGGTGGTAGTAGGTCAAGGAAACTGATACTGTTTCTGGCTATAACATCTTCCTTCTCTTTCATCCGTCTTCTTTTGGGCAACGTTAATTAACTTTATGTGTATGAATTTGTATCTATATATGAGTTTATTAAATTGATAGGCCATTTGCGTATAAACTACTTTACTAATTATATAAGATATTTGAGAAAATCAAATACGTTCACATGATTGCTGTCAACAAGCAAATTCAAGTGTTTTAATGCCATGCTCAAGTTTAACAAACTCATTGCTAGTAAGGAGAATTTGGTGCTGACAATGGTGGTCTGGTCAATGACAAATGGTGGCTTTGTACAGTCGAAGACATGGTTGGGTGGATTGGGGAGTCAAAGAGTTCATGCTTATCATTTGAGATTTAAATTTCTATTATCATGCATGGACCAGATATCAAAATTGTGATTATTGAATACCTTCCTATTTCTTACATGGTCAATACAAATTAAACATAAAGGAAAGAGAGTATTTCATAAAATTGTAAAAATGAGCAAATATATAGTTAAGAACATGGGAGGGTAAAATCAAATGTCAAAGAAGCAAAACAAAACGGTGTATTTTTTATGCATTATTAATATAAAATTTTAACTTGCTAAATAGGTATTTTTTTTTCTAAATAGAAAGATGGAGGTCTGAATCTACTAATTTTCATTTAATTGTCTATAAAGGAACCACGACCTCCGATACCGAGAGTGTTGTCCTTTGCCACTTGATCAAAGACTAATCATTTGCTAAAAGTATTTAATTTATGAGATAAAAAATTTCTTGCTAGGATTTTGCTCCTGAAGTTTTCACCGGCCGATATTATTTATTATTTTTATTTTTCAGAAAAACATCCGCTGGTATTTTTGTCACACATGTCAAAGACAGAGAATTGTGATGATTAAACTAAAATCGTAATTTCAATTTCACTGAAGTTTTGCCTAGAAAAATATTTTTCTTTCAAAAATTTACCCCGAAATACCAATGGAACAAAGACCATACGAATCGCAGTATATACAAGCTCTTTTGGAGACCTGTCTTTTAGTGATTCAAATTGCTCATATAGTTACGGTGGCAATTAACTTTAGTTGGGGTTAAAATTTAGAAATTCGGATAGTTAAAAATTTAATTAAAGTAAATCAAACTGAAACAATATAATCCAAATCGTGCATAGTATTGTCAGTGTATTTCGATAGAGACTATCGTATAAGATTTGAAATTGTCATCGAAATAATCTGGTGAGTTAATGCAGAGGTTATGAATTCGCCATGGTATTACGAGTCCAGGGGTGCAAGTGGATCGGATATTATCCGTCCGTATCTGGATCTGTATTCCAATCCGTATGTATTCGAATTTTTGTGGATTCTGATATTCGGATACGGATGCGGATATGGATATAATATTTGTGGATATGGATAATTATCCGTATCCGTAAGTTTTAAGTTAACGGATATCCGTTACCACCAGTAAAAAATTTCCGACAGATCTTACCCGTTCAACTTATTTTTCTCTGAATCACAAATTCTTACGTCTCACGCTTCGTTAGTTCCACTTATTTTCTTACTATCCAATCTGTATTCGAATTATGTATTCGAATTATTTCCGTATTTGTATTCGTATCCGTAAAATATCCAATCCGTATCCGAAAAATAAAAACGGATACGGATATGATTTTACCACTATCCGATCCGTATCCGATCCGTATCCGATCCGTTTGCACCCCTAATTAGATAGATAGATCGGATCATGATATCATATAACCATTTGTAGTTTAATTGCATTGCAAAACCACGTGTGTCGGATACACGGAACCCGCGTCCTTTGAGATATCTCATAATTTGCGTTACATTTTGGAAAATATCAACCGTTCAAATACATTCTGCACGAATCTCAAAGCTCAAATAATACTTGTCCCTGCGCTATCCCTAAATAGACACCGGACACGTCGGTCAGGCAAAATATGAGATATCTTAGGGGATACGCACTCGGATATATACACGGAAAACATTACACGGAATACACGCCCTGTTAGACCTGTTCTGTCAGATCGTGTCTGTGCTGTGTTTTTAAATTTTCTGAAATCGGCACGTCTTGATACTTGGAGAACCCAACACGTCTGGACACGTCTAAGACACGGCTTGACGGACTAAATTTAGAAAGAAAAAAAATCAAACGGCGCGCTGTAATTTTGCATAGCGAGCGCTTGACACCAGATCATAACCGTACAAGATACATCTCTCCCATGAGATAGGAGTAGGTCTGATGGGCATCGGACCTATATTTAGGTTCAATTAGCTCTAGGATCGTACGATTAGCATTAAGATCTATGCGCACAAAAATTGATACCGACTTGTACGGATTTTGATGCAGAGCACACGAACTTGATGCAGATCGAATGATCATCACACCCATCGAACCAAGGTATAAGTCCGCTTATGAGTTACGAGTGTTCCAGTTATTAGTCGGTTCACCATGAACCAGGTGTGCATAATAATTGTTTATACAAATAAAACCAATGTTTTAAAATGCGGTTTTGTTCATACATGCAGAAGGCCACATATGCAGTATGCGGCTTCATATGCAGATTTTAATGTGAATTTATATATGTAGATTTTAAAATGAGAATTCATATATATACATATTCATATATGTGTATTTAAATTTTATTTCCACGTAAACATCATGAAGCATAAACAACATTAGGTGTATCTTATTATACGTGGAAAATATAATAAACTTTTGTATAATAATCAAACATGCTTGTTGCTTCACAATTATAATTAAATCTATTTTCCACATAAACAACAAATTTTGTATACAACAATTATAAAGCCACATAATGCATATTAAATTTTGCACCCGTATATCAGCACATGCAATCCACATATGTGGACACATATTCAAAACCGCATGAGAGGGACTGCATGACGTTCTGAGCACGACTGCCAACTGCATAAGCATATGCGGTTGCATTTTAAAACACTGAATGGAACAAAGCTAACCAGGTGTGGATAATAATTGCTTATTCGGCTTACCATGAACCAGGTGTGCATAGCGCTAACTCTTGGTATGGTTTTTTTTAATTAAAACCTTTGGTAACAAGAGATTAAACCTTCTTAAGGCTTAATTTGCTTTTTTTAGTTTCCTTAGTCGCTTAATTCTACCGAACACCCATTTCTTTAGCACGAATTAAGATCACCTCTTTAACCTCCTTTTATCCGAATCTTAATTATCTGTTCAGATCTTAAGACATCTTTATCTCTTCATTTAACTTCCTTAACTTTTAGTCATAAATTAAGACAACCGACCATCAAGTCGTTTTACACCATGGCCTAGCTAAGTCCATCTCATATTTTATATATCTATATATATATATATATATATAGTGCTGGGCTTAGCTAAGCCATGGTGTAAAACGACTTGGTGCTCCACGCCTCATTATTTCCATTTTGAAAATTCAAACTACCGATCCGAACCGCTCAAGTTGTTCTCCATATTGAAATGTGCTTGGAGACCAAGTTTTACATTTTTTGGAATTTGTTTACTATTTATTAAGCCACTTTGAAAATCACTGATCCGGCGGTCCAGAAATTTTTACTGTTTTTTACTGTTCATAAGGATTTTCAGATTTTCAAAGTGGCTTAATAAATAGTAAAAAAATTCCAAAAAAATGTAAAATTTGGTCTCCAAGTACATTTCAATATGAAGAACATGTTGGAAGGTTCGAATCGACTATTTGAACTTTGAAAATGAAGATATGGCGTGGAGTACCAAGTCGTTTTACACCATGGCTTAGCCTAGTCGGACTCTATATATATATATATATATATATATATATATAGATTGACTATGGTGAGTTGTGAAGTAAAACGTCGTTTTACTTCACGCTCATACTCCATTTTGAAAATCTAAACAACCGATCCGAACCGCTCAACATGTTCTCCATATTGAAATGTGCTTGGAGACCAAATTTTATATTTTTTGGAATTTTTTTACTATTTATTAAGCCACTTTGAAAATCCCAGATCCGAATGAATAGTAAAAAACAGTAACAAATTCTGGACCATTCGATCAGCGATTTTCAAAGTGGCTTAATAAATAGTAAAAAAATTCAAAAAATTATAAAATTTGGTTTCCAAGCACATTTCAATATGGAGAACATGTTGAGCGGTTCGGATCGGTTGTTTAGATTTTCAAAATAAAAATATGAGCGTGAAGTAAAAATGACATCTTACTTCGCAACTCACCATAGCCCAGCTCTATATATATATATATATATAGAGAGAGAGAGAGAGAGAGAGAGAGATGGACTTAGCTAGGCCATGGAGTAAAACGCTTTGTACTCCACGCCATATTTCCATTTTGAAAATCCAAACTACCGATCCGAACAGCTCAAGTTGTTCTCCATATTGAAATGTGCTTGGAGACCAAATTTTTTATTTTTTGGAATTTTTTTATTATTTATTAAGCCACTTTGAAAATCGCTAATCCGGATGAACAGTAGCAAAACAGTAAAAAATTCTGGACCAATGGATCAGCGATTTTCAAAGTGGCTTAATAAATAGTAAAAAAAATTCAAAAAATGTAAAATTTGGTCTCCAAGCACATTTCAATATGGAGATCATGTTGAGCGGTTCGGATCGGTAGTTTGGATTTTCAAAATGGAAATAATGAGGCGTGGAGCACCAAGTCGTTTTACTCCATGGCTTAGCTAAGCCCAGCTCTCTCTCTCTCTCTCTCTCTCTCTCTATATATATATATATTGCCACCTTTCTTGTTCAATATGTAGTGTAATTCTTATTGCCCTTTCTTTATTCATGTAATAGTAGCGCCAATATTGGATTCTTGACTTGGTACAGAACGACAAGACAATTTGACCAATGAAAGCTCAGTAGTTAACCTTATTTGTGAGTTGTGACCACATTTTCTTACGAGTTCTATCTATTACTGAACTAAACTAAGAAAAGAAACTAGTAGTATTGACACATAATCATAATTTTGTGTATATAATATATAGGTACAAGGGGAGTTAATGCAGAAATGCAATGTTGCTTCCATGTCAGCCTGGATGAAATCTATAAATCTGGACGAATATCACTTAATTCCTGATCACAGCTTTGACAAGCAGGTTGAATATTGTGTACCGACAGCGCTGCACCCCCACCTCACAGAAATGAGATTAAAAAAGCCTCCAAAACACTGGAGGAATGTCGCAAAGAGATTGAGGTGCGCGTCGCAGCCGCACGACTATTACAACAACAACAACAACAACTACTTGCTGACCCCGGCCAGTCCTCTTCTGACACATCATCTGAGGACGAGCATTTCCCAGCTGTTGCCTCATCATCCTCCCCCTCTGGGTTCCGCCACCGCAAACCGCATGGACCGGTTTCACATGAGCCGGTAAGCAGCTCTTCCTCAAACCGCATGGACCAGGTCCGCTGGTCCGGGCATACTGGAACTCCATGCTTTAACTTTCTTCATATTCTGAGTAGATATGATCCTCAGAAAATTACAGAATTTAGGGAACGGGCTCAGTCCTGCCTCTGTTTTGGGAAATAGGATCCCCTAGAGTAACCAATGTGTTTCACCACGGGCCGGATTGGCCTGAATTTTTTTAATTTTGATCAGAAATTCATGCCAATCCGGCCCGTGATTAAACACACAGGATCCTTTAATATTTGTGTTAGAGCAGATCGGATGGCCCAGATCAAAACTAAAAAAATGGGTTACTTTAGGGGATACGGCTCCTGTTTTGGGGATACTGTTTTGGGGGATACGGGCATCCGTCAATGTTTTGGTTTAAGTTAGAACATTTAACTTTGTAATGACAAGTCTGACTGAGGTGTAATCAGGTCCTTTGGAACCAGAACAACATATATGTTCTACTATCTACTACTTTTATGGTTTGAGTTTATTCAAATTCTGGTTGGACATTTCTTAGGAGGTCACAGAATACGAGCGAAGGATTCCGTCCGTCCAATTTTAATATCTGATGCATCATCTAAATTAACTTTTGCGCATCAAAGGAATGTATTGCAAACCAATGATAGACTATTAAGACACTTGCACGCATCTTTTTAAAAGTAAATTCAATTTCTATTGATTATCAAAATGATCAAGTGTATGGAAAAAATAAACATTTACACTATAGTATTAAAACAATATAATTTGATATAGGTCTTAATTCTCACATAAAAGCTAGTTTTATCTCATTTGTCAGTAACTCTCTCCCAACGGATCCCAAAACCATCTAACCCAATATATCCAAACCTCAAACCTAATAACATTTTTTATTGCGGAATGGCTGGTACTTGGATACTTTCTTTTATTGGATTCCGACTACTAAGACATTAGATACTAAATGATGGTAAATCCACACGGCGCTTGCATCCTTCACAAAAAAAATCAGACTCGTCAAGCTCCAATACAATGGGCAGATATGCACTTGCTCTTGCCATAAATTACTATACAATATTAAAAAGGATATATGCCGTTCCATCATGAATAGATTGAAAAGGTTCGTGAATGCCCCATGTTTTTTACCTCCTTTTTTAGAAATACTTTTGGTATTTGCATTTGCAATTTGATGGATGTGTGGTATTAATTTATAATTTGTGTAAATTAGATGGTGATTTGCAATTTTGTGCTTTTTATTTCTTTTATGTTTTACAGCCTTCATTTAGTGTTAATGATAACGGGTACTTGCTTCAGTGTCAAAAAACAAAATCTAGAGGGTTGGGATGCAAAACTTATAAATTATTTTCATGTTGAAAAAGAAAGTGGATGTCATGTATGTGGAATATTTAAAATAGTTTCACAAATTAATAACACAAGTTATTTAAATAAAAAAAAGATAAGTTATCGTCCAAATACGATGTAAGATAATCATTGCAAATACATAAGTGTATAAAAACGCACTGCATTCAAAGAAAAAATATATATTTTTACCCATCTCTACATTCATTCGTTGAAAAAATAATTATGAAAATAGAATTGGATTTCTCAATTTGCATGATGAAGTAGCTGAAAATTGAAAACAAATTTTGATCCGAGGAGTACATTTTCATACAAAACAAAAATTAATTTAGACACGAGAAGTACATTTTCATACAAAACAAAAATTAGTTTAGGAAATATTAGGCTCCTGTAGTTAATTAATTAAACAAAAAACAATGTTGATGTGGTATTTGACTTCTCTAGTAACTATAGTCGAATAACAAATATTTGGATCTTTTTATATGTGGTCACTTATCATATTTTGGCTTATACTCGTACCACTGTCCTTCTGCAAATTTGAATTCCGCAAAATAAAGGTTGTGTTTCTTAAAAAGAAGCGGCAACAACTCAATATCATACGACGATTTACTTTCATAATTTTGTGACGCAATATTATCTTGAATAATAATGATGATTTACTACCGTGTGCTTGAAGCTGCCTTCTAATGTACTGGTAAATTTTTCTGTTGAAGTGTAGGACAATACAATTTTGCCTTCTAATGTGAGATTGGTTTTGAAATTTGAATGGTCTGGATCCACAACAGCGCGTTGAGGTTCTATTCTCATTTCTTGTGTTTTCTGCAATAATAATAATAATGTAAGATTTTATTAAGTTAAGAGTTGTTGAGATAAAATTTGATTCTCTCATCAAAAGAAATGAAAAAAGCTAATATAGTCTAACTAGTCGAACCAGTTTGGTTTTCACAAAAATAATATTTTTAATTATTTTATTGCATTGTAAGCTAAGTTAAAACTATTGTTCTAATTTTATAAATTTTAATGCAAAAAGGTATTGATTTTTTATTAATATATTGCAATCCAACATACTATTTTATTATTTTGTTATATGAAAGCTAATTTTGAGTTGTAAATCTAAATTTATAAAATTTTCAATTAAACAAGTTTTGATAATCCTTCAAAATTACTTTTGAGAGAAATCTTTCATCCATGTAATCCCAACTATTGCATATTTCCAAAATGCTTAAAAAAATATTTCATGTGAAAATCGATGTAAAAAAAAATTATCTGATAATCCAGATTCCATTAATAACAAATACTATAAAAAGAGATACAAGAAACCACCTCTTAGATAATTGATTTTCTCTAATATCTAATATGAGCTCAGATTTTGTTAAATAATAAATATATTTTATTTTTAAATTAATTTATAATTGAATTTCTTTATACTCACAAGCAATTCATTCTTTCTTTCTTGATTTTTATAACAGTTAATCTAACTTTTTAGAAGGCAACAAAAAGCGTGAATAACAAAATAAAAAGTGCGTGAATGACGGAAACAAATGAATGATTATGCATTGTACGTGTGATAATTACTAAATTAGGTGATTCATTTCTTTGTTACTGGACTTGTTGGGCCGATTTTACAATTACTCTTTTTTTTTTGTTTTTTTTTTACAATTAAAAGTCATAGTACTAAATTCATGATCATTTTAGTAATTCGGTTAATTGGTAAAGCTCTGACTAAAGGAATTACACTAATGCACGAGTCATGAAATGTTTTTCAGGAGCTTGTTTACTATATGTAATTTTAGGTACTCTTTTAACTTAATTGTCTACCTAATTTATTTGCAAAAAAACTTGCATATTATAATGCATTCACGTGAACTAATTAAGATTTTTTTTTTATTATTGATGAGACTTATTCCATATACAAAAATACAGCCATAAAATATTGAAATTTTTATTATTTTGTACAAGATTAAAGAGTTGGTAAAATCAATAATTTATTGTGATTAATTTTCACAATTGATTTGCATCCTTGATCTTGTAAAAAATAACGAAACCGTTTTGACGTGACATGCAGTACTTTAAAAATTATAATATCAACGATTAGCATTTAGTATTTGAGATTAAAATATTGATTATCATGGACCAAATATCAAAATTGTGGTCATTGATTCCTTTCTTATTTCTTACATGTCAATATAAATGAAACATAAAGGAAAGAGAGTATTCCATAAGATTGTACGAAAGAGCATGCAAATATATATTTAAGAACAGGCGGAGGGTAAAATTAAATGTCAAAGAAGTAAAACAAAACGGTGTATTTTTTATGCATTATTAAAATAAAATTTCAACTTGCTTAATAGGTATTTAATTTATGAGAAAAAAGTTTTTCTTACTAGAGTTTTGCTCCTGAAATTTTCGTCCTCCGGTATTATTATTTATTTATATTTTTAGCAAAACATCCGCCCATAATTGTAACACTATGCAAAATACGTGTATGAAATTAATGACTGAAGATAATATACGAAATGTTTGAAGGTGTTTTTCAAATAAGCAAGTAACATTTAAAGTGAAAAAAAAATAAAATTGATTATTTAAAATTCTGTTTGAATGATATAAAAGTATGTTATATTGATTCGAAACTTCTAAAATATATAAATGTGAATGTTCGAATATTTGACAAAGGAATCAGATTAATAATTGATAATATATATGAACCTCTTTTAATTATCTTGGACTGATTTACAATGTTTGAAAATTTGAAGGTTACATATGAAAATGCAAACTTAAAATAATAATAAAAAAAATGATGACCAAATGGCACAGGGCCACGCGGCTAGTTATAGGTGAAACACCCACGTACCTGCTCTCCCTTAATCAAGGGTATTCCTTCTCCCTTCTATAATGAAAGAAAAAAAAAAGAAAAAGGAAACCAAGTAAAATGAGAAAAGAAATGAATGAAATGAAAACGAGAAAAGGAAATCAGAGGGGTTTTCCTCTATCTCTTTCCCTCTCGCTGACTGATGCGATTGAATCGAAGCTGTATGTGCTCTTTCTCTTCCCCAACTGTGTGGTACGACTATGGTATTAATTTGTCTCGTTTTCCTTCTCTATTTACTATCTTGATCTGATTAAGGCTTGGTAACCCTGAGAATAGAGTAAGCAAGCCATGTCGTGTTGTAAACCAAGTTGAGCTTGTTGATTGATTGAAAATCATCTTCTTTTTACTAAATTTTCCTTATCGGGTTTGAACCCGTTAGCCATGGTTGGCTAATTTTGCTACCGGATATCTTTATGGTACTACACCAGGTTAGTATTGAATACTTTTGAATTGTCAAATACTGGTACCGGTTGGTACCAACTTGTTGTGCTTATTGGTATATTATTATGAGGGTTGTAGGGATTTGTTTACAAGAAAAAAAAAATATATATGGTAAAATTGCAAAATTTCTGAAATTGATAATTTGATCATGTCATATGGACTTAAGTGAATAATATAAAATGTTTACTGTGGCCGGCATTAGTTTGAATTAAAAGAAGAAACAAAGTTGTGAATAATGACCTTGGCTCAGTTGGATTCTGACTCGAATAAGAATTAAGGAAATGTAAAATTGGAATAAGAACTTGGATCTTGATTTTGATTATTTGGATACTTGGACTGTTGAACTATTTGACTAGAACTTAGTTAATTGAATTGGATTCAAATCTAGACTTGGGACTGAAACTAAATTAAAATGAAAAGTATGTATGTTGATATAGGTGTAGGCTCGGGTGAGCAAGAGTTTGCGGGACCTTTCGAGACGTCCGAACCATAAGTGCGAAATACGCTCTTCGTAATCAGGTGCGGGGTTCTTGGACTTGTTTGATGTTTCATTTTCAGGAATTAAATTATTTCTCGATTGTCATGTTGTATGTTGATTGCTGCATAATTTGAAATTGTGTGATTCATGTGCATACCTCAATTAAATTAGAACTGAACTGTTGTGAGATGGTTGATTTGCATATTCGTATGGTTGTCAATTGATGTGTTCTATTCGTTGTTCTATGTGTGAATGAATCTGCCAGGCTGACCCGTAGAGGTAGCTGGATAAGGTGACGGTGACCTATCCGTTGACCTGTTTCTGAATTTGCCAGGCTGACCTGTAGAGGTAGCTGGATAAGATGACGGTGACCTATCCGTTGACCTGTTTCTGAATTTGCCAGGCTGACCCATAGAGGTAGATGGATAAGGTGACGGTGACCTATCCGTTGACCTGTAAAATAAATTTGCCAGACTTTGACCTTATTTGAATGAAATTGCAAAGTAGAGCCAGATGGCTGACTTTGATTCCGTGTAGATGCATTTGTAAAGCCGAGCTGTATAGCTGACTTCGAACCAGACTTTAGTAAATGGTTAAGCCAAAGCACTGCAGATGGGTGTCAGATAAAGGGTCCAGCTCGGTGGGACATCTGTAGGTGCCAGTAACCCTACAGATGAGGGTTTGACAAAGGGTCCAACTCGATTGAACATCTGTTGGTGCTACCAGTCATAATGAGATAAGTTAGGCCAAATACGTGTTTTGTTTGGATTTCATCTTGGAAATTCCGTAAATTGTATTTCATTCGATTATTGTTGTCCAGCATGTGCATTAATTTATATATTGTGTTTGAACTGTTAATGTAATTTTGTATGGATTTTATTTTTGGATATGAATTCTGATTGCAAGTCCAATATTCTGATTGTGGCAAATTCGCACTGAGGGATAATTTTATTATTTCTCACCCGTTTTTTCTTGTGGAATTCGCAGGTTTGTTAGACGAAGACAGAGAAACGCTTTTGGGGTTCAAATTGACAGCAAGGCCATCTAAAGGTTTGGAATTTGGGTTATTATATCTGACAGGGTGCAGAGAATATATCTCTAGCATCATCCACTGTAAAATATCAGATAATTATTGTAATTAAATTGAGATGTGGGAAAAATAATGGATACTATTGGCAATGCATAAAAAGATCCATGCCTTAGGTTATGTATATTGAATGGTAGGATAGACGTGGTACTAATTGTCGCACCTCCAGATTTGGGGTATGACAATAATATTGTGGCACATCAAAGACAGAGAAATTTAATGATTAAACTAACATCATAAATTTCAAATTCACTGAATTTTTGCCTATAAGTTTTTTTTAAATAAAGTTGGAGATCATTTAATATTTACAAGGATATATTTTCATCTTAGTTTTGAACCGGCAACCTCTCACACAGAGAATATTGTCATTGCCTAGAAAAATACCAGTGTTCTAAATAGTGCGCTATAGCATTTTTGGACCCCAAATGCTAAGTTATGACATCAAAATGCGCTATTTGCGCTACGACCGCTATACAATATGGTTTTTATTTTTTTAATAAAACCTATTTGGCAGCCATTGCCAAATTTTTCAAAAAAAATAATATGAGTTTTTTTAAGCAATTTATATGGGCTTTAAATAAAGACCCAAAATATGGTGTAAGTGGAGTACTCTGGATCGCGCAAACGCCGGCTTCTCTCCCTCGCTGAAAATTTTTGTTAAAAAAAAAAAATTGCCGCCAGACCACCCAAAAAATTGCGCGAGTTCAGTCTCCCTCCCGATCCCGACCGCGACCCAAACCTAGACGCTGCCTCCCACTGCCTCTCCTCTTCTCCTCTCTCTTCGCCGACTCAAAACCTCTCTCTCCCGCTCTCTCGCCTCAGACCCCGACCTCATCGCCGCCTACCCAAGCCTAAATCCTCTTCACACCATTCCTTTCTCTCTCTCCCGAGCCGCCATTTCCTTTATCCTCTCTCTCTCTACAGTTTACCGAGCCCAAAACCACCCCCCGCTGTCTCTCTCTCTGAGCCCGAGCACCAAGACTGTACTCAACTGGTACTCTCTCCCTGCCAGATTATCGTACAGATCGACGCTCAATCCAGTACCAACTTGGCCGAGAGCTTGGTGGTGGTGAATTTGGTACAATTGCTATTACTCCTTTCTGAATCTATGTTAATTTTTCTGTGGTGTAGAAACTGAACAAGAAGTGGGGCTATTATCAGATCCGTAGTTGATTTTAAAAGAGAACCTTGGCCTAGGGTTTCTGACAATGCAAAGGACTTGGTACAAGGGATGCTAAATCCTGAACCAAAGAAGCGTCTGACAGCTCAGCAAGTTCTTGGTACAAAAGTCTTATTTAGTAAAACTATAGTTTCTTATACAGTAAATTTATTCTGACGAAAATGTCCTTGTAGATCATCCTTGGTTGCAAAACTGTTGAGGTGGACCGACTAATTGACATAATGAGAGATCCTAATCCTCGTGAGGTTTGTAAAATTTGTAGTTGGGTTAAAGTGAGGCTAAATTGTTTAAATTGGAGGAATAATTGAGGTTTGTAAAATTTGTAGTTTGGTTGTAATGTATTTCTTTTTCGTGTTTATATAAGAAAAAGGAGGAATCACTTGATAATTATTCTTATGGTTCCACTGATGCTGGTTGCCTGCTATTTGTTCATTTTAAATTCATATCCCATCAAAATCCACACAGACTATAATGCTTAGAAGCTCCCATTAGGAAAGCTTAGCAAATCTACAATACTAAAGGTTAGGATTTGGAATTAGTATACATATAGCTCAAGTCTCTATTTTAGATTATGTTATTTGGTACATTACCAAAATACAATTTTTTATTCTTTGGTATATGTTTGAAATACATACAGTGGCATCTATACAGGGATATGAAGTGTTAAAGAGAATTTCAGATGTGATTGGCCAAGCCAGAAGATCAAAACTTAAACAATTGAGCAGGTATTTTTTTTTTCTCTCCTTGTACCGGGAAAATACCAGACATTACTTGCTGGTCCTTAGTGATTTTTTTTTTTGTATTGATTTTATTGATGCATAACTTGACATCAAGCCTCTATCTAGCTTTCGGCTCCTTAACAATAGTCTGGTACCCCTGTATTAACTGGTACTGAAATTACAAAGGGTATTGATTTTATTGATGCATAACTGGTATTGATTTTTTTTATTGATGCATTACTTCCCCCAATTTTTGATGTTTCGTACTAGAATTACAAAGGGTGCTGATATCAGGGTTTTGGTACCTGGCACTGGGGGAGTTTGATTCACTCCAAAGGAAAAATTTGGGAATTGTTGGCAGTCTCTCGTTTGTTCCAATCAGAGACAAATGAGGTTGGATTTGTTGTTTCTTTATGTTTCCCTGAATGTCAAAGCATGGATTTAAGAATATTGAGGTGTTGGAAAATGACCGTAATTAATTTAACAGGAGAACTGCTTTATGTGCAGTAAATAAAGATGCTGAAAAGGAGTTTATAAAAACTGTCGAGGTCGATCGACTAAATGACACAATGAGAGATTCTAATCCTCGTGAGGTTTGTAAACTATTTTATGTTGTTAGTTTACCATTGTTTGACTTATTTGGTTTAAAATTTGTAAGTTTACCTCGTGAGGTTTGTCAGACTTTGGTTATTATGCAAAAGAGTCCATTTTTGGAGAAGTTTCAGATTGCTCACTAACAGGGTTTATTATGCATTTCAAAAGAACATTATCAGACTTTGATTGTATAAAATAAATATGAAGATACAGTGAATTTTCTACAATGGTAAGATTTTTGTGGTGATTTCTGGAAATGATTTCATTTGAATCATGAATTCAGGAAATGTTATAGGATGTAGTAAGGACAAAAACATATCAACATGTTATCTATCAGAATAGTTTTCTGTTCAAGGACAAAGTGGTACTTGATGTAGGTGCTGGTACAGGTATCCTCTCTCTTTTTTGAGCAAAATCCGGAGCAAAGCTTGTTTAGCCAATTTTTCCTTAACAATATGTTTTATTTGCAGAACTAATTAAATCTTTTTTTTTCCTATATAGTGCTCTCAAATGGCTCACATCGGCAGCAGATGTACACAAGCTAGCTATTGAGAAGATCAAGTATCTTGGAGGTGTGTATAGTGAAACAGAATTGCATTATGTTGTTACCATTGATTTGTTGAAAAAAACAGTAACTTTACATACAAATTGCATTATGTTGTTGGCTTTTTCTGAAAGATAAATTTAGGCACACATGCATTATGTCAAAATGATATGTTGATAAGTGTTTTTTGTGATCTCAAGTCTCAATTTCTTGATTCATGCATGACCAGACCATATATGTAGGCTCCATGGATAACTCATAGGCCATCATACCAACATATCAGCATACCTCTACCAGTGTTCAAGACAAAAAAAAACAAAAGAAACCTATACTAGTACCCCATATGCCTAAAACAACCCTTAAGACAACACTCCCATGAAATTCTGATTCTAGGTTAAATTAAGCCAAGCCATTGCACAAGCATATAGACAAAACTCCCATGAACATCCCAGAACAAGAATTTCCATTTTTGGAATTTTCTATGATTTATAGCGAATTTTTGAAATTTTCATTTTTTTTTATTACTCAGGACTTTTGGTGGCGTTTTTAAACGCCGGGAAAGACATAATTTTTTTTAAAAATGGTAAGACCTTTGGCGGCGTTTCGGAAGCGCCGGGAAAGCCAACTTTCGGGCGGCGCTCATTAAACGCCGGGAAAAAGGGCTGTAAACGCCGGGAAAGGCTTTTGCCGACGGTGGTATTCCTGGCACTTGTCCAAGCGCCGGGAAAGGAATTTAGTGGCGTTTTCTAGTGTATATAGTGGCGTTTTCAAGCGCCGGAAAAAGTATATTTTCTTGTAGTGATAGCGGCCGTAGCGCAAATAGCGCATTTTGATGTCGTAGCGTAGCGTTTGGGGTCCAAAAACGCTATAGCGCGCTATTTAGAACACTGGCAAATACACAAGGGTATAAAAACGCACTGCATTCATAGAAAAGATATATATTTTTACCCATCTATGCATTCATTCGTTGAAAATATTTGTGAAAATAGAATTGGATTTCTCAATTTGCATGATGAAGTAACTGAAAATTGAAAACAAATTTTGATCCGTGAAGTACATTTTCATACAAAACAAAAATTAATTTAGATCCGAGAAATACATTTTCATACAGATAAAAAATTAGTTTAGGAAATATTAGGCTCCTCTATTTAATTAATTAAACAAAAAACAATGTTGATGTGATATTTGACTTCTCTAGTAACTATAGTCGAGTAACAAATATTTGGATCTCTTTATATGTGATCACTTATCATATTTTGGCTTATAGTCGTACCACTGTCCTTCTGCAAATTTGAATCCCACAAAATAAAGGTTACACGCAACAACTCAATTTCATACGACAATTTACTTTCATAATTTTTGTGACGCAATATTATCTTGAATAATAATAATGATTTACTACTGTGTGCTTGAAGCTGCCTTCTAATGTACCGGTAAGTTTTTTTGTTGAAGTGTAGGACAATACAATTTGGTCTTCTACATCTTTAAATTCATTGATAAATTAAGTCAATAGATCTGTTGCCTTCAAATGTGAGATTGATTGTGAAATTTGGATGATTCGGATCCACAACAGCGCGTTGAGGTTCTATTCTCATTTCTTAATAATGTAAGATTTTATTAAGTCAGAGTTGTTGAGATAAAAGTTGATTCTCTCATCAAAAGAAATTGGAAAAAAAAAAAAGCTAATATAGTCTAACTAGTCCAACCAGTTTGGTTTTTACAAAAACAATATTTTTAATTATTTTATTACATTGTAAGCTAAGTTAAAACTATTGTTCTAATTTTATAAATTTTAATATAAAAATGTATTGATTTTTTATTAAATATATTGCAATCCAACATACTATTTTATTATTTTGTTATATGAAAGCTAATTTTGAGTTGTAAATCTAAATTTATAAAATTTTCAATTAAACAAGTTTTGATAATCCTTCAAAATTACTTTTGAGAGAAATCTTTTATCCATGTATTCCCAACTATTGCATATCTCCAAAATGTTTAAAAAAAAATTTCATGTGAAAATCGATGTAAGAAAAAAAATTATCTGATAATCCTTATTCCATTAAATAACAAATACTGTAAAAAAAGACAAGAAACCACCTCTTAGATAATTGATTTTCTCTAATATCTAATATGAGCTCAGATTTTGTTAAATAATAAATATATTTTATTTTTAAATTAGTTTATAATAGAATTTATTTTAAACTCACAAGCAATTCATTCTTTCTTTCTTGATTTTTATAACAGTTAATCTAACTTTTTAGAAGGCAACAAAAAGCGTGAATAACAAAATAAAAAGTGCCTGAATGACGGAAACAAATGAATGATTATGCATCGTACGTGTGATAATTACTACATTGGGTGATTCATTTCTTTTTTACTGGACTTGTTAGACTTAATTCGGTTAATTGGTAAAGCTCTGACTAAAGGAATTACACTACTGCACGAGTCATGAAATGTTTTTCAGGAGCTTGCTTACTATATGTAATTTTAGGTACTCTTTTAACTTAATTGTCTACCTAATTTATTTGCAAAAAAACTTGCATATTATAATGCATTCACGTGAACTAATTAAGCTTTTTTTTTTATTATTGATGAGACTTATTCCATATACAAAAATACAGCCATAAAATATTGAAATTTTTATTATTTTGTACAAGATTAAAGAGTTGGTAAAATCAATAATTTATTGTGACTAATTTTTTCACAATTGATTTGCATCCTTGATCATGTAAAAAAGAACGAAACCGTTTTGACGTGACATGCAGTACTTTAAAAATTATAACATCAACGATTAGCATTTAGTATTTGAGATTAAAATATTGATTATCATGGACCAAATATCAAAATTGTGGTCATTGATTCGTTTCTTATTTCTTACATGGTCAATATAAATGAAACATAAAGGAAAGAGAGTATTCCATAAGATTGTACGAAAGAGCATGCAAATATATATTTAAGAACAGGCGGAGGGTAAAATTAAATGTCAAAGAAGTAAAACAAAACGGTGTATTTTTTATGCATTATTAAAATAAAATTTCAACTTGCTTAATAGGTATTTAATTTATGAGAAAAAAGTTTTTCTTACTAGAGTTTTGCTCCTGAAATTTTCGTCCTCCGGTATTATTATTTATTTATATTTTTAGCAAAACATCCGCCCATAATTGTAACACTATGCAAAATACGTGTATGAAATTAATGACTGAAGATAATATACGAAATGTTTGAAGGTGTTTTTCAAATAAGCAAGTAACATTTAAAGTGAAAAAAAAATAAAATTGATTATTTAAAATTCTGTTTGAATGATATAAAAGTATGTTATATTGATTCGAAACTTCTAAAATATATAAATGTGAATGTTCGAATATTTGACAAAGGAATCAGATTAATAATTGATAATATATATGAACCTCTTTTAATTATCTTGGACTGATTTACAATGTTTGAAAATTTGAAGGTTACATATGAAAATGCAAACTTAAAATAATAATAAAAAAAATGATGACCAAATGGCACAGGGCCACGCGGCTAGTTATAGGTGAAACACCCACGTACCTGCTCTCCCTTAATCAAGGGTATTCCTTCTCCCTTCTATAATGAAAGAAAAAAAAAAGAAAAAGGAAACCAAGTAAAATGAGAAAAGAAATGAATGAAATGAAAACGAGAAAAGGAAATCAGAGGGGTTTTCCTCTATCTCTTTCCCTCTCGCTGACTGATGCGATTGAATCGAAGCTGTATGTGCTCTTTCTCTTCCCCAACTGTGTGGTACGACTATGGTATTAATTTGTCTCGTTTTCCTTCTCTATTTACTATCTTGATCTGATTAAGGCTTGGTAACCCTGAGAATAGAGTAAGCAAGCCATGTCGTGTTGTAAACCAAGTTGAGCTTGTTGATTGATTGAAAATCATCTTCTTTTTACTAAATTTTCCTTATCGGGTTTGAACCCGTTAGCCATGGTTGGCTAATTTTGCTACCGGATATCTTTATGGTACTACACCAGGTTAGTATTGAATACTTTTGAATTGTCAAATACTGGTACCGGTTGGTACCAACTTGTTGTGCTTATTGGTATATTATTATGAGGGTTGTAGGGATTTGTTTACAAGAAAAAAAAATATATATGGTAAAATTGCAAAATTTCTGAAATTGATAATTTGATCATGTCATATGGACTTAAGTGAATAATATAAAATGTTTACTGTGGCCGGCATTAGTTTGAATTAAAAGAAGAAACAAAGTTGTGAATAATGACCTTGGCTCAGTTGGATTCTGACTCGAATAAGAATTAAGGAAATGTAAAATTGGAATAAGAACTTGGATCTTGATTTTGATTATTTGGATACTTGGACTGTTGAACTATTTGACTAGAACTTAGTTAATTGAATTGGATTCAAATCTAGACTTGGGACTGAAACTAAATTAAAATGAAAAGTATGTATGTTGATATAGGTGTAGGCTCGGGTGAGCAAGAGTTTGCGGGACCTTTCGAGACGTCCGAACCATAAGTGCGAAATACGCTCTTCGTAATCAGGTGCGGGGTTCTTGGACTTGTTTGATGTTTCATTTTCAGGAATTAAATTATTTTTCGATTGTCATGTTATATGTTGATTGCTGCATAATTTGAAATTGTGTGATTCATGTGCATACCTCAATTAAATTAGAACTGAACTGTTGTGAGATGGTTGATTTGCATATTCGTATGGTTGTCAATTGATGTGTTCTATTCGTTGTTCTATGTGTGAATGAATCTGCCAGGCTGACCCGTAGAGGTAGCTGGATAAGGTGACGGTGACCTATCCGTTGACCTGTTTCTGAATTTGCCAGGCTGACCTGTAGAGGTAGCTGGATAAGATGACGGTGACCTATCCGTTGACCTGTTTCTGAATTTGCCAGGCTGACCCATAGAGGTAGCTGGATAAGGTGACGGTGACCTATCCGTTGACCTGCAAAATAAATTTGCCAGACTTTGACCTTATTTGAATGAAATTGCAAAGTAGAGCCAGATGGCTGACTTTGATTCCGTGTAGATGCATTTGTAAAGCCGAGCTGTATAGCTGACTTCGAACCAGACTTTAGTAAATGGTTAAGCCAAAGCACTGCAGATGGGTGTCAGATAAAGGGTCCAGCTCGGTGGGACATCTGTAGGTGCCAGTAACCCTACAGATGAGGGTTTGACAAAGGGTCCAACTCGATTGAACATCTGTTGGTGCTACCAGTCATAATGAGATAAGTTAGGCCAAATACGTGTTTTGTTTGGATTTCATCTTGGAAATTCCGTAAATTGTATTTCATTCGATTATTGTTGTCCAGCATGTGCATTAATTTATATATTGTGTTTGAACTGTTAATGTAATTTTGTATGGATTTCATTTTTGGATATGAATTCTGATTGCAAGTCCAATATTCTGATTGTGGCAAATTCGCACTGAGGGATAATTTTATTATTTCTCACCCGTTTTTTCTTGTGGAATTCGCAGGTTTGTTAGACGAAGACAGAGAAACGCTTTTGGGGTTCAAATTGACAGCAAGGCCATCTAAAGGTTTGGAATTTGGATTATTATATCTGACAGGGTGCAGAGAATATATCTCTAGCATCATCCACTGTAAAATAACAGATAATTATTGTAATTAAATTGAGATGTGAGAAAAATAATGGATACTATTGGCAATGCATAAAAAGATCCATGCCTTAGGTTATGTATATTGAATGGTAGGATAGACGTGGTACTAATTGTCGCACCTCCAGATTTGGGGTATGACAATAATATTGTGGCACATCAAAGACAGAGAAATTTAACGATTAAACTAACATCATAAATTTCAAATTCACTGAATTTTTGCCTATAAGTTTTTTTTAAATAAAGTTGGAGATCATTTAATATTTACAAGGATATATTTTCATCTTAGTTTTGAACCGGCAACCTCTCACACAGAGAATATTGTCATTGCCTAGAAAAATACCAGTGTTCTAAATAGTGCGCTATAGCATTTTTGGACCCCAAATGCTAAGTTATGACATCAAAATGCGCTATTTGCGCTACGACCGCTATACAATATGGTTTTTATTTTTTTAATAAAACCTATTTGGCAGCCATTGCCAAATTTTTCAAAAAAAATAATATGAGTTTTTTTAAGCAATTTATATGGGCTTTAAATAAAGACCCAAAAAAGCTTAAACAGAAATTGAATTTGTTGATACTTGCTACAGATAAATCAATTTGAAATTGGGAATAGAAATAGAAATTTGATTAGAAAAAAAATAGATTATGTCATGAATCATGATGCTTAAGATATTTTTAATAGGAAAATCGATAGTTTATAATATTACTATGGATATTTTGAACCGCAATTTGGACTTTGTACTGGTTCAATATGAATATTATAATTTCTTAATTACTTTAGTGTTATTTATTGTTCTATGAGACTTTAGATAATGTTGATATTTAGTACATATATTAAATATACGGAATGTAAAAAAAAAACGCTATTTGGCATAGCTTCCGCTATAGCGACGCTATTCGCTATAGTTTTTTTTGTAACCTATGATGCTATAAACGCTATTTAGAACCTTGAAAAATACTGATCCAACTTGAGCACACACATTTTCATGAGATATAAACTTTTAGATTTTTTTCTTTCAAAAGTTTTCCCTGAAAAACCAATGAAATAAAGACGATACCACTACAAGAAAACTACCCTTTACCGGCGCTTACAAACGCCGCTAAATAGTCTTTCAAACGCCCCTAAATGTTTTTCCCGGCGCTTGTGCAAGTGCCAGCAATATCTCCGTCGGCAAAGACCTATACCGGCGCTTCCAGATGCCTTTACCGGTGTTTGACAAACGCCGCCCGAAATTACCTATACCGGCGTTTGAAAGTGCCTGCAATTCTTTTGCCGGCGTTCAGGAAGACTTTACCGGCACTTAGCAAACGCCGCCCGAAATTACCCTTTCCCGGCGTTTGGGTATTTTACCGGCGTTTAGAGTAAGATTTACCGGCATTTGTGAGCGCCGCCAATACTTTTAGCAGCTTATTTTTACATGCCCTTTGCCGGCGTTTGGGAGCGCCGCTAAAATACTGTTTTTCTTTCTGTTTAATTAATTAGCGACATTTTTCTTTGGGAGACGTTTCTTCAGACAATGTATATACAGTGAGCTAATGTAATACATATCTATATATCTAGAGGAGGGATCCAATTACACCTTTTTTGGTGACACACTTTGACACCTACCATTTTTAAAGTCCAAATAGTCGATTTAAACCGTTCAACATGATGGATATATTAAAATGTGCTTGGAGATCAAATTTTACATTTTTTTGAATTTTTTTACTATTTATTAAGATGGTTACAAAATCGCTGTTTTTCAATGGTCTGAAAACAACGATTTTTGTAACCATCTTAATAAATAGCAAAAAAATTCAAAAAAATGTAAAATTTGATCTCCAAGCACATTTTAATATGGTGATCATGTTGAACGGTTCGGATCGGCTGTTTGGATTTTGAAATCGCAAAATTGACCTATATAAAAAACGGTGTCATGATGTGTCACCAAAAAAGGTGTAATTGGATCCCTCCTCATATATCTATATATATATATATAATTAAAAATAAATAATTATAAAAACACAATTTAATTACTCTAAATTGTACTTAAAGAATTCTAAAGTTTACATATATTTGTGGCACATACAAAATATTAAAAAATCTTAAAGCATGCAGAACTTAACATATGTTTGTAGCAACTCAAGTAGTACACAATTTAATTATAAATGAAATGATTCCTTAATTCAACATCAAAACCTCATGATCTTCTTTCGCTTGTCCCAATTGATAGCATCTAAATGATCTTCTTTAACTGCAAGCAAAAATAAATATGCAAATACATGGAACTATAAGTATTTTCATGTACAAATACCCATGTTTCTCTATAGCACAAGTAATGAGTGTGCTACAGATAAGTTATGCATATGAATTGCTACAAGTAAAAGGTCAATCAGAAATCAATTAGCAATGATGAAATAGAAAAGCAAAACTACATTTTTTTATAAGGTATAAACAGTAACCTTCAGGTTAGCAAATTCATTGCTTTTAGGTAACAGTATAGCTATACTTGTGCTATAGAGAAATTTATAGCTATATTGTTACTGTTTGTAAATTTATTGCTATAGAGAAATTTACCAAATACTTAAGTAACAGTATAGCTATAAATTTATTGCTATAGCACAAGTAGATCTTAAGTAACAGTATAGCTATAAATTTCTATTTCACATGTTATAGCTATAAAATTTATAGCTATAGATCTTAAGTAACAGTAACCTCATAGAATGTTAAGTAAATTTGAAGCAGTGTAGATCTAACAGTATAGATCTATAAACAGTAACCTTCAATATATATCCCATCAACCTGATGCATAACTTCGTACGTTCCATAGGTGCGTATTAATGGCTCGTCTGGAACTATCACTTTATCAATAAGAACTTCAACGTATTGTGTCCCAAGTTTTTGTCCACCAATTGTAAAGTCTGGATCATCCATAATAATCCACCCTTCAGCGACAACACTCTTCCTCGTAATCGAATACAGGCGGTACCTTGCCGTATCCTAAAAATGGTAAATTTGGTACAAGAGCACTTGTTAGGTCATGTTCTAACTGTGTATGCAATATCAAATGATTACGTGACCAATAGCTAGATTCAATTCCCTATCAAAACTCATGTTCAATAGAAAGGATGAGGGTTCAATTCCCTGTCAGAACTCAAGTTCGAAAGTGCAATTTAGACCTTAGTGCTATTTTATTTTATTTGCAATTTAGACCAATGTGTGCCTAACCTGATTTACAACATGTTTCACCCTCTTACCAGCATCCTGCTTCCCCACATATGCCTCCCTTTTACGAGCCTGTTTTAAAAGAAAAAATATTAGAAGGTATTGAAAAAGAAAATATTGTATTCACAAATTTATATGAAAATGCAAACATGAATTACAAGAGTATGATTGTACCTCTCTTTTGTCAGTCGCGGGAACATGAGGGTGGCTGTTTTGGTGAGCCTCACGATACTTATCCCGTCGATCCACCTTCGTAAAATAAAACAAAGTAGAGGATGAGACTGAAACCTTATTATTCATTTGATGTACAGTGTAGAAGGTCAATCATGATGAAAATACATATTAATGTATATTATGAACTTAACATTGGTCAAAGGTAAGGAAAATAGCTCACTACACAATTTGTGATACAGATCAAGCATGAAAAAAATGCAGGTTCAATAAGTTTACTCACATTGGCAGATTAGATAGATGTGGAGAATTTCAATCAACATAATTCAGAAAATCTTGATTAATGCACAGCAGGGGCAGTTTCGGAAAAGTACATATTATATTTTGATTAAACTGTAATTTTAGGATGTAGAACTGATAGTTATTGTCAGACATAAAGTAGTACTTGAAATATGTATAAACTTATCTAATTTGTTGATTGAGAAAATACAATTGGACATTTTGAGTTATCTGTTTTCTGTTTATTTACCAGCATTTTTTCAGCAATACACAGAGCAAAAAAACTATTTTTGTACCAGAAAAGGATGCAGCATATAGCCACGTTTCCAACATAAATAAGCTTTCGATAATAAATTAAAAGATCACAAAAATAAACAAGTGTTTCATTAGGAAAAGGAAGCTGTAAATCCCAATCAATTAAAATTTTCTAAATTAAGGGTTTGAACAAAAATGGGATGGAGATGGAGTTATTGAAGTAGCCAGAGCAAAGCAAACTACTTCAAAAACAAACAATAAAGAGGATGACGCACAAAAGAACATCTTTAGTGTTGAAAAATGCAAACATGAATTATTGGAGTATGATTGTACCTCTCCTTTTTTTCTTAAGGTTGATTGTACCTCTCCTTTGTCAGTCCTAGGAACAGGAGGATGATTTTTTTGATAACCATCACCATGATTCTCCTGTCGATCCACCTTCTTCAAATAAAACAAAGTAGAATAATGCCCAACTCTTTAATAGATAAAAATGAAAGTAAAACCAAAGTGTGCCTAACCTGCTTCAAAACAGGACTCTCCCTTTTACGAGCCTGTTTACAAAAAAATACATTAGAAAGTATTGAAAAAGAAAAAAAAATTATATTCACATATTTATGTAGTACGATGCATGAATAATTGATAATGAAAACTACCATGCTGAGGAGTTTCTGACTTCTGATCCTAATTGAATCCTACAAATGTAAGAGGACAAACACAGAAATGTAATGAATAAGTATTAATCTGTCAAATTATAATAACAAACTACCTTGTTGTAAGTATGGTGTGATGCTGCAGAGGATGCATCATCGTCAACTCCTATATTGTTCTGATTGTAGTTGTCCTGCATTGAAAACACGTAATCTGAATTATATGACATATTGCAAATATGAATTACTAGAGTATGATTGTACCTCTCCTTTGTCCGTCACGGGAGCATGAGGATGACCATGCTTCTCGTTAGCAAGTTTTTCTAGTTGTTCCTTCATATCGGCCATTTGTGCCTTCATTGCACGTATTTCTTTCCGCTCTTCTTCCATTTTCCGTTTATCCTCCTCGACTTTTCGCTGGGCCTCTCTTGCCTCCTTAACCATTTTATGGGTGTTGGCACGATCACCCCAAACATCTGTTGGAGCAGGACCCAACCCAAGGCCACGTACATGCCCGTTTTTTTCTTTTCCAAATATCTCACTATACATATCACCATCTTTTATGTTTCTCAATTCAAGTTCTAGTTGATCCTCGCACACGTCAGCCATCTTCCTCTGTCAAAACATTAATAAAAAGCATAATGTTATCATCATTGCATGCAAGTTCAATTACTTTGTATGATTATAAAATTTTGATAATTAGCTCTAACCATTAGAGCAGCAGCGTCCCCATTCATCGGCCGATTACTCTTATCACAATGAGTGGCGATATATATCTCAGCTCTAGTGGGACTTCGTTTCATGCGCACACGCTGAATTCAATTAAAGAAAAAACAAACTTTTATGTGTAGAAGAAAGAAGCACATAGTCAATTTCATTGTAACAATCAAATCAGGAATATAAAAGTAATTACCTCTTCCTGAGCAATCCTCGCAAAGCTTTTTGAGCCCACACAGTGAGTTGTGGTTTGTTTCGCCCTGCTAGCTTTACCTATCTTACTTTTGTCCTGTACATTTGGTATTACTATTGCAATTATGCATATACCTGAGATATTGTTGTATACATAGAGAAAGACATTGAAAAAGAACTTAAATAACTCGGCTAAAACCAAATGTACCTGCCACTCTTCACTATCCCACACGTCGATTAAGAACTTCCAATGATCAGGTAAGACTCTTTCGTCCCGATCTGCAATACGTGCATCATAGCTGTCATGGGTATCATAGTGCTTTTTCTTCAAGCTGTATCTAAATTCTCTCAACTTTTTACCAAAGTTTTTCATTACTTGGTCCTTCTGTTCCTCTTGGACATTCCACTTAAGCTAAAACAAAATAATATTGTGATTAAATTATTAGTGATGTTAACTTATATGGAATAATGGTTTGAACAATAAAATACAGAACGAACATGATGTAGTTTGTGATTTGGAGTACCTTCACTAGATCCCATAATCGATTCTTTTTACCTTTTGGCACATCTTTCCAGTTCATGTAATTTAATGCAATCTCCTCACCATTCCGTACTAAAGTTCCCAAATAGTTTGCAAATGTAGTCGCATCTTGACCGTTAAACTGGTTGTAACTGTTAACATTGACATCTAGTTGCTTTCCATCCGTCATTTTGGCAATTTTCCTCATTTTCGTATAGCCTCTTTTTGTTGGCTCTTTTTGGGTATTATCTGATAATTTGTAAATCGCATAAGCATCACAGTCCATACATTAGACAAAAAGCCAAGTAATTTCAAGTAAGGTATATGGTACATGCATACCTCTCTTCTTTCAACTTGTACAATCAGGTCAGATGCAAACATGATACATATGTAAAAAAAAAATTACAAGAAGAATTGAAAGAACCAAACTAATTGTAATACCTGCTGACTCATCATGACTATCTTCATTTGAGTGGGTTTGTTGCCGTACTGGTCGTCTGCTTGGAGTGTACAAAAAATAATACTCAAATTACATATGCATACTATTACATTCAAAATATGAAACTGAATAATAAAAATATGAACTGTAGACTAATGAAGTATTTACCTAGACCTTCAATGTATGATTCAAGTATGAAATATGAAAAAAAATAAACTATTCATACATTTTTCCTCTCTTGCTTGTTTCTCATCAACTTGTTGCCCTTTATCGTTTTCAACTTCCTTTTCTCCAAATACTGCACAAAAACAAAAAATAATACTCAAATTACATATGCATACTGTTACATTCAAAATATGAAAACTGAATAATAAAAGTATAAACTGCAGGCCAATGAAGTATTCACCTAGACCTTCAATGTATGATCCAAGTATGAAACATATGTAACATAAAATATTCATCATCCAAGTAACATAAAGTATTCATCCATTCATCATCCAAGTATTTATAAAAGCAACCTAAGTATTCAAAACTACTCGTACTAGTATACATGACAAATGTAACAAGTAGTCATCCATTAAAGATCTAAATAATTATCCAATAAAGCAGTCTTACTAACTATTCAAAAATACTGGTATTAGTACACACTGACATGGTAGGAGGTATTCATCCGGTCATACTAAGTATACATTCCTAATGTAACAAGTATTCATCATGTTATACTAAGTATATATACCTTATGTAAAGAAATATTCATTCCAAATGAAACAGTATTCATCCATTAATTTTTAAATATTCATCACATAAAACAATCTTACTAACTATTCACAACTATATAAGTACACAAATATAGCAAGTATACACATATACACTTGTCAGATTGATTCTTATCACCTTAGATCATAATCTCATATTATCATATTGTCAAATCCATATCAAATATTTAAATTACAGTAATAAAAAAAAGAATAACAATAACATGAAGTATTCATACATAAACTATCAAGTATTCAGTTCAAGTATTCCTGTACATACTAGTCATTCAAGTATCGATAAACAAAAATCATAAAACAGATCGATAAACAAAATACATACTAGTACATCTCATCAAATACATAATCAGATCGATAAACATAAATCATAAAACATAAATAGCAACTTAACTATTCATACCTTTTTTCTCTCTTGCTTGTTTCTCATCAACTTATTGCCCTCGTGATTCTGCTTCTCTATGCTTAGCCATAACATCTTCTATAATTTTATCAATAACTGGATCTTGTGATTCATCTTCTTGTGTTGTAAACCCATGAGTATCTTCTTCTAAATTTACATTCTTCTCTCCAGATTGAGGTTGTGTTCCTTCATTTCCTACCAACTCAATCACTTATTCTGTTTGGTCATTTTCTTTTGCTTTTCGTTTTTATACAATCTCTCTTTCTTTCTCTACTTTTTCTAACTATTTTCCTTCATTCTTTGATTTCCTTAAAGGTGGAACTCTACCAACCGATGGTGTTGGTGTTACGGTATCTCCAAATAATACTCTCTTATTGAGAGGACTAGCAGGAGTTTCTTTGATTTCAGAAGACTTGTTTAACAGCTTCACATAGCTCCTAGTCCTAACACCACCCTGCCCAACTACAAAAAAAAATATTATTTAATTTCTGCTATCAACAAATAGTATTATGTATTCATAAGTAATATTCCAAATTACTAGTTATACACCATGTGAATCATACCTAATAGGTAAAGTGTTATTTATACCAAAATAAAAGATAATTCTATAAATGCCAATTGTACTATCAAAAAATGACATTGTGTATTCAACCATTCTGGTAAAAGTAGTCATCACTAAAGATGAACAAATCTTACCATCAGAAAATAAATTAGCAGCTCGAGAAACACCAGCTTCAGAAGGTGCCTTATCTTTTCCAGAAGGTAACTTAACAGCTACTTTATTGGAATCACCTGCTGCGGAAATATCAATGGTTAAAAATTAATTTAAAAATTTGTACACTCAAACTATCGAGTATTCTTAAATTTGAAGCTAAATATTCAAATAAACAAAAATTTATAAATCTTACACTTTGATTTCTTCTTCTTATCATTACCAGAAGTTCCCTTCTTTGTTCCTTCAACAATTTTAACAGCTGTCCACAAAAAATAAAAAAAAATAAAAAATTAAAGTCAGCTATTGATACAAAATCAGGTACTAATCACTAAAACTATCAAGTTTTCATATGTATGTATTCATAAAAAAATTAATACCAAAGTATTCATAAAGCAACTAACACACAAGTATTCATCCAACTAATACCCAAGTATTATCCCATTAACACCAAAGTATTCACCCATTAATATAGAACCATCCCAAAACCAGTAATCATACATGCATCAACTAAAACTATCAAGTTTTCATATGTATGTATTCATAAAACTTAATTGTGCTAACAAATAATTATATATAGAATATTCATGCCTAAAGTACAAAGCATTAATGTGTAAAATAGAAAGTATTCATCCATCAACAATCCAAGTACTTACAAAAACAACCTTAGTATTCAAAACTAATGGTATAAGTAAATAATGAAATTGTATGAAGTATTCATTATGTTATCCTGAGTATTCATTCCTACTGTAACAAGTACTTCATACAACTACATACATTACTCATTCCTAATACCCAAGTATTATCACATTAACACCAAAGTATTCACCCATTAATATAGAGCATCCCAAAACCAGTAATCATACATGCATCAAGTAAAACTGTCAAGTTTTCATATGTATGTATTCATAAAAATTAAATACAGAATAAAAAACTTTAAATTAAATTGAATAAATCATATGTGATCGAAATAACCGCTTGGATATGTGATACTGTCTTTCTTAATGAGAAAAAATTTCTGTTCATATACTGGTGACAAAACTGAAACACCACTTGAATCTTCTAAATACTTCAGATCTTCAAACCTATGCTTCGATGCCCTTTGAATCAGCTCAGTGGAAACATTGAAGTTGAAAAGGCAGTAAACAGGTGTCATTTCGGTCATCAACTTCATAAGATTCATGTTTTGTGGTTTACGCAATTGTGCAATGTTTGACATAGAAGAGAAGTGGACGCTTGCAACAAAACCCTTGTCCTTATTGAATTCCTCAGCAGCTTCCCATTTGAGATCACTAGTATTAATATCACAAACAAGAACATTCTCAAGGACTTCGCTTAATGAAAATCTCCTCCAACAAACATTCAACTTGTGGTCTAGGAATCTTGGAATGTGCCCAGTAAATATTCTATTGTTGGGAATCTTCACATGTTCAAAAAACCAACCCTAAAAAAAATTAAAAAGGAACAAACAACATGAATAAAAAGCAGTTTCAGACAACTACATACATTAGTTTCAGACAACTACAAGTACAAAGTATTAATGTGACAAATAGAAAGTATTCATCCACCAACAATCCAAGTACTTACAAAAGCAACCTTAGTATTCATAACTAATGGTATAAGTAAATAATAAAATTGTATGAAGTGTTCATTATGTTATCCTGAGTATTCATTCCTACTATAACAAGTACTTCATACAACTACATACATTATTCATTCCTAATACCCAAGTATTATCCCATTAACATCAAAATATTCACCCATTAATATAGAACCATCCCAAAACAGTAATCATACATGCATCAAGTAAAACTATCAAGTTTTCATATGTATTGTTATAATATCATGCAAGTATTCATAATAGATAAAAAGTAAGAAATATGAATTGTTATAATATCATGCAAGTATTCATAATTAATAATAAAAAACTATTTATTTTGTAAAACTTACAATTAGGGCAAGTGCACAACCAGGCAGGGTGCCCGACTCTTTCTTTTCTCTTTTCTTCTTCGTACCATCTTCTTCTTCTACGACAGTACTCATTTCTCTTTGACCAGTACTTTGGTTGTCTCTTTTTAAACGACACCAAGCTGCATTGTTTGGAATGTTTTCGACAAGCACACGGTGGACTGCCTCTGCCCAGTTATATTCTTTCAAATTGTCAATATCAGAAGCGTAGTGGAACAGATGTTGTGGCACATTTCCACAAGATTGCGGGAATAGTACCATTGTAAACAGGTACATTACCAAGTCCTACTACATCATCTACTGTCGAATTGTCTTGTAATTCTTTAATTGCCATCTCAAGCTGGGGAACACTTATCCTGCCAGTTGGCTTGAAATGTCGACGCCTGAGGGAAGTATCATGTAGCCTCCCCTTCTTGTATTGAACCTCAGTTTGGATGGTCCGCATCCACAACAGGGCGTTGATGTTCTATTCTCATTTCTTGTGTTTTCTGCAATAATAATAATAATGTAAGATTTTATTAAGTTAGAGTTGTTGAGATAAAATTTGATTCTCTCATCAAAAGAAATGGAAAAAAGCTAATATAGTCTAACTAGTCCAACTAGTTTGGTTTTCACAAAAACAATTTTTTAATTATTTTATTACATTGTAAACTAAGTTAGAACTATTGTTCTAATAAAGGTATTGATTTTTTATTAAATATATTGCAATCCAACATACTATTTTATTATTTTGTTATATGAAAGCTAATTTTGAGTTGTAAATATAAATTTATAAAATTTTCAATTAAACAAGTTCTGATAATCCTTCAAAATTACTTTTGAGAGAAATCTTTTATCCATGTAATCCCAACTATTGAATATTTCCAAAATGCTTAAAAAATAAATCTTTCATGTGAAAATCGATGTAAGAAAAAAAATTATCTGATAATCCATATTCCATTAAATAACAAATACGGTAAAAAGAGATACAAGAAACCACCTGATTTTCTCTAATATCTAATATGAGCTCAGATTTTGTTAAATAATAAATATATTTTATTTTTAAATTAATTTATAATAGAATTTCTTTATTCTCACAAGCATTTTATTCTTTCTTTCTTGATTTTTATAACAGTTAATCTAACTTTTTAGAAGGCAACAAAAAGCGTGAATAACAAAATAAAAAGTGTGTGAATGACGGAAACAAATGAATGATTATGCATTGTATGTGTGATAATTAATTTGGGGCGGTGAGAATTCACATCCTCTGAGATATTTCAAACTTTGATTGTTTTCTTTGGAAAATCTCAATCGTTCAAATACGTCTTGCACAAATCTTAAAGCACAAATAATACCGCCCCTGCGCTATTCCCGAATAGGCACTGTACACGTCGGTCACACAAAAGTTGAGATATCTCAGAGGATACGCACCTGAAACCAAATAGAATGGCTAAACTCCATTGCTAATATATAAAGTAAAAAAAATGTTCAATAAATTCAGTACAAATAACTTAAAATAAATTTGCTAGAAGGATTAAAAGTTTAAAATAACTCTTGACTTTCAGGAATAACAAGACATTCGTCATTTAAACCCAATTATAAACATGAAAAAAAGAACATAAGTATATATTTATATATAGAGAGAGAATATTTTGATTTTAGAAAATTTCAAAACTGAAAGCAATTTTATTTGAGATACACGGGAATTATATAACGTAAATGTATTAAAAAAAATTGATGTAAACCTACATATATGAGATTAAGAAAAATGATGTTTGATTCTTGAATTCCTCTATCCAACAGTAAGGAGATAGCCTATATAATAACCAGTCTCACTCCACAGCTGAATTTCATATATTATAAAACAAAGTAACATAAAATTAAGTAGATAATCAATATAAATAAGGAGGGCCTCTTAAATATTTTAAAATTTGAGTTTGACTCCATTCCGCGCGGTAAATTGAGAACGCTGGATTTACAAACTGGTTGATTTTATTTTGAATATTAATCATGGCCTTCAGCAGTAAAGGTACATACGTAAATTTTACAAAGATATATGGGTAACTCATAAATTTTGAATCTATTAACACAAATATTATATTTCTTTAGAAATTTAGTAGGTTTAGTTTAGAAATTTGAAGCATTTCATTTAAAAATTACATGGTAAGAATTTATTAAAATGAACATAAAAAGTTAGAAGTTTGGGACGACTTTGTTTATCGAATTTGGAGTATGCAATTCATTAATAATAAAGCTTCATCTCAGTCACACAGGAGTGCACCTGCCGACTCACAGAAAAAGCACTCCAAAACTTCTATATCAACTTAAGTGATTAGGTGAAAATTTTAGATTGCATGATTAAATGAATCTCTTGTGAAAATTTGCAATAAAACTTCCTCAATGATATTGGAATTTTGCATATATTGAACCATTATCTAGCAAAGAAGGTCTTGTTGCTTTCAAAATTGTTAAGATTTATGCAATTTTATAATATTGTACATTGCGTATAAATTAAAGATGTTTACATGGTTGCTGTCAACAAGCAAATTGGAGTGTTTTAATGTCATCCTCAACTCTAACAATCTTATCGCTATTAAATAAAGCATTATCAGTGCTTGAAAAAGTAATCACGACACAGACGGGCATGAAATTGTAGGAGCGAAGGTTTTTGCTACAAAAGGTGTTTAATGAAGGTTAAAATAGTTTGGATCAGCTGGATCTAAGCTAGTTTTTTTCTAAGGAAATGATGAAAATAGTTATCACTTTACTTTTTTATGCATCCCTTTGACAGTTGCTATCAAGCTTTCAAAATTAAAAAAAGAAAAAGTAATCACGAGTATTTGAAATTTGCCGCAGGGTAGTAGTGTTGTAGGTGCGGTTTCAGCTAATTAGCTCTGTTTTCTGGGAGCGGAATTGATCCGAAGCTCTTTCGACCATCTCTGTGCAAAGACCTTTCTAAACCATCTGATTCAGCTTGTATCTTAATCAATGAAGATGATGCTTGGATCATCGTTTTAACTAAAAAGGAAATATTTAAGCCACTTTTGTAAGTTTGTTAGGTGGACCTACTCACAAAAACCGGATCCTCCAGGTTTCTTTACAATTCTAAGGAAAATTGAGTTTTTTTAGTAAAGGTTGGAGGTCAAGCCATCCAACTATTATATATTCATAAAGGATTGTTCTTTTTAGATTTCAAGCCTGTAACTTCTCATACAAAGAGCATTGTCTTAATTTGCCACTAAACCAAAGACTGATTCTCAGAAAAATTGAGTTTTATTAATGGCTTATGCCTCCGTTTACTTTTTGAGTAATAATTTTAAATCATAATAGTTTCTATATAATTCCAAAGCACACTTTTTTATCACCTTTTTTTCATCCGGATTTGCTAATAATGTTCTTTAGATGAAGACAACTCTTATGTCTTTTCTTTAATTTATATTTTTAATGATATTTTTCACTTAGTTTTTAGTAAAGAGTAAGGTAAATTAATATGAAAGTGTTTGTAGAATTTAACCAAAAACACAAATCGCTCAATATAAATTTGATAACGTCAAAACATATAGCGAAAATCACTATATTTTCTTCTGAAAAATAGCGAAAAGCGAATGCAAAATAGCCATTTTCCGATTTATTTACCGCAAACGTGTTTTTGAGTCATTTTGGCAGGTTTTGGAGAAAATTGTGTATTTAGGTCAAATACAGAGCAAAAATGTCATATTTAGACGATTTATGAAAATGACATCAAAATGGAACATTACATGGGACATGCAATACCTCGCATGAAGTGCACTACATGCGAAATGATGAAAATACAAGAAAATCCACTAAGTCAGGAAACCCTGCGGCCTCCTCCTCATGCGGCATACACAGAGGCCGCACGATCTGTGGACTGCCCTAAATTGGGTTTTTCTGATAGGTCTTCTAGAAGAACGCATTTTCCGGATGGGCATTCTACAAGAACATGTTTTTTTTTGAAGAGCCACACTATTTTTAGACAATTTCTGATAGATCATGGGTGGACCCCACGATCCCCACTACTTCCACTACTCCACTACTCGTTTAGGAAGACTATAAATGCCTCTCTTGTAATAGAATTTAGTATGCGTGTTTAATTGTGTCAAGTCTATAATTGTAGACTAGCAATCCTCATTGTTAGGTTAGATTAGAGAGTTTACTTAAAGAGAGAAGGATAGACATTAGAAGTCAAGCAAGAGAAGAATGCGTCATCGAAGGAGGTAGAGGTTCTTCCATCTTCAATTGAGTTGTAATTTATGTTTTCTTTTTTTATTTCTTTTATTTTTTCATGGCCATAAGAAACTAAACTTCTCATCTTTATGGTAAGGGTTGTACTTGAATTCTTAATTATATTTTAGTAAATGTTTATGATATGGTTTGAGTTTTCCTTTGCATTTTAAATTTCTTTCTATTATATCATTGTATACATAGTTTTGTCTACTATATGCCAATGATTTCCACATACCAATAGGTGTTAAGTTATTACGGTGATTACGGTGAACAGAGTCACAGAAGATGACCTCAGACTTCGCCTATTCCCATTATTTCTAGGAGAACGGCCGCAATCATGGCTTAAATCATTGGAAGTCGGTTCAATCACAAACTGGGCCCAAATGACAAAAGTCTTCCTCGCTAAGTACTTTACACCCGCCAAAACTGTACAATACCGAAGCCATATAACTTCTTTTAAGCAGAAGGATGGAGAGACTCTAAGCGACGCATGAGACCACTTTAAGAGCCTCGAGAGGGAGTGTCCTCACCATGGACTAGAGAAGTGGCTCACGCTTCAATTCTTTTACGACGGATTACAAGTTTATGCAAGACAAGCAATAGACTCAACCGCCGGAGGATCTTTCATGAACCTGAATGCTGAAGAAGCCGAGAAAAATATCGTTGACTTATGCCAAAGTCAAAACTACTCTCAGAACGAAGCGTGAAAAGTACTGCAGCTAGCAAGTTCAAAGTTAGTAGCAACACCGCTATCTATACTAACAAAATTAATTCATTCATTTTTCATCCGCATACTTAACTATATTTTCTACTTCTTGATAATTCCGAACAAAATACTTATTGAGTTTCATTGGGAGGCAGCTTTTAACTTGAGCTTTTTTTAAATACAAACATACAGAAAGCTAATGTCATTTTAGAGAAACGCGCTGTCAAATCGTCTTCTCAATTTGGAGATGAAAAATTCCAAATACAAAAATCGATTTCAATTTGGAAAATTTGAAGCATCTTTCAAATCGCTGTATGAACATCAAAATAAAATAAAAAAACGAAGCCTGCACACTTTTATGTATTATCTGTGAATCTCTAATTTATTGACTCATATTGTACTAATTTAACCTTTCATGTTTCATTTCATATTTCAAAAGGGGTTTATTTTTTCAACTTAAAAAAAAAAAACAACAACCAAGCATACATACATTACACGTTGGATAACTCTCCGGTGCCATAAAATAATCACAGTGCATTTGCGTTTGCATGCATTCGTTTCGTATTTGCTTGCGCGCTAGCACCAAATGATAGCGTATACATATACTAACATGTGAGTGTGTTTTTAGTAAATTAGATAAAGACGAGGACTCAAATGCCACATTGCTTCATGCTCTAATCATACTTCAACATTTTTATTTTTAATTTCAAAGTTTAAACAGACGATTCAAACCGCTCAACATGATGTCCACGTTTAAATATGATTGAAGGCCAAATTTTATAATTTTTTAAAAAAATTTACTATTTTTTAAGATAGATACAAAATCACTATTTTTTAAAAAATTGTGCACCATCTAAAAATAATTATTTTGAACATATCTTAAAAAATAGTAAAAACTTTCCAAAATAATATAAAATTTGGTCTCCAATCATATTTAAACGTGAATATCATGTTAAGCTGTTCAAATCGTCTGTTTGAACTTTAAAATTGAAAATAAAAATATTGGAGTAGGATTAAGCATGAAGTAATGGGGTATTTGATGCCTTCTCTATTAACAAATAAGGAGGTTAAACCTGTCAAATTTTGCTAGTGAAAAATTCAAGAGATGTAACAATTTGTTTTGTTCCCTGGTAAATATCATTATTATTTTTTTTCTAACTCTCATCTGATGCCCTGCTATTTGAGGATTCCAATGTTAATTGGATTGCATTAAAGTGGGTGTAAAAGCCCAAAATTAAGCAAAGGGGCCCGCCGTTTACTTACTAGTAATGGGCTAGTTAATTTTCTTTTAAATCTTAATCATGGCCTACAGCAAAGATCATGTTTAGAAAGAGCCTTTCGGTAACTCATTTTAGTCTATTAACACTACTTATATTTCTATACAAATTTGAAGGGTTTCCTTTAAATTTGAACCATTTCATTTATAAGCTATGAATGTTTTAGAATGGAGAGAAAATGTATAAAGGATGCGACTTAGTTGATCAAAATTGGGGTCTGTGAGCTCATTAAAGCTTCATGTCAGTCACACAGTAGTACATAATTTACATGATTAGGTGAAAATTCTAAATGGTGTGATTAAATGAATCTCTTGTGAAAACTTTACCAATATAACTCTCTTTGGGTACTGAATTTTGTATACATTCAAACATTATCTAACAAAAGGAGTCCTTTTGCTTTCAAAATTGCAATGTACTCATTGAGATATTTGAGAAAATCAAATGTTCATATAATTACTGTCAATAAGTGAATTCGATTGTTTCATTGTCATCCTCAAGTCTAACAATCTCATCACTATTCAATGAGGAACATTTTATGTAATTGAACAAGTAATGGAGTATTTGAATTTTGCCGCGTGATGTGCTGTAGGTCGGGCATCAACAAATTTTAGTTATTTTCTAATTAGTTCTATTTTCTTTTCTTGGCTTGTATGATTTATACCATCTATGAACAAAACTTGGTACTTTTATCGAATTAATCCTTCCCAACATAGTGAAATCAATATTTTTTGTAACTGTTTGCTAACTGTTTGGTATTTTTGCTAACTTTTTACTTTTTCATGAATTCAATACCTTCTTTTCGTTGAGGCCAATTTAGTTTACTGGATTCAATGTTACCACATGTTACACCTCAAGTTTTCTTCCCTAAATTTCATATTATAGGATTTGTGCTAACACTTAATAAGTAATAACTAAGAGATTAAAATCATCCTGTACGTTCTAACCGAAAACGTCTTAATAACATCTTATCAGTATATGAATCCGTCCGTACAATAAAAGGTAATATTAGATTGAGCCCTAACTAGAAAACGTCTTAATAACATCTTATCAGTATATCAGTATATGTTTTAATTAACATGTAGAAGCGGTCTCTTCCAGTCAATTGTACTAAGAATCCTATCTAGAATAGCAAAAGAGCTATTGTTATTGTACTTTCCAAAGTGATCTTTACTAATCAACTAGTTCGGCTATTCTTATTGTTTTTTTACTAAATTTATTGGATGGTTCTATTGTATTGCATCCATTTCATATGGAGCGGTCGCAATAGGTTTTGCTCAATCTGTCCAATTTGAAACTAAAAAAATAAAAAATAAAAGTGATCTAATTTTTTTTATGGTCAGTGGTACCACTAACAAATATATTGATAAAAAAAAGTTATTTACAAAATTCTAGATTCTATTTTCTCATATAACATAAAAGTAAATATTTACATTCATTCTCAATTGTAAAATTTAATCTCCATCTTGCTTCTTGACCGGTTTCTCTTCTTCGGCTGCCGCTCCGCTCCGACGACGATCGGATCTACTCACTGTTGTTCTAATCGTTAATTGATATTAATGTACCGGAGCAATTCTCAATATTTATTAAAAAAAATGTTTATTCTTTGGTACGTAAATATCATTATTTTTTTTTCTAACTCTCATTTGATACACTGCTATTTGAGGATTCACGCAGTGTTAATTCTCTTGCATTTAAATGGGGTAAAGGCCCAAAATAAGAATAGGGGCCCAGCGTTTACTTACTAATAATGGGCTAGTTGATTGTCTTTTAAATCTTAATCATGGCCTTCAGTAAATGTCAAGTTTAGAAAGAGTATTTCAGTAATATTAGTCTATTAGCACATAAATTATATTTCTTTACAAATTTGAAGGGTTTCCTTGAAATTTGAACCATTTCTTTAAAATTAAGTTATGAATTTATTAAAATGAAGAAAAATATTAAAAGTATGCCACTTAGTTTATCAAAAATTGGGATCTGTGAGTTCATTAAAGCTTCATGTCAGTCAAACAGGAGTACACCGTTTAGGTGATAAGGTGAAATACACCTAGATGGTGTGATTAAATGAATCTCTTGTGAAAATTTTAGCAATATAACTCTCTAACGAATACTGAATTTTGCATACATTCAACCACTTTCTAACAAAAGTGTTGTTGCTTCAATATTGTTAAGATTAATGCAATTTGATAAAATTGTAAATTGCTTATAAACTACTTTACCAATTAAAATATTTGAGAAAATCAAAGATGTTTACATGGTTGTTGTCAACAAGAAAATTGGAGTGTTTCAATGTCATCCTCAAGTCTAACAATCTTACCGCTAGTCAATAAAGCATGTTCAGTGATTGAAAAAGTAATCATGAATATTTGAAATTTGCCGCAGGACAGTAGTGTTATACCGAGATTTTTATTTTTACCCCAAAAAAAAATATATTTTAATATAAATAACCAAGTTTTTAAAAAAATTAAATTTTTACCCAAACCGTAAATATTATTTACGGTTTGAATTCGGAATTCAAACCGTAAATATTATTTACGGTTTGAAATTTTTTTTTTTTTTAGAGAAAAATAGCTCAAATGCTGAAATGAAATATAACACAAAAAAATCGAATTGTTTTTTAAAATATATGTTAGAAAATACGCTACGAATAGAGCCGATTTTTTGCTAAAATACGGTAAATTACAATAATTATGCTAAAATACGTTAAATTTACTAAAATACTGAAATTACAATAATTATGTAGAATTATGCTAAAATACGGTAAGTTACGCTAAATTACGTATGAATTGGGCCGATTTTGTGGCATCTTTCATAAATCATAAAAAATAGTAAAAAATTCCAAAAAATAATAAAAATTGGTATTCTACAAGTTCATTAGATAACTAATTTACTGAGCTACGTAGATTGAATAATAGAAATGAAAATCTTAATCGAAAACTTCAACTGAAGTTTTGAGACCCTTCTCTTTGTTTTTTGGCGATTCTAAATTTGGAAAACTAGCAAAGCAAGTACGGACGCATGCGCATTTTCACAAGCTTTCCGAAAAGTGGTCATTTGCTGAAATCGGACACTCAAGCGTCGTTTTATGACCGTTTAAAGTTTCGTCGTCGTTTTTCGCCTTTTCAGTGAAAATATCATCCCAATTCATACGTAATTTAGCGTAATTTACCTATTCTAGCATAATTCTACATAATTATTGTAATTTCAGCATTTTAGTACATTTACCGTATTTTAGCATAATTATTGTAATTTACCGTATTTTAGCAAAAAATTGGCTCTATTCGTAGCGTATTTTATAACATATATTTTAAAAAACAATTCGATTTTTTTGTGTTATATTTCAGCTATTTTTCTCTAAAAAAAAAAAAAAAAAATTCAAACCGTAAATAATATTTACGGTTTGGGTAAAAATTTAATTTTTTTAAAAACTTGGTTATTTATATTAAAATATATTTTTTTTGGGGTAAAAATAAAAATCTCGGAGTGTTATAGGTGCGGTTTCTGCCTATTTTAGCCATTTTCTATTTAGTGGTGTAAGACAGAGATATGAAACGAGTTTAATGGAGATGTCCAGTAGTTCATAATGAACCGGGAGTTTAATGGAAGACCATCTGGTGCCTCGGAAATATTTCAGCCAGTGCTAATCCGAACCGGACCGGCCGGTCTGGTCGGAATAAACCAGAACTGAATTGGTTTCCGGTTTAATTCATTATTAAAATCGGATATGTAAATCAAAAAGAAAAATATAATTAACCCGGCCGTTTTTTTAAATAAGCTGGATCCAGTGGAAATAAATTCACGGTTCATTATGATTGGTATAAATGACATTGTTTTATTATTTGAACAACGTAATTAAAGCAAATTAAAAGAAACAAATAAGGAAGGGCACTAGATCTACTAATATGATATAATTTAGCTCGTTTTCCTTTGTTCATAGATTCACAAAAAAAAAATCTGCCAATCAAATCTAATTTATATTTTATTTCCTTCGTACGTAGAAATATCTGTAGCTAAAAATATTATGAACATTATTTATTCAAAGAGGGAAGTCTCGTTGATTTTGATCCCATATTCCCATATAGATATCAGTCGTATCTATAAGTTATTTTAGTATATTTTAGTATACTACACTTAATACACACATGTATATATTGAAATATTTAATGAATGTATACTATAAAATTTTAAAATAGAGTATTTTTTTTATGGGAGAAACATATAGTATATATTTTTTAGTTTGCATTTGTAATGGATATATATACTTGTTGATTTTATTTTTTTACAATTTTAGTGATTATATGATAAGTGGTATTCGTTATGCTAAAGATATGTATAATTATAAAATTGTAGTATAAATAATATATTCTTTGTTATTTGAAACATAACGGTCCAACCAGTTGATTTATTGGTCCCACCAGTCAATCAATGACTCGAGCTTCGACCGAGTTAATATCCTATATAATTCTGTTAACATTAATTTTAGCAAAGCCTCAATACTCAGTAGTTGTTTCTTTTCTAAGAACTGTGACGTTTTTTTTTTATTTTTTTGAATTTTGACATAATTGTTCCGTTTACACAAATCTGCATCATCTGCATTAACTTAGAATTTGAGTTAATGCATCTTAGTTGTCCAATCAAGATTCATACCAATTCAGTCCGAGGTAGAACTCACAAGCTCCTTTAATATTTGTGTGAATACATATCGGATGGTCCGGATTCATTTTGCATTAACTCAAATTTTAATTTGAGTTAATGCATAACGAATTCCGTCTACACTAATACTTTTACGATATTAAAATGGAAAAATTGGTTATTTGCCACTCCAAAATCTTCAAATTGAAAAAATGTAATTCCGAAATTTGAAATTGTAAAAATGCCACTCCAAACTTCATTAATTTGTAATTTTGCCACTCCAAATAATTAATGACTAAAATGCCCTCCTCTTATTCTTCTCTTGCCTCCTCTTCTTCTCCTTTTATTTTTCATTTCAAGCAGAACGAGCCGATGAGATGAGATTAAAAAGCCGTGAGCTACTACCAAATTAAATAATCAAGCTGGCTTGGTTTACATGAATCAAACTCAAGATAAATTTTCAGCTCAAAATAGTGTTTTATTTCAAGCTGGCTTGATTTGATAATATTACCAATCAAACTAAAAGCTTAGTCCAGCTCTTTTGAGTTTGATTAGTTTGCAGTCCTAATTTTACTGCTAATTTTCTAACTCTTGGAATTTCTTCACTGATTATTCTAATGAATCCACCTTACTGAATCAGCACAACATGCCTATTCTAAAATCTACACCAGTTCTATTATTGAGTATAAATGGAATAAAAAGAGTTAAAAGGACCTTAATAACTAGATCATTGACAGATATCCTCTTCCCACCAGAAGCTTCTTGCAAAGCATTCAATCTCATCTCATCGACTCATTCTGCTTGAAATCAAATATAAAAGGAGAAGAAGAGGAGGGCATTTTAGTCATTAATTATTTGGAGTGACGAAATTACAAATTAATGAAGTTTGGAGTGGCATTTTTACAATTTCAAATTTCAGGATGGCATTTTTACAATTTGAAGGTTTTGGAATGGCAAATAACCAATTTTTCCTATTAAAATATTTTGATTGCAATTTTATTGCATTCGTTAAGATAAATATTTTTAATAGAATTATTTTCAAAAAGTCATGTTTGCAAAATTATTAGCTTCTATTTGCTCATTTATCTTATAAATTATTTTTTTGAGATATGTAATAAGATTTTTTAATTTGTGAACGCTAAAAACAATCAAAATTAATTGTATAAATATAGTGCTTTTAAAATTAACTCTTAATCAATTTTAATTATTTATATTTTAATTTCAGTTTAGTTTCATAAATATAGATGCTTTTATATACTGTCATGTTTGATTGTTAGAATTAAGTTGCTTCATAATCTTAATTCTCATATTTTTTACACATCATTCGACAACTTAAGTCATGACTTGACTTAATCCGAATGAACGAATCTATTTTTTTTTTTGACAAATTGTTAGAAGGAATCTAATGTTGGAAAATAAATTTCTACCTACGATGGTGTCGCAAACAAGCTAGAAGACAAAATAGATGCAATTCGGGTGAGTCTCTTCCGATTCGAGAGAATGAACTCTGCTGTTATCTCAATAGAAAAGCAGAATTCTGCTTTTCTGATCTCAATCATTTAAAATTTTCCATTTGTGTATCTCGATAAAAAAACTTTTTTCATACACAAATCTCAATGAATTTGATAGTTTAGATCGGAAAAGAAGGACCTGCTTTTCCATTGGAATAACACGTATCCCCATTCGAGGGTTATTTTGGCCAATATGCGGCCAGTCGGTTTGGAATATTGCTCAATAGTCAGATCGTATCGCGGGCTGCCGAGAGATTTTCCAAACCATTGTAGCAACAATCGGACTATTCCTCCTAATTTTAAGGCAAGGTACTTCACAAACAAACATTAGCAGGGGTCTCTAGGTTTTAGGTGTTAGTTTTTTTTTGAAGGTTGGCGGCGAAATGCCGCTAACATGATTTTGATTAATAAAAAGAGTTTATGTTACACACTCCTAGCGCAATACAAGTCCCAGTATTTACACGTTATATTACACCACGAATGTTTAAGAAAATTGAAGAAAAGAAAATGAAAAAATATTTGATTGTCAGCCGATCAGCACTCTAGCTTGCTCCAATGGCCACCAGTAGTGCACAGAATAGACCCGCTCTGTCCATTGTGACCCCCCTGTCAAACATTTTGTACCCATAGCATAATATCCAAAGTCGTATCATTTATCAACTGATGGACCAAGCGCCGCCTGTTTGAGAAATGTCGACGGTTCCGTTCCCGCCACAAGCTCCAAATTCCTGCCGCCCAAAGCGTAGACCATTGTGTTTTAGCTCTTGGGGATAGGTGTCTTGCCCCCATTACCCACAAGCCCAAGAAGCCGGAGTTTTGGAATGAGGCAAAGTTGTAATTGAATTGTGCAAGCAAACCAGTCCAGAACCGCACCGCATACTGGCAGTCCCAAAAGAGGTGATTTCTGGTCTCCATAGCTAAGTCATCACACATGTGACAGCCGGGCTGGACCGGGCATCCTCGTCTGGTGAGGATTTGTTGGGTTAGGATGCTGTTTCCCATCATCAGCCAGATGAAAATTCTTACCTTGAGAGGTGCCTTAATCTTCCACAACGGTATGCTGTGTCTAGAGGTAACGCCTTTGTGGTGTAGTGTTTTGTACGCTGAGCTAGACGAGAAGATGCCAGATGGAGTCCATCTCCACCTATTGTCCTCTTCCCGAGAGACCGAACAATTGTAAAAAGGTGTAAGTTTTGCTATGTCTCGCATGAAGAAGGACAGATCCTGGGTTTGAACGGTGGTTAATTGGTGCACCTCAGTAATGCCATGTAGCCGTCTGATTGTGGATGCCCACAAGCCCTCTTGGTTGTGGGTAATCTTCCATAACCATTTTGTTAAAAGGGCATCATTTTGACAAGATAGATTAATGATCCCTAATCCCCCATTGTTTTTTAATGCACAGACCCTGTCCCAGTTTACAAGGCAATTAATACCTTTGCACGAAACGTTGCCCTTCCAAAGGTAATTCCTTCTCATTTTGTCGATATGCCTAATCACTCCCATGGGAACTTTCAATGCTTGCATAAAGTGGAGCGGCATAGCCGACATTACCGCCTTGATGAGTGTGACTCTTCCCCCGTATGACAGAAATCTTGCGGTCCACCCTTGCAGTCTTTGCTGAATCGCATCAAGCATTGGCTGGAAACAAATTCTTTCAGGCTTCTTTACACTTAGTGGCAATCCCAGGTATCTTATCGGGAGACGGGATGGGTGTGAGGAGAGAATATTTTGGATTGACTGGATCAGCGGTTGTGAGACCGCTATCGGGACAAAGGTGCTCTTTCCCTGATTTAGTTTGAGTCCTGATAGTTCAGAGAACGCCGAAATGACACGTGTGATAACCTTTAGGGTCGTCGGGTGGGCCTCCGCAATGATGATAGTGTCATCTGCAAATTGGATAGTTTCGGGAGAGAGAAAAATGGGAGTTGGCATGAGTGATTGAGCACTGGCGAGGAACCTGTTGAGTGAGTCAGCGACCAGAATGAATAGCAGTGGGGAGAGTGGATCCCCCTGTCTCAACCCTCTCCCGTGCCGAAAGGAATCGGTGAATGATCCATTGATCTTTATTGCCGAGGAGGAAGATCGCAGGATGTCTAGTACCGTAGAAATGAATCTTGGCGGAAACCCTCTTTCAATGAGGAGGTTGATCAGGTAGCACCAATCCACCGTATCAAAAGCTTTCTCGAAATCGACCTTATATAGGATTGCCGGAAGTTTCCGCCTTGAACAGAAGCTGAGGAACTCTCTTGCCGAGAGGAAGGATTCCATAAGTGACCGACCCTTGACAAATGCCGTCTGGTTGTTTGTTACCAGTTTTTGCATGTGTGGCTGTAACCTTGTAGCCATGATCTTGGTGATCAATTTTGGAATTGTGTTGATTACACTTATTGGTCTATAATCCGAAATTCTCTCCGGATTATTTTTCTTTGGGATCAGTGTGATGGAAGCCTTGTTCAATCGGTGTAGTGGTGATTGGTTACAGGTAAAACCTGTTATCAAGTCCATGATATCCCCTTTAACTGTAATCCAGAAGGCTTGAAAGAACTCGACCGGTAATCCATCCGGGCCACTTGCTTTTCCCCTGGGCATGTCGTTGATTGCCTGGAGCACCTCACCTTCTGAGATAGGGTTGTCCAGTGACTGCAGATCCTCCTGAAAAGCCGGGCCGACCTTTCCCGTTAGGTCAAACGGTCTGGTCCTGCCGTGTGCCTGGCCCAACAAGTTCTGGAAGTGCTGCCTTAGGTAGGATGTCATCTGATGCTGAGGTACCACTGAATCGTCCTCCCCTTGGAACGAAGTTATTGTATTTCCATTTTTCCTGCCATTTGCCACTGCATGAAAATACTTTGTATTTTTGTCTCCGAGCTTGAGCCAGGTGTTGCCTGAACGCTGTTTCCACCTAGCCTCCTTGTCTGCCGCCATGATGTAGATGTGTTCTCTGAGTCTTATTCTGAGCCTGAACTCAATTGTGTTTAGTTCTCTCCGCTCTTCAACGCGGTCCAACTGCTGTAGGACCCATTTGGAGCGTGTTAGGTAGGTTTCTCTTCGCTGGAATGTTTCCTGCGCCCAAGATCTCAACTCGCGCTGGACCGCTCGTATTTTTTGGTGAATCCGGCGCACGGGATTTGCTATAGAAATTGAATTCCATGCCCTGTTGACCACCTCATGAATCCTGTGGTATCTCAACCAGAATGTTTCAAAGCGGAACGGTCTTTTAGGCGGATTTACATGCGGGGATAGTCGAAGCATTAGCGGCACATGATCCGAGGCGGTTGCCGGTAAGTCTCGGAGATCGTATGAGGAGCCAAATCCATTCCAATGAGAGGATAGAAATACTCTGTCCAGCTTTGAGAACGTCGGATGGGGTCTTTTGTTCGACCAGGTGAACGCGCGGCCTTGTAATGGTACCTCCACTAGGCCTGTCTCATCAATAAAATTGTTAAATGCAAGTATGGTGCCCAAATTAGATCCCTGAGATGTTGTGTCATCAGTAGATCGAATTAGATTAAAATCTCCCAAAATTAGCCAAGGGAGATCATTTTTTGCCCTGATTTGGCGGAGCTCAGCTAAGAAACGCATTTTATCCCCATCATTTTGTGGCCCATAGACAGTTGTGCACATAAAAATTAACTCACGCCTCTTAAACACCACTGTTACTGAATTAGAGTAAATGAAGGTTTGTTGAGATTGGAATGATTGACTCCACGCGAGTAATATTCCTCCTCTAGAACCCTCCGCGTTTAATGTTAGGAATTGTGAATATTTGGAGGGGCACACTTGCCTCACTCTAAAAATGTCACAATTGCTCCATTTTGTTTCTTGAAAACAGAATAAATTCGGTTTATTGTCCGTTATGACCTCTTTAATTACATCGCATTTTTTCTTATCACCTAAACCTCGCACATTCCAATTCAAAACACTAAATGGGAAAGTAAATTGATTCATGATTAAAATAAAGGTAGCGTTACACAAAAAGCACCTGAGAGTGTTTCAACCCCCCCCAATCACCAAAAGGAAACACATACACAAGGCAGAGCTACCTATTACAACTAAGAGCCTTCCTAGTTGTTTTCCCCGACATGATCCTCCCCATCGGATAGATCATCATCACTATCAAAATCAAATGCTCCTAAAACGGATGGATCATCCTCATCCCCTACCCCCGCCGAGGTTCCTGCCCCCATGTCACCTTGTGCGACATTCTGATGGTTGTTTGGGTCCAAACCCGCCGTGTCCCTCACCTCCTTAAACCCACACAACACATCTACCTCATCAGCCCTTACCTGGTCAAGGGGCAAGTTCACCAAATTTTCATTTTGAAGAGCCGCCATTAAGTCCGCTTGCCTTCGCGGGTCCAGGTCTTTCTGGCCGAAGCTGGCCCTGGCACTCTTCTTATTCACTCTTGTTTTCTTTGGACTGTAATGTTTTGTTGGCGGATTCTTTGAAATTCTAGCGCTTCTACGCAGCCGTGTCTGGTTGTCGCGGTCAGTCTGTATTTGGGCATCAAGCTGAGCCTCCTGTGTTTGGTGCGACATGGCATGGGTCAGATGGTCCTGTTGACCGAACTGTAGTAGCTCCTCTTCTTGTTGCTCAGTTTGTTCCAGTGCTTCGTTCTGTAGCAGAGATGCCTGGGCCTCCAGAAAAGCTTGCTCCTCTTGGTCGAGGAGGTGAGCTTGTGCAGGATCGGCCAGTGCACTTAGGTATGCCTCTTCCTCTTCACGAAGACGTTCTTCCCTTGCCAGGTCCTCCCCTATCGCACGCAGTTCATCTGAGAACTCACCTCGACTTGGCGGACTTTCATGAGGCAGGTCAACTTCGCGAAAATTGGAACCGCATCCCTCTCCCGGAAAAGGAAAAGCTGGTGGTGCCTCTGTTTCCATGTAGCGCCTCTCCTCCTCTTCCAATTCATACTCCGCCTCTAATTCATAGTCCATTAGGTCATCTCCGTCGACCTCCTCGCCAGGTCCGTCCTCCTCTTCTCCAGGCGCCACCTCTTCCGGTTCCTCGTCCTCAGGTTCCTCAATTGGTTCAGTCTCTGGAACGTATGCTTCCTGTTGGAAGGACTCCCCAATTTGTTCGCCTTCTTCAAAGACCTCTTCCATCGGCTCCTCATCTCTAATCGGGTGGTGGGTGTGTTCCTCCTTTGTTACCCCGGCGAGCTGGTTGTGGTTAGGAGTTGTTTTAATATCGCACAAGCCCGGCTCAATTAGAAGAGGGTCGGCCAGATTGGGACTTGGCTCACTTGGTGAGATGGGGATCGGATCGGCCTGCGTGCCCCGTGGGTTGGAGTGAGTGAGTTTTTTGGGCTGGGGTAGAGTTGGGCTTATGTGTATGTTGGGATTTAGGATAGCCGAACTATTCTGGTTGGGAGAGGAGTTAAGGTCTAATGTGGGCCTTGTTGGTGCCGGGCCAAATCTTCGTGGGTAAGGTGAGTGAAAAAGAGGTGGCTGAGCCATGTGCTGGAAATTCAAATGCGGATTTGAAATTCGAAAATCAACCCTCTCGAAATTGGTTAATAAACCCGTCCCATCGGAATGTTCTACAATGTCAGTACGATGTACTGTTTTAGTGTGTGCATTAAATTTGCCAAATGTCACCTCACCAGTTAGAAGATCACTGGACGGGTCCTGTTGGTGTACGACCCCCTTGCCCTTGTCCGGTTTTTGCGTCCCACGAACGGCGGAGGCCACCGTCGTCCGGCCAACCGGCCACGGTGCATAACCGACGGCTCGGAGAGATTGCTCAATTTTAACCTTTTCCGGTCCAGCCGGTAAGGTCTTGAAGACTGCGAGCAGAGTATCATAGTCAACCGAGACTACATCTTTGCTAGAGCCTTGTGTCGCCGCACAGATGTTCTCCCGGTGTATTGTTTCGAAGAAATCCTTGTCAGGGGTCGGGTCAATCTGAGTTGTTGATGGGCATGGTTCTTCGAGCCAGCTTGTGATGGAAACCTCAATGTCACGCGAAATGCCACGGATCCACAACTCTATTTCGTGGGGGATGTGGCTTAGGTCCGGTACCGCCACAACAGCCGTCATTCGCTCGAGGGAGTGAACCCGCATCATAGGTGTGTGATCAAGGACGATACCAAAAGAACTAACGCCCGCAATGAGGTGCTCAATACACCATGCATGTGGTGACATTCTTCGCAGTTCAATCCATATCTTAAACTTGAGTTGAGTCGGGTAGCCGTTTACCGCGGGGGTCCATGGGTATGTAACATAGTCGAGCTGCTGGAGCTGCTTGCCAAACGCTTGCATGAACCGGTGACGATCGTCCCCTATTGGGAGGAACAACAAGTACTGTGACCCCGTCATGTGGGTGATCGGAAAAGGGACATCCGATTTGCACGTGTGCATTAGGGCCGACTGGATTAGTTGAATGGAGTGGGTGGCCCTGAGCCTAGCGTCAATGACCACAGCTCTATTTAGTTCTAAAGCATTCTGACGCATGACATATGTCTCCGGTATGTAGACCCTTGCCACCCGCGGCCTGTCAGTGAGAGGAGGTTCCCCAAAGGTTCCTCTAGGTGTGAGTGGATTAAAGGCAGCGATAGGGGGTCGAGGACAGTTTTTGGCTTCATGACCCCTGCCCCAACATGACGCGCAGACACGCTCAGCACTGTTGCAATGGTTTTGGTCGTGGCCCATTTGCAAGCAATTATAACATCGCCCTCTCCATTCATGGCTAGACGGGTTAGGTGGTAGGGGTAGGGGACCGGGTGTAGGTTCAGCATTGGAGTTTGGTTTGGCGTTTTGGGCGGCTATGAGGTGCCATGGGCTCTGGTCAAGATAATGTGGCCACGGGGGGGATTGGTATCGTTGGTGTGCAGTTGGGAAGGGTTGAGTTGAGATTGGATGGTTTGAGCGCGTAGCGTCTGCATACGTAGTAGCTGAAGGGGGGGTAGTTGTGTTGCTTGTTGGGGGAGCATTTAAGTTTAAGGTTTGAGGCACTGGGTTCTGCGGCATTTCTGTGCCAGCCATTAATGCTGTAGGTTTTGGAAGGTGTCTGGAGTTAATGGCTTGGGATGGTTGGTGGGGAAGGCTATTTGTACTGGGATGAGTTAGAGATCTGTCCTTAATGCCATTAATGGCATTGAATGCTTGAGGGTACAAGCATGGGAATAAGTCGGCCACGGTACTGTGCCGATTTAGACGTTTAGATGGTTGTTCCCTGTACTGTGTGGGCGGAGGCCGCTTGGGGAAGCGGGACTTACCTTGGGACGAGCAGCCACTCATGGTGGCGTGGGTGGAGGTGCCGATGTGTAGCTGACCTTTTGGAAACCACTTCTGACGCCATGCTGGCCTGGCTCCCCTGATTGCGTGTTGAGAAGAGCTCCTACGGTACTTACCCAGCTGTCGATGGAAGTGCGGAGAGGTGACTTGGAACCACCCATCGCCTGTGGGAATCGCCTTTCTTCTCGCCATCCTGATGGTCTTGACTAAATTAAAAATTGAATGTCAAAATCTCGGTTTTAGGTGTTAGTTAAGTGAAATTGAATTCATGCTTGCAAAGGAAGATGAACAACTTCATTTGGAAAGTAACAACTGAGTGAACATTTTTTTGATAAATAATGTCTATATTTGGGATTACAAGTTGAAGCTGCCAAATCTTGTTCATATTGTAAAATCGTAATACTATATCTAGATTACAAGCGGTTAATTCCAATGTTGTACAAGATAACAACCACATGGGGTCCACATACTCGGCACAAGAAATCCTGAGAATGTATACAAGAGATTCCTCCATCTGAATTTCAAACCTGCAACCTCTCCCACAAAAGATATTGTCTTTGCTCCACTATATATATTTATTTAGTTTTATCAATTGATTAATGCAACATGAAACTTAAAGTTGAGAACTATAAACTTTAATATTAATTTGTCAACATAGATTATATATTAATTTGCATAGTTCAAGTGGAGAGTTAACAGTTTTAAATCACAATAAATTATAGGGACTTATTATATAATTTCTTTCTTTCCAAAAGACTTTTAATTGTAAAGTGCTGTGTACCGCATGGGAATTCCCTTGAGCAAATATGTAAAATCACTATATGTCAGAACAGAATACAGATTTTCGGGTAGAATTGCTATAGAACTTTACAATATGCAACAAACCACATTACCAGTGCAACTAAAACAAATTCAAAGTAACACCAGTACTACTCTTGCAATTGAAATTTTAAACAATTATTTAGAAGACGTAGAAAACAGTAAGCACCAACTTCTACAAAAAAACAATCTGTATGACACAAATTCTAAACATTTGCTTTGATGCGCTTTGCAAGCTGTTGTATCGGCTCCTTCACCTGTCAAAGTTGCAACAACAACTAGGTCAGTGAACTATAAAACAATAGAACTCGAATGAATAAAACAATTTTGGGGGCAAAAGTAATTGTGTCTTTTTTTGGAATTATGTTTAGATACAAGTTTTCTCTAATCCTCTGATTTCCTTGGATCCTTAATTAATTTCCCATTGCTTAGAATTTGTGTCATTGTGCTATGTTAAGTGTCCTCAGCCTTAACATTGCTTTGGTTTCAACTATTAAAGTATAGATTTACAACATAAGTTCTGGTTTTCTTTTCCTATGTACATTGCCAACATCGACAACCACTGTATGTTTCCGAGTTAATAGGAGCCAAATCATAAATGGCCTAAGAGGCACTTTCTATAATTCATAGACAAGGCTAACATGAATGGAGAGAGGGAGGGAGGGAGAGAGGCTTGGTAGCCACTACTAAGTTTTTCAAAAAAAAAAGAAAGAGAGAGAGAGAGAGAGACTGTGCTAGACTTCCTCAGTCGCTTGTCTGAGCTGGATTGGATATCATCACCACTGGTGGCACCACGAACTCTACCTCTAACTTTTTCACTCAGTACTCCACTCTCTAGCGATTCAGCAGGCTTAAAAAAAGTAAGTGAATTCTCATTAAATCAACCAATGTAAGTTTTAATAGGGAAGATAACAGGAAATTGGCTTCACTAAAGTTACTTTAGTAGTAGTAATAGAGTGACAACAGTACCCCTCGCATGCTCATAGGAGTGCTACTCCGCTCTCTGTCTTTTGCAGAAGACATATTGTTTTGCATCTTGGATCTCTCTCGGGTCCCAGTCTGATCAGAGCCGACTGAGTGGACTCCACCCATAGTTGACCCGTCTCGCATTATTTTATCTAACAAGATAAAGGATATATTAGGGCCCTTTTTGAAACACACATGAAAAACAAACCCATGAATATTGTGTCAGAAATTATGTAAAAAGGTTTTTACATAATACGAATAAACAACTGGTACACCATTTATTGGCTTTCAAGAGTCCTTCATAATGTAACAAAATTATTCCCTATAAACAATAGAATGAACTTCATAAACCTTTCTTTGGTATATCACACGCATACAAACATAAAAAAGCTTTCCTGAGGCCTTAAAAGTTACCTTTTGGGATATCTAACTCATCAAACTCAAATACGTGAGAGCCATGGTTGTCAAGACCCTGTCGAAAGTAGACAGAGACCCACCCAGTAAAAGAGTCACATAAAATCAATTGTATAATGGACAAAAGTGCTGGTATGTGCAAAGAATTTAATTGCTTACCACTTCAAGTTTCTTTTTAATTTGAAGGAGCTTTTTGTTAGTGATGTCAGAATGAACAACTTGCTTACCTGTAAATAATTGTTTTTGTACATTCAAAATTCAAATAATGCATGGTAATTTAAAATTATTTGGGCTGATGTGATTATATGCAACCTAGTAAAATACAGACAACATATAAGCTGGATAATTCTAGACATATTTAACAATAACTTGTATATTTTACACATTGTTCTTTATCAGAATGTTAGTAATAGTTCCTTTAACTGACATAGTAAACATTGAGGATAGATAGCATGAAGTAAAACAACATTTCTGAGACAGTACAGTTAAAAAGGAGAACATACCACCAGAAATGGTTCAGTCAACAATCAACAACTCTTCTACCCTTTTTTATTTATTTGTCTAATGTTTTTCACTTATATAGCTTAGTGTTGTTCATTGCATAACTGAGCACAATTAGCATGGAGGAAAGTGCAGAGTTGCTTACCCAATCTTCTACTGGTTGAATTTTTCACAAAGCCATCCTGGATCATTCGGTCAATCAGCTTGCGCACAGTGTTCTGGCTTGTTTCTCCATCCAGCTTTTTGTGTAGCTTTGCTACTGACACAAAATCCATGGGAAGGACATGATACAGAGCCTTTGAGAAAACAATCAATTTGTTAGATAGGATAACCTTTCATATTACAATGCTGACTGAAACAGGCCATATGTGGTATCAAGTAATAGCATTTTTAGTGTTTTACTTCTCATTTTTGTTAGCATTCAATCAGTTAACTATAATGTGATTAGCCAATTTTTCTTGTAGAGGTAGAAATTGCTTAAATGCCATGTATCAATAGTGAAAAACATTGCATATGTTGCCATATGTACTGCACCTGCAGTGCATTAATTGTAGACACAGAAAACAAAAGATGTACCATATGACCGATAGTAGTATACAGCCCTTTTGCATACCTTCATGTACATGAAATCCTCGTCAGGACCCTTGTTGACTTCTTGTGGTTTTATCACATCTTGCATCACTACTTCTTGCTCCCCAGTTGGCATCTGGCAGTTGGACTAGCAATGGGAAAGAGGTTATATCAATCTATAAATTAAAATGAACTAGTACGACAGGAGCAATTGCAGGTTTGTTTACCTTGCTTATAGTAAAGCTGTCCTTGCTTGCTCTGGCTAAAAGCCCTTGGTTGACTAGATTATCCAGAATTTCTATAAACAAGGATGTTAGTAATTAAAGAATTTTTTTATTACTAATAAAGATTTGTTATACAGGACGTTTGGTTCTCAGAATAAAATAGGAAATACTAATTCTGATGAGGTCTATAACAGTGAAAAGTAAAGCTGCAATTTACTGAGAGGGGATGGTAATAAATTTAATGTAACTCTGAATACCAGTACAAACCAGGCAAGTATATTACCCTTCTTTTACTTATCTCTTGTTCATCTCTAACAATCTGACCCAGGTTTAAAAGCCTAAGTTAATACATTTCTGGAATCCTAAACAGAATCCTATGAAGGATAAGAGTTCAAAACGAATACAAGGTTTCATCAGATACATATCTGCTGCTTTTCTCTCCTCAAAGGCAGGCTGCTGCTACAACCCGGTGCATTCGATCTAAGCAAACAAACATGATTTATACCAACACCAAAATAGACCTCTCCCCTATAAGTACTTCAATGGTGTGGATCCGGTGCTTCATTTTACATTGGGCTTCAAGCAAAAAAGCAGCAGATATGGACTGAGACTTGAACCAATGTCAACATAAAGTACCAGAATGAATTTCCATGCAGGCTATTACACGTGGTATCATTACTAAAATAATAAATTTTATTCAAATCATAACATGATGTCATGCACAACTACCTTCAATCAGTGCCTGCAAGTTTTATACAAAGAGAGAATTATCAAATTTGCAGATGGAAATAAAAAAGAAAGATGTATATGTGTAAAAGAAAACTTACCGAAGAAACCTCTGGGAAGTATGAGAGAACATCTGAGATATTAACAGTGTTGATTTCCCTAATATTTATCCATTCTCTAACTAAAGCTGTCAGTTCATCCATATTTGTTGCCCCCATTGCATTATCTTGAGTCTCATCTAATTATAACAAGAATTTTTGTAAAAAAAAAAAAGTTCAGACATGGAATAGAAAGAAAGCTAGTACTGTGTGTCACCACTATATTTTGTATTCTTATGTGAAAAGGATCACTGACCATCAGAAATTGAACCATTTTCTCCATTTTCCTTCTTGGGAACTGTCAAATTACTAATTCAGTTAACGAGGAGGTATATCAATCATTTTAAGGGGGAAAAAAGATGACAAATGTTCTTGTTTTAAGGTACCATTAGGAGCAATGATGTAGCGATCAAGTTCAGCAGTCCCGATCTGAAAATTTGTGGTATTGAAAACATTTAAATTATAAACATAAGTTGAACTTCTCTTTTTTTGAAGGAGAGTGTCCGTTATTTACTTAGCTAGTACAATGTCGTTAACTGCAAAAAATGGCAACTAGTAGAGAGGAATATAAACTAGCATCACCCTCTACCATACATTGAACTTGATTTGGAGGTTGGCACCAACTGTAAATTTAACTTGACCAACAAAATATCTATGTATTTTATTTGGAGTATATTGTTTACAAGTAATCCAAAGGCAACAAATGGGAACTCCCAAACTATAGTAGCACCAGGTATATCAGTACCTCGATGCTAAATCAGAATTGTGACTGAACACACAGAAAAAGAGAATAACCTCACTGTCAGAAGAGTCTTTTTCATCTCCAGAATCATCTCCCAGGTTCATATCATCACCCGGGGCGTCTCCATTTTCATCCTCACATGGATCAAGAACACTCTTAACCTACACAAAGAACACATATAGGCAAACGTACACCCACATGATGAAAAAAGAATGATCATATTTATCATTATAAAAGGAACAAGAAAATAGTACAAGGCAGGATTTCAATTTCAGCCAGTAATGCAACCAATAGCACAATAGGTAAGTTAACGTCTAGTATATCAGTACACACAATAAATACATTTGCAGATGTCATTTGACTGTGCTATTTTTCTCTTAAACATTAATTATGCACTGATCCCTACAGGTGTAAGCTGGTACTAGACCAATCAAGTACAGTACAGGTAAAAGGAGTACCTTGAGGGCTAGCACAAGGTGCTTGCTATCTACATTGCCAACCTCCATCTTTAAGGGGTTCCTGTTCCATATACTCACTGCTTCGTTCTCTGTGCAACCTCTGAAAAATGGGGGCTCATAGTCCTCAGGCTGTAATGATAAATGTTCACAAGAAATTTTTTAGTAGAAAGCCAATCTTTTCAGTAATTGCATGCATTTTGTTGGAAGGACTGCAACATTAAAGTAATTAGACTGAGAAGTGCTAAATAAATTCTAACAGTTGTCTTTTGGATTTTCCTTTTTTATTGTCATAACTAATATCTAAGCTACAAATAACACTAGGTGAGAATCGACAGCATAAAATGGTGATGAAACTTAAAATAAAAGGGAACAACAAGATAAATATTGGTTATATGATTCAACTGATAATCAGTGATATTCATTTAGTGACCAGCATATGCTGATTAAATGGTCCGTTCGATATCAAGCCCAAAATTAGCCACTGCATATATTTCCAAAGATCCAAACTATGTAATAGAATGTACAACATGTTGGGTCAAAAATTCAGAAATTCGGATAGTTAAAGAAATTAATCAAATAAATCAAGTTAAAAACAATATTTACCCGGATCAATTTCAACGCTACACAATAATTTACTGATAGAACAACTTGATATGGATGTAATCTCATACAATTGTGCCTTTACTAACTAGGTATACCCAAGCAATAATTTAATCCTGGTTTGGTTGAATAAACACAAATGAAAGGAAAAAATAACTTCACATCTCAAGCTCAGACATACCGTGACTTCATCATAGTATAACAGCTTCATCAGAATGGTACGCTGGAATACAACAGTAGAATTATCAATATATATCCTCTTCAGTATGATACTGGAACTTCTTTTGTGGGAATTTATGCAAAAGTAACCTTGAAATAGTCATCATTGACAACAGCAACAACACTCACAAAAGTAAATGTCCAAAACTTTTGTATTATTTGCAAATATTTTATGCATAGATTAGTGGGTTGACAGGGGAATATTCCTTTTAAATGTGGATAATTTTGCCGTACCCATAAGAAGTTTCCTTTTTCTAAGAGAAATTGAAATAGAACATAGAAATGTGAACCAGTTAAGCCAAGAACAAAAATATTGTTGCTGTTTAAAGTTCAAAGGAAATAGTTATAACAGATTTGGCTGAGTCAAAATTATAAAGTTAGAATCAATTAGTGCACTTAAATAAGATTTTACTTGCGCAGTGCTACATGCAAATAATCCCACAAAAGTTAAAATGGGTTGCAAAATTAAATTTGAAAAATTCTGGAAGTTAGGAAGATAGAATTTCCATTTTCCATGAACAAGAACAAATAATATGTACCTCTTGTGGCATCTGGTCAAGAGTTCTCATTAATGAAACAAGGGTTCTGATCATCTTGCACGCAGAGCGCCTACAAATAGATGAATTTCATATTTTCTTTTACTTTTCTGCATTTTTTAGCTTTATCTTGCTTTAATTTTAGATTGAGTTCCTCTGAAACTTAATACTGATCAATAAAGGGAGAATTTGTCCAAAGAAAGAGGAATATATCAGAATAAAGGAACCTCATTTGATCAGGTGTAACATCTGCTGTATCAGACTTGAAGGTAGCTGTGGTATTTTTGTTTCCATTGCAGGTCATGTTCATGTGGACCTCTTCTTCACTGGTCTTAGGATAGCTGAATGAAACTGTGCAAAATATTAAACAAAATATAATTAACATAAAATTCTTATCTGTTCGACAGACTTTACTGAGCAACACACCTAATCTTTTGGTGTCTGACCTAACATGCAGTTAAAACAAAGGATTAGGATACTTATACCTTCCGTTTGTTTTTAACTTTTCTTGACACGTTTGGTTTTCATTTGCAAAGCTGAGGATAAAAGAAAAACAGCACTAGTTTTGTTTCAGGACAATGGAAGATAAGTTAGGATGTTTGGGATTGATTACATTATCTAGGGGTTAAATAGAGTTGAAGGAACTGGTACAATACCTGTCAGATTGGGGCTTGATGAATAGTAACTACAGGAACACATACTATTACTCATAAACCTGCTAATTTTTATTATACTATATATAATTGACCAATAAATTTGTTTAAAAGAATAATACCAACTGCATAGATAATATTGTGTCACTAAAGAACTAGACTCTGTAACCATGCCATTGGAGATACAGAGGATAAAGCAGTGATCTGACAACGTAATAGTAGATAGTTACATGAATATTCTTCAATCATGGGGCCTTCCATTTTCTCACAGATGCAGAAGAGGAGTGTCTTGAGATACTTCTTTTGGAGGGCATCATATACTCCTACAAAATATTTAACCAATGAAGAAGAAACTTAGACTGAATTTGTTTGCTGCAGTTATATTCAACCTGTATTTATTTTTAAATTAAGCTTGAATTTTAGCCATTATATATCATCTAATGTGCCTCAAGCACTGAAAAGAGATAAAGACAAACAACAGATTTGGCCAAACTAGGTCTAACCGAAAAGTACAAACTTTTCAGATGTTAACATTGAAATGGACCTACAGAGAACACATAAGTCGATTGAATCTGATGTTAATTTTTACCTTTCTCCATCCAATCAATCAGCCTCCTGGACTCCTCGTCCATGGGCATCAGCTTTTTAATCTTCATCTCTTCAATAGAAAAGAAGAAGAAGAAGAAGAAATTAGAAAAAAAAAAAAAAAAAATAGTTGAAAAAAAAAAGTAACATAAACAGAAAGGAAGAATACTAACCTAAGGCTGGAACAGACTTGTCATTGAAGTGCTTCTCAGGGAAGAGGCCCCTAATGTAGCTTATGTTATATATCGCTATCCTAAGCAGATTTCTAGTCTGTAAAAATATATATGATTAATCAAATCAAAATATAGCTCAAGTTAGAAAAGTACAAAAGTAAGGTTTTAATTTACTCATTTAAACTAAACAATCAACAAGACTTTTCTGGTGCATAAATAAATAAAGATCTTCCCAAAGAAATTAGGAATTAAAGTACCTAGTTATCCTTAGATCAGAAAGAAAGCACGTAATTAGAAAGGCAATATATGTAAGAGCTAAGATGTATGGAATTAATATTTTAAGAACGAGCTGGCGGTTAATAAATAGATCAGGATATTAGAAATCAAACAGATCAACAGTGATGAGAAATCTAAAATAGAGTGTTTCTATTCTGCGTCCTAATTAAATTGACACAGTAGTTATATTGATCCATAGTACGGACCAATCCGTGGTATGCATAGTACCATAGCCTCACTCTTCTCATGTAATCAAACTGCAGATCTCAATGGAATGGAAAAGAGAGAAAATGTCATTATGAACCCAAGGAATTAACTCAATTGGAAAGATAGAGAGCATTTATCTAAGAGTCCTGAATTTCCTACTCAATGAAATTCAGAAACTATATATAAGAAAAAACAAATTAAAGAAGCACAAATGATGATAATCAGACTTGTAACTCGATTAAGTTCAAATTGAATAATGGAAGAAACCTCATAGATATGCCAGACTAAGAGATCAAATGTATGAAATGTCAAACCGATATAGATCTATACGTTCAGAAAATTTGCGAAAGGAAGTAACAAAACAAACAGGAAGTGGATTAATGAAACATAATCCTCAATGACTAAAATCGGACCCAAAAATGCATCATTGAACAAATCTAGCTCAAGTATTACTGAATAAAATCTAATTTGAGTACAGGAATAGATCAAACCAAGAGAAGCGAATCCTGCTCAGTTATTTCAGCCTCCTTGACCTTTTGAGCAACTTTCTGCGTTTAGATTGAACGAAAAAATTGTTATTTCAATCGGAGAATGATTTCGTCGAATAAAAAATCAATCGCGAACAGAAAGATAGATGGTACCATTGTTAGATGAGGTACGAACTACGAAGATTTGAAATTCTGAGGGGGCAAAGAAGACAGAGAGAGAGAGAGAGAGAGAATCAGTCTGTCTACTGAGGCGAAAACTGGAAATCGGGCGCAGAAAGGGTGTATATATATAACAAAGACGAAATTCAAAATTATTTAAATTTTGGGATATTGTCGTAAGTAACCCTCAAAAATGTTCAAATATAATTCTCGTTGCCATCAGAAACCTATGAATTTTCTCTCACTGTTCATTTACATATATATATAAACAGGAAAGAAAAATACATAATCTGAATACTTGTAAATATTTAAAAGATAAAGCATGTGTGATTTTATACAGTGGTGGGATGTTTCTTATATATTCCCATTATACAGGGTTGTGGTCATAATCGCTATTCTCAACCACTAACCCAAAAATCGCTATTCTTGTACTAATCCTTGCACGATCCAAACGTAACCTTAGTGATATCAGTGTCAGGACAAGTGAGTATCAAATTGTTTTATTTATCAAATCCATCAATTACCGTAAGGGAGATGTTTCTGTCTTCTTTTTGTGATTACTTAAAAAGTTCTCATTATTTCCAAAATGGAGATGAAAGAGATGTTCTCGATATTTTCATTTTCAAAATCCCAAGAGCATCTACATCTCAGAAACTCAAATGAGTTTTTAAATAATTGTTAACCTCTTTTTATAAATTAAAGTATCTAAAATTTCTAACTCTCACATTTTTAAAATTAATTTTAGAGTTTTTATTAAGCCACATCAGTAACAAATTAAAAAACAGAAATAATTGAGCCAATCATTTGATCAGGATGGAGTTTATAAACAGTTTCTTTATAAGAAACTTTACTGCATAGTTTCTAAATAATAAACTCTTTCATATCCCTGAAACTGGATTAAAAACTGTCAAATCAGCTTGCAAACTCTAATAGTACCAAGAATGTAGACGCTCTAACGATAGGGGTGTAAACGGATCGGATATTATCCGATTTTGTCCGGATCCGAATCCGGAAAATTACTTAAATTATCCAACCATATTTGTATCCAAGACTATCCGTATCCGTATCCATATGTAAAAAATTATAACGGATAAGGATACGGTAAGATTTTTAACTATCCGTATCCGACCATTTACATCTCTAAACCACAACAAATGTACTTTATGTCTCTATGTTCTTAAATTGATTTATTAAATTGCATATACATACCAATACTTTATTAAACTGCATATTCATATATATTCTAATGAACAATAAAACACTATGACATGATTAGTGACTAATATTTTGATAATATGATATATGTTTTGTAACCAACAAACTTATTATGAAAAATATTAGATCCAATTTATGAATGAAAAATTATATTTAGATGTTATTCTTTACTAGAATGTACATTAATAATTTATTTTTAATTATCCGAATTATATTCTTATCCGTATTCGTATCCGTCCGATATTTGATCCGTATCCGTATCCGTATCCAAGACTATCCATATTCGTATCTGTATTCAAAAAAATATAACGGATAAGGATACAGTTTGACCACTATCCGATCTGTATCCGACCGTTTACACCCCTATCTAACGGTCCTAACGATTTAGTTGCAACGGATTGAACGTAATCAACTCTATTTTCTAGATATGATGTTTTAAAGAATAACAATAATGATAAGACAATTTTTTTTATATTAAAAGTTTCGTGTTCAAAATTAAACAAAGAATTACTATGAATATTTAATGTTTAAAAATGTAACTTCATATGTGTCGAAAATAGTAGAAATTTTTATTAATAGCAGAAATTCTCATATCCTTATCTCTTTATTTTTTATTTTTTATTTCAAAAAGTCAATCTGAACTGTTCAACATGATCACTATAATGAAATGTGCTTGGAGTCCAAATTAAAAAAAAAATCGTATCTCATAACCTTATCTTTTAATCTCAAACAATCGATCTGAACTCTTCAACGTTATATCTATATTAAAATGTGATTGGAGTCCAAGTTTTATATTTTTGTAAACAAATTACTATTTTTTAGGTAAGTACAGAATTATTGTTTTTCAAAATATTTAGACCATCCAAAAACAGTGATTTTGTACCATGTACCTAGCTAACTAAAAAATAGCAAAATATTTTAAAAAAAATATTAAATTTGAACTCCAAGCGCATATTATTATGGAAATCATGTTGAGCGGTTAAAATCGACTATTTGAACTTTGTTAACAGATTAAGACTGTGAGACATAAAAGACACGAGGAATTTAAACCTTACTCTAAGTAGTTTATCACTACAAAAAAAAAAACAGAGAGAGAACAGTAAGTCACAGAATCAAGGTAAGAAACTACTATAAATCTGCAGCAGTCGAGCTTTAAAAAAAAAAAAAAACTACTATAAATGCTTTCGTATTGCACTTGCTGGTATAACCAGTCCATAAACGCACTTTAAATACTCTCATACGAGATCTTCATTGAAAGGACAATCCTCAATCACCACCTCATTTTGTCCTATTCCTTTAGCTGAAATTCAATGGCAAAGCAAGAAACTGTTGAGCACAAAATTAATAAACCATTATGGGCGCAATCGAAAATTAGTCATTATGGATGCCACAATTCAGTGTAATTACTTTTTTCCAAACAACTTTGGACAGTCTCATCCAAAATCTGATCTATATCAAAATTTGCATAAATATTTGGATTCAATAAACCATTTAAATTTATTAAGTTTTAAATATATTTGCACGAATCTCAATATAAATCAGATGTTTAAGGTTGACCTTTGAACAAAACCAATTATGTAATTTTTGTCTAGTCAATACTCAATAACATATGAACAGGGAGCGAGTATCCTCTACGCTACCTGACTGCGTAAAACACTCCAGCCAAGCCAAAAATACTTCATATCCAAATTAAAATTCGTGTCAGATTAAATAGACGGCTCAGATCTCATTCTACACAGTCAGGTATCACATTGGATCTGAATTCCAAAACCGATCCGTATCCTCCCAGGTACCTGATTGAAGACAATTACGATCGGACGGTTTTTTTAACATGGCACGAATCTCAAAGCAGACCCCTACAGTCTTGACAGGCACCGGATTGAATTTGGCCCAAATAAGATTAATCTGGACCGTCCGATCGTAATTGTCTTCAATCAGGTACCCGGGGGATACGGATCCTTCAAAAACGGGGCAATGTTTTTTCTTAAAATATATACAGTCCGTGAAGCCTGGTAGAAATTCATGGCAGGGGCAGGCAAGACTGATGTGAAACGATCGACTCTGAAATGCATAACGGGTAAAACAAAATAATAAAACATATTGTACAATTAAATATTACACAGAAAATCATTCTTCATGTACGCATGGACCACGTGGGCGGGGTCCGCATAATCAGCATAAGCAAATTGTCGCATGCTGAATGGGACAAGAGATTTGCTGTGGCGCTTTGTATGTTTTCTTCAGCGTGTATGATCTTCGAACGCTGGATTCAAAAATTACCACAAGAAATTGCCACTCGAGTAAAATGTGCGGCCTCAGAAAATCAGGCCTGGTGGTTTCCGGTATGTGAATCCAACTAGATGCTTGTAAACATGTTTATTTGATTTGGAGTAATTACATAAAAACATCCAAAATCTTTGCTGAGGTTTCATTATTTTTTAATATCAAGATGTAATTATCTTATAAATATATCTCTTGTATAAATAAGGTTAGTTCTTGACACGTAATTTGAAGCACGAAATTTTGTGGTGTTATTTTCTGACCAAAAGTCCAAAGAATAACAAAACATAATGATTCTGAGATTCAAATCAAAACAGTTTATTGTTCATGAAAAGTTGATTGTTATGCTTATTTAATGAGAAGGTGAAATATTATGATCAAACATGTTTCTTATGCATATATTGTTATAGTTATACATATATGATATTCTCAAGATATGGATTTTATATATGTAAAATAATTTATTTGAAAAAATGAGTATAACGAACTTTAGCGAGCTTTAAAATCTTAATAACAAAAAATACTTGATTTAATACCTCAATAATTTAATCAGAAACATTGCATGGGTCTTGAATCGCATCATAATAACAGTAACTAGATAGGCCCATATGGTACGTCCTGTTCTTTGATCCAATTAGCCCAGGCCACTTCAGATCAGGCCTTATGATTTACGCGTGGCTAAAATCAGACGGCTCACATCTATCAAGCTTTTTCACCCTGAAGTGTATAACGGTTAAAACACAATAAAATATCTTGTACAATTAAATATTCCGCAGAAATTATGTATTCATGAAAAAATTAAATGTCATGCTTGTTTAATCTTGTGATCAAACACATTTCTTGTGCTTCAAACACAACAATGAAGTTATAATCTTGTAACTAAATGCATTTATTGTGCATCTATTTTTGTAGTTATATATATATACTATGAGTAGGGTTAAAATGCATCATTTGTTTTGTGCTCCAATCATGCTCCACATATTTATATTCATTTTCAAAGTCCGAACAGTCGATCCAAACCGTTCACTATGATCTTTGTATTAAAATGTGCTTGGAAACCAAATTTTATATTTTTTGGAATTTTTTTACTAATTTTTTAGATAGGTACAAAATCATTGTTTTCAGAAGATTTTGGACCATCCAAAACAGTGATTTTGTACCTATCTAAAAAAATAGTAAACAAATTTCAAAAAATATAAAATTTTGTCTCCAAGCACATTTTAATATGAATATCATATTGAGCGGTTCGGATCAACTGTTGGACTTTGAAAATGAATATAAGTATTGGAGCATGATTGGAGCACAAAACCAATGGTGCATTTTAACCGTACTCATATACTATATGGAGATATGTATTTTACATACGTAAAATAATTTTATTGAAAATTAAGTATACATAGATTTTATGACTAAGATATTAAAAACAAAGAAATTAATATATTGATTTAGCAAGATATTTGTGTAGATCAAAACATAATTAAAAAATATGAATATTAACAAACAAACAATATATATGTTAGTATTGTTAATGCGGAATAAATAAAAACTTTTAATAGGAAAAACAAGTTAAATATAATCACACCCTCCATTAACTAAAAATTAATGGACCATCAATTTATAAGAAAAATAAATTTTCTAAATTTTCTATTTTTATTTATTTTTCTATGATTTAAAAATGCTTTATCGCAATTGTCATTATAAAATGTTGTTAGAAATCATTACATAATATGTCCTTATTGCAATGCATGAGCACCATACTAGTATTATCATAAACAAACAGATTTATGATTATTGTAGACTATTTGATTATCCACTTAGTACTCTGACCATTAGATTAAATCGTTTCATTGAATTAAATTATATATAGCTCTTATTACACACAAAGAATTGATGATCATTTGTCTCAGTGAGACCCAACAGTTTTTGAATTCGTATCCTTTGCATTAACTCAAAAAATAATCTTTTGAGTAAATGTATTTGGACCGGCTGAACCGCTTTAAAATCCATGCACATTAGATCCACACGAATATTAAAGCATCCTTGCGTCATAGACTGGAGCCGGATTGGCTCCATTTAAAATCAAACGGCCGAGATGCATTAACTCAAAAGATACTCTTTTGAGTTAATGCAGACGATGCGGACTTGCAATTTTATAAGATTCGATTTAACTTGGGATTACTATATTGATAATTGCTGCATGCATGCTTTAATCATATTACAAATAATTAGTTCATATTTTTATGATCCTTTTGTCCTTTTTTTTTTTATGCTTGGTAGAGACTACCAAATTGTATTTTACGATTCTTTTGTCATTCTTTGTTCTCAGTCAATTTCATCTAACCGAATGTTTTTACCTTAAAAAAAAAAAATACGTAGTAAAATAATGGTAATTACAATTGCCTCTCACAGTAAGTACAATATTAAATGCAAAACAATTTGTAGTGTGCGCGTGCCATGTTCACTGTTGTAAAATACTTTGAAACGTAACTTAAAATTTTTCATATTTAACAATGACAAATTTCTATTATTACATTGTCTTAATTGCAATAAATAAATGGTGATTAATTCATAACCATAATATAAGATTTGGTTCTAATGTAAATAGACCGGAAAGGCGGAATGTGTAACATAAAAAGGCTCCATTTGATTGATGTCTTAAAAAAGAAAAAGTAGTATCAATACCAAATTATTTTGATTTCTTACGAACGAACTGAACTCCATGATTGACAACATAAACTAGATTTTAGGCCCAAAGTTTAATTGACACTATTGGGCTGTTACGGCCTGCTACATTCATACAATGAGCCCAGACATGTAGTCCAGAAAATTGCCTAGTTCAGCATGATATATTTGTGTTTTGAGATTCGTGCAGAACGTATTTGAACGTTCGACAACGACTTGGTGCGCCATTCTACCCCTCCCTATTCGTACCGTCGCCGAACTCTACCCCTGCGCTGTACCTCCTCTCCGCTCTAGTCGCCCTGGCACGTCACTTCGCTTGACCTTGCCATCTCTCTACTCTGCGCACTGATCCTCTATTTACTCTCCTTCTCTCTCCCTTCTCTTATCCCTCTCTCTACATCTCCCAGTCCGATAAATATATAAGAAAACATTGCTAAAAATATCGTATCTTCTTATTAGCATTAATTCTGATATTAGGAGACATGTGGGTAAGATATTATTTTCTGTATAGAAGTTCACAAGTCCAATATACAGTGTTATCTAGCGAATATATGTTAAAAAATTTCATCAACTGGTTAATATAATCCAAAAATATATCCGAAATTTTTAATTATACCATTTTCTTAAATAAAAAAAACACCCCTATTCCTCAAGAATTTGAATTCTACCCAAGCTGCACTGGCATTCTGCGGTCCCAAAAATTAAGATTTGCACAATGCCAATGCAGCCCCAGCCAAGAGACCGCAAAATGCCGGTGTGGCCCCATATTTGTTTTTTGGTTTTTTTATCTAACAAAAACAGGAGGCACGTGGGGATATCTCAAAGAAACATAGTGCCCAAGTTAAAACTTTTTTTTTTCTTGGAATGCGCATCCTCTTTAAGATATCTCAGAGTTTGAGTAGACCAAAAAAAAAGGAAAATTTGGGGCCACTCTGGCATTTTGCGGCCCTCTGACTGGGGCTTGGGGCCTTTGGCAGTCTTTGGAGCCATACAATGCCCCTGCGGCCTAGGTATTTGTCGAATTACCTAAGATTTGAGTGATTTGGTTTATTTTATTTTTATGTTATAAATAAAAATTTCGGAATATATCCACTAGCAACTATGTTCCAAATATTTTTTAAATAATTATTGACAGAATATAGGTTTTTTTTTTTTGGTAAATAGGTCCGTAGGCATTCATTGAAATAAAAAATTTGTTACAGTTCATCATTTGTCATATTACAGTACATCAGCTTAGGGTCTCTGTACCCATGAACCCATAATCTGACTCGTCTTAGATAAACAATAGATTTTAACATCTAAGGCGCGCATATTCTAGATTTGCAGTATCTAGAATATAGGTATCTTTGAATTGATTATTACCAAATTATCACTGTAACTCATTTTACACACACATCAAATCAGACCGAATTTGTCGGGCTGAGTTGGTCCGTAATTTTTACCCTAAAAAGAAAAAAAAAATGGTCCATATTATTTTCCCTATCATGGTACTAGCAGACAGCAATCAAATGAAATGTCTCATGGGCCACCATCTCCAAATAAATTAAGTACTCGACTGTAATGAAATCGGTGACCCAGTTGTTGCTGATAAGCTGTGGTTTTCATGGTCTTGCACGGTAGATAAGAAATACAAAATACGCTTAAAAACAATGTTTTGTATTGTACAATTTGTACATAATCCGAGTAATATTATTTCAACTTAATATATTTTATTTATTAATTTATTTAATTATCCCTGTTGTTCTGAAAATTTATCCAACACATATCGGATATGTAAAATAATTGTCGGAAACTCCAACGATGGTATGATTGTGGAATCTGACAAAAACACATAAAGAAATTTCAACAAAATGTGTAGAAAAAAGAAAAGAAGGGGGAAAAAAATGCATGTCCTCGGTAGTCCTTGCTAGATTATAGATAAAAATAAGTTGGTCCTTTGATCATTAGTTTATATTTTTTAATGGAATACAAGTGATTATTTGTAGAAAATCTCCCATACTGGAGCAAGCAACAGGTACTTCTCCATTATTTCTCATGCTTTCCCGGGTCCATTAACAGGAAATTGGATTTGTGAAGGAGTAGCAAGATATCGTACATGTGCAAGGACCTCCAAGCCTTATCAATGAACAGGGGCGGATTCATGATTTTCGTGGGGGGGAGGGGGGCAAACAAATACCGAATCGGGTTTAAATATCTAATCGGGTTTAAATTCATTAATTAATTGAATACTCGATAAAAAATAATATTTTAACTTATATTTTCTAATACTTTGACTTATAATTTCTGATGCTTTGACTTATAATTCTAATTACCAATCAAAATTCAACAAATTTGTTTCAATTTTAATCTTAAATTTAACCCGAATTACAAATCAAACGTCCAGAGGAGAGCAAAAAAATTTGAAATGAGGCAAAGTAGGTCGGAACCGATAAATCTCCACTAAAACTCAAAATCCAGGAGGGGCAGCTGCCCCTCTGGAACCACCTGGGTCCGCCCCTGTCAATGAAGTTCCTTTTGTGTCACATATATAAATGCGTATCACATATATAAATGCACATGACAGGGAACTGTTAATCTGAACTTGACAACTTATTTATGTCCTTCTATTTATCTGCTACAATCCCCACACTCTCTCTCAGTACAGCAAGTGATCAACTCATTTTTGGTTTCTTGCTTTGCATCCAAAATCATCAGTTATCTGATGTCTGAATCCAATGTACGTACCCACAATTAATTAGCTCAATTTATTTCTTCTAAAATTGTTTGGGAAGCTTGATTTGTTCTTTAATTTTTTTAATCCTAGTTGATTATCTGTATAATGTCATTTTTTTTTGTTGATCTGTAGGTAAGTATGAAGTTGACATTGTACTCCTATTGGAGGAGCTCATGTGCACAGCGAGTACAAATAGCTCTTAACCTCAAAGGTTCACATTTTTTCAAACTATTTTTTTTTATTGTTTTAAACTTGTAATGTTTCTGAAACATTTTCTCTGTTTTTTTTTAACTGAAGTGTATGTTAATCGATATGTACATGCTGTGTTCCTATCATAATTGGCTTGTTTTTACTCATCCAACTGTATTTATTCGATTTATTAGATTGAATTGTAACATTGATACGATTCCTTTTAAATTTTTAAGGAATCTGTTTCTTTAGTTTCCATTCATCCTCAAAAATCTAGTGCACAAAAAATGAAAATAAAATAAAATAACCGGTGCATATACTGTTATCGTTCATTTGGAAAAGAATGGAAAAAGATGATGAGAGATAATAATGTGTGAAAGTTAATTCACACTAAAAATGCCGGAGCATTGCTATAGTTTCTATATTTTTTTTGGATAAATTTAAGAATTATTAGGAATTGAAATAATCGTAGTATTGAAACGGTTCCATTTGAGATATTTTTCACATGGAAAATCATACAATAATATATGTTCTTTAAAACTAAATTTAATAATATAACTTATTTTAGATTTTTGCACAAGTTTGACTCATACAATCTGTCCTCAAAGAACGTAGTAGTTGCAGATGGGACCCACCAATTTGCTATTTTTTTGGGGGGTTTTGATTTGAGAATCGTTGGGAATTAATTCTTTTATTTTGTTTTGACTTTCTTCTTGAGAATATTTGTGGCACATCTGATTGCTGTTGATTTGTAAGTTTTTGCAAATTTTAACATTTTTTTTCCACCAAATGTATACTTGGATTTTAAAAAAAATATGCTTCAATATATGAGTGGACCAAGTAATTGTTACATTTGAACTTTTGAAGAGCCGCATAACTTCATAACTTATTTTAAACCAGTAAAAAAACAAAATACTGTCTGCCTCCGCCCAAAAAAATATCTTATTTTGTAAGGCTAGATTGTTTCAATTAGTTATTTTAGAATATTTATAATCAGGTACCAAGTTGTTTGATACAGTAAAACTAACTTGTGTTTAATAAAATGGAATCAGAGTAGGTCCGATGCCCATCGGACCTGCCTTGGTTCGATGGGTGTGATGACCATTCGATCTGCATCATGATTCGTGTGATATGTATCAAAATCCGTGCAAGTCTGTATCAATTTCGGTGCGCATAGATCTTAATGCTAATCGTACGGTTCTAGAGTATAGGTCCGATGCCCATCGGACCTACTCCTATCTCAATAAAACAGGTGGAATACCTCCTATTTGATTAAAAAATAAATAAATGAAAATGCAGCTTTATCCTTTCAAATTTCAGGAAAATAGTTGAAACCGAAAGACCGGAGACTTTTCCATTAAAAAAGTTTGGGACTGATTGTGACTACTGACTAGTATGGATGTGGTTTCGTGACAGAAATTGGCATATTTTGTAATTCACACCTCAAACAATAATAAAATTATTCTTTTTAAAAGTAATGAGAAAATGGAGAGAAAAATCCAACATTCAAAAAAGACATTTGCTTCGGTGGACATAAAGACCTATTTATAAAATGAATATATTTTCAATTTCAAAATTCAAACAATCGATCTGACCGTTCAACATTATCTTCATATTAAAATGTACTTGGAGGTCAAATTTTATATTTTTTTTGAATTTGTGTATTATTTATTAAGTATTTTACAAAAACTAGTCAAATTCATACCATTGAATTTGTAAAATACTTAATAAATAGTAAAAAAATTCAAAAAAATGTAAAATTTGACCTCCAAGTACATTTTAATATGGAGATAATGTTGAACGGTCGGATCGACTATTTGAACTTTGAAAATGAAAATATGTTCATTTTACAAATAGGTTCTTATGTCCATAGAAGCATCCCTAAAAAAAAATTAGGTAAATTTGTGGGGACCAGATATATTTTTTTTTTCGTTCAACCTCAATCTAACATTCTAAATTGACTAGACCCCAAAAATTGAAAACAAAGCCACGTTTCAATAGAAGCATGCAACCATACGCGGAAATTTTCATATAAACCTAAAATCTTTCATTTTCAATTGTTAGGTGAAGATGTTGCAGCTACACAGTAATATTACATGTCGCCTATTTTTTTATTTTTTAAATTTTTTGACAAAGGAGATGTCTCTCCGATTAGGTGTGACCAGTAATTTTACTTTAGATAATTGTAAGAAGAACTGTAATTTTCAAAGGGACTCATTCATCATTTTTATTTTGAAGCAAAAAAATAAATTCAAGGAGACTTTTTTTTTATTAAAAAATTCAAGGAGACTTATTCATAATGTTATTTTTAAGGAGACTCATCCATCATCCATCATTTTATTTTGAAGCAAAACAAAAAAAAAAATCAAGGAGACTCATTCATCATTTTATTTTTTAAGGAGACAGTTGTATCGGATTTGTTTCTATTTTTATTTTAATAAACGTTGATCTATCTGTTTAGATGTGACTAGTAACTTACGATAATTGTAAGAGGAACTATAATTTTTTAGGAGATTAATTCTGTGTTTTAATTTTAAGCACACAATTGCATCTGATTTGCTTTTATTTTTATTACGACAAAAGAAATCCGTTTAGATGTGACTAGAGTGGAAAAAATGTGCCGTACTGTGACTAACACATCTTGACTTTAGTCTCGTGCCGTGCTGTGTCGTGATCAAGTTATTTTTTCACGTGTATGCCGTGCCGTGATGGTCACAGCACGCGAATGGTCACGCCATGTGAGTCACGATATGTTCAAACGTGACTCGAGTGACCATTTATCACAATTTAAGTTTGTTTATTCAAGATTCATCATTTGGTCAAGATCTGACGGTCATAATTACACGTGACTTGCGTGACCATATGTCGTACCGTGACTGATCTTTCGCGTGACGTGCCGTGTTGTATCAAATTTTCAAAAGATGGTCACAGCACAAGACACGCAAATCACAGCACGTAACCGACATGCGTCCCATGCCGTTCCGTAACCGAGTCGGGTCCGGGTACCACGCTAATTACAATTTTCGTGGAGACTAATTCTGTGTTTTTTTTGTTTGACAAAAAAAAAACCTAAAGGTGTGACTATTAGCTTTATGTCAAATCATATTATGACAAATGAGAGATCTAACCGTTTTGGTGTGATCAGTAGCTTTACGTCAGACAATTGCAAAAAGAATTGTAATTTTTTAGGTGACTGATTCCGCATTTTATTTTTATGGGGATTATATCGGATTTGCTTGTAAATTGAATTGTTTAGAAATTTGGAATACAAGTCCAGAATATTAAATGTATGCAAATAACATACAAATTAAAAATACATAATTTTTTTTAACATATGATCTCACAATAATATTTTTTTTCATTTAATTACGTATATTTCATAAATTGATAAATATTTATTAGTAAAAAGTAAAAAAAATAATACTATCAAATTTGATATTAATTTTTAATTACTCTAATTATCTATAAGACCTTAAAACTTAACTATCTCTGCCGAAAATTAATTTGTCTGGAATTGTTAGCTGCACATCATGGTGGACCCAGCCTCATATGCTATCTCGCTTTTTTTATAATTATTCTAATAATTAAAATATTTAAAACATAATATATAATTATTCTAAGTCTTAAAAATATTTAATAGCAATAATTTATTTTAAAGACTTCAAAAGTAAATTATCTCTGCCGAATATTAATTTGTCTGAAATTGTTTATTATCAGAAAATCATGGTCAACCGAGTAACTGTAGCCTGACATGCTATGTCGGTTTTTTCACCTAACGCACTGCCCCGGTCTCACCCACTCCCATCCTTAAGACCTTGATCTTGGATCATTATCTAAAGTCTAAACAAATCCTAGTCATCAAGTACAAAAAAAAATTATATATATTTCGTCAATTTTATATAGTTAGATACTAAGTCATGTGTATTAAGATGTAAAAGTTTCTAATCTTAAAGTTTTTTAAACGTAATTGGAGTCGCATTTTGTTTGAAATTATGTTAATTTATGCTGATTTACACTAGAATTATGCTAAAATATGATAAATTACTTGAAATTATGTTAATTTATGCTGAAATTACAATAATTATGTAGATTATGCTAAAATACGGTAAATTACGCTAAATTACGTATGAATAGAGCCGATTTTGTGCCATCTTTCATAAATCATAAAAAATAGTAAAAAAATTTCAAAAATAATAAAAATTGGTATTCTACAAGTTCATTATATAACTAATTTACTGTGTTACGTAGATTGAAGAATAGAAATGAAAATCTTAATCGGAAACTTCAACTAAAGTTTTGAGACTCTTCTCTTTATTTTTTGGCGATTCGGAATTTCGAAATCTAACATTGTTAGCACTAACGCATGCGCATTTTCGCAAGCTTTCCGAAAAGTGATCATTTGCTGAAATCGGACACTCGAGCGTTGTTTTATGACCGTTTGAAGTTTCGTCGTCGTTTTTCGCCTTCTCAATGAAGATATCATCTCTATTCATATGTAATTTTGCGTAATTTAGTGTATTCTAGCATAATTTCACATAATTATTGTAATTTAGTATAATTTAGTGTAATTCAGCATAAATTAACATAATTTCAAGTAATTTAGCGTGTTTTAGTATAAATATGCTAATTATATATCAAAAATATAATCTAGCAAATATATAAAAAAAAAATTCGATTTTTTAGTGTTATATTTTAGCATTTTAGCTATTTGTCTCTTAAAAAAAACATAATTTCAAGTAATTTAGTGTAAATCAGCATAAATTAACATAATTTCAAGTAATTTAGCGTATTTTAGTATAAATATGCTATAAAAAAAGTAATTTGACAAATATTTAAAAAAAATTAGATCTTTTAGTGTTATATTTCAGCATTTTAGTTATTTGCCTCTAAAAAAATTCAAGGGAAATCGGCCATTTAATGGCCGGTTTCCCTCTTTATTAAAAAAAAAATCACGAGACCAACAATTAAATGGCTGGTTTGGACATTTTTAATAAAAATTGATGGGTCTAGGTATTTTTATTAATCTTTAATTAACTTTAGGTATTTTTAAAAATGTCGGTTTATACATTAAAAGAAGTAATCTAACAAATATTAAAAACAAAATTCAAATTTTTATTATTAAATTTCATTTATATTGTCTCTCAAATTTTTGAAAAAAAAATGGACCGCCTCCCTGTGGAGCGGTTCAGTATGCACAGCTGACCTCCCCAAAGGAGGACGGTGTGGTGGGAGAGTGAACTGCCCCCCATTGGGGCGGTTAAGTTATATTTTAAAAAAAAAATCGTGGGTATATATGATATTTTTCCTTTTTACGAGGGTATTATAAAAAAATCGGTTACTATAATATGATGTAGCGTGTGAAATAAACATAAAGCTCTGAAAGACTTGAGAGTTAATTAATATATTATAAAGGGATATAATTCACAACATCACATAGCAATAAAACGCTAGTGAGCCGAGCAAGTTTTTGTTAAAACTTACATCATAAATTAATTTTAAATTAAAGAGTGCGACTAGTATGACATTAGTATCATTTCAGTCTATATAACACTAACTCTAAAATCTATTGAATTGACTTCAAACGGCAAATTCAATCCGTTCAAAACGATCAAACCAATTTACTTCAATAGTTGTGTATTTACATGCAAAATTTATAATTTTTTGAACTTATTTAGTATAAAGTCAAGCGGTCAATTGTGAGAGTTTTTAAGTTAATTTTAATACATTTATTTTTTAATATTTTTGATCACTTGATTAGGTACTAAAATAGTTCAGAAAAAAATATAAATTTTGAATGTAAACACATCATCACTCATAAAGTAAATCGGTTTAAATTTATTATTTAAAATAAATCTAATAAATTTTGTAATTAGTGTCTTATGATACTAGTCGGACTCGATATTAGACTAGAGGTAGAATTCTCACGGTCGAACCAAAAACAATTACCCCCCAAATTGCTAAAAAAGTCAATTACACGCCAGTCCATTTGGATCTGAATGCAGTGCATTGGATCTGAATTCTAATTCACTTCACTATCTCACAAATTCCTAAAAAAGTCGGTAATATGATCCGCGAAACTAGGATGGTAACTCGGGTCTTTAATCGGATTCGGATCCAGTCCATTTTCCTGACTGATTGATTGATACTTTTTTTTTTTTTTTTGAGAAAATGACTGATTGATACTTGATAGATAAAAGTCGGTGAGTGGTCGCGGTAGGTGAGAAAAGGAAAGCACCACGTCAGGCTACCATCACCCGGTGGACCAGGTTCATTTTTGGGAAACAGGTCAAGGTTATTATTTCTTTCTTTTTAATAGACCAAGTCTAGTGAAGTTGGTGAGATTTTTTTATTTATAGAAAATATTATAAAATGATAGAAAATTACCGTGATTTTTCGATACACTTAAGGACCAGTAATAGCATTTTTTTTCTTTCCAATTGCTTTGAATTTTATTGAAAACAATATTTCTGACTTCTGAGTACATAATTTTGGACACATCTAGCAGAACGAGAGTTAATTATGCACTCTACCACTGTTTTTTTTTTTTTTTTTCATTTTGTTTTTGTTTCTAATTATAGTTTTTAGACCGTTCGATCTATTTATTTTATAAATAATTTTGGCAACGACTCTAAAGTCAGTGTAACATTATATAAAGCTTGACATTTCTCTTGTAAAGAAATGAACAATAAATCAATAAAAAAAACAATTCAATAAATTCTCTAATTTTTATCAGATTATCTGTAATAATTTTTTTCCAACTCCAAATTCTTTTTTCCCTTCACATGGCAGAGGTCATAGAGAATTCAAGCCAACTGAAAAAACTTTCCGATGGGTGAAAGTCCTTCTATATAAAAATTATAAAGTACTCTTTCTTTCTGTTTTTCTCTATTATTTTTTTTATATTTTCTATAAATAAAATTTTCTTGAAGTTGGTGAGTGGAGAACTGGAGATTGTGCTTGGTGAGTGAAGTTGGCTCTATCGCTTTTACTTTTGTACTTTTTTTTTTTTTTTTTTTTTGAGGAAAAGCCCTTAGGCGACTTTTGTACCTTTTTATTTGTTTTATAAGAAAAGCCAACTTTTCACCTTACCTCTATTTCTTTCATATATAAATCCACCTGTTGCTTCATCTCTCACCAAAACCTAGACCTCTAAAACCTCTCTCTCATCTCTCTCTCTCTCAAACAACAATGGGAAGCCTTGCATCAGAGAAAACTGTGATTGGATGGGCCGCCAAGGATGCCAGTGGAGTGTTGTCTCCTTACACTTACACCTTGAGGTATAATTTTTAACAATTTTAAGTATATATTTTGAGTTATATATGCATGTAATTTAGGAATTGTTTAGCATTGATTTTGCTGAAGTTTATGTTCATTTCCATTGTTTTAGATGTTTATGCGCTTTAATTGTCTCTATTTGATTCTTTCACTTTTTTACCAAAATGAAAAAATAACAATTTTCATTTTGCTTTAGTAATTAATACACATTACTAAAATCCACAACGCATCTTTCAATTTCACTGGTATGCATGCCCAGTGTGTGAGCAAACCAACTCTTTCATCTCATGGAAGGGATTAAACCATTGATTCAGTCTCTATTATAGAAATTAAAAGAACTAAATCAATAGTTTGATTCATTTAATTTTTCAAATTGTGTGGCCGTTAATGTAAAAATTGTGGAAATTAAAAGAACTTGTGTATCGAAATTTTTTTTTTCTATAATTTGGTTTTTATTTTAAAAATATATTTTTTTGTTCACTTAACGTGTAAAAAAAAAAACAAGTTGTTTAGTGTGATTCTTTTGAGATTACGTTGTAACGGATTAATTTGGCGTTGTTGGAAAATGCAGGAAAACAGAGGCAGAGGATGTGGTGGTAAAGGTGTTGTATTGTGGAATCTGTCACACTGATATCCACCAAACCAAGAACCACTTGGGCATGTCTAATTATCCTATGGTCCCTGGGTACGTGTGCTCTAAGCCTCTAACCTCCTCTCTCTCTCTCTCTAGTCTCTACTCTTTTTTGGATCCGTATCCTCTGCATTAACTCAAAAGGGAATTTTTTGAGTTAATGAATTTCAACCGTCTAATTTTAAACGGAGCCAATCCGGCTCGTGCCTATAACATAGGGACTCTTTAATATTAGTGCAATATTAGTGTAAATCTAGTTCGCACGAATTTTAAAACAGATCGGATGGTCGAGATGCATTAACTCAAAAGATTCTCTTTTAAGTTAACGCAGAGGATACGAATTCCTCTTTTTTGGGCTTTGGGCGTTGCAACAGAATTGATTACGCGTGTTACATGATAGTCGGATTTGTGGGGTCCATTCTTTAAATATATATGATTTTTTATTAAAAAAATATAATTCTTGTATTAGACAAAATCTGGACAATCTATTGTGCCCTGGATTTCAAATTCTGGGTTGTGTTATTAAATTGGATCATGGTCCGATCCACATCAATAATACGAGCGCGTTCTACTGAAAAAAATGTATTTTTTACATATTTGTCTTGATAAGGTATTGAGGTATGCAAATTATACAGTTGTGTTAAAACCTTTTCAGGATTTTTAGTTGTAGTTGCCTTTTCTAAAGCATACAAATTGACCCAGTAATCATATCAACATGCTCTTGTAACACCTGCTAGATGAATGGCCACACCAATAAGGCCACAAATAAAGTAGAAGAATTCAAGCTTTTGTTTCCTATGTAACTATAAAGTATGTCCCTTCATGTGACGAGTCTGTACAATGGTTTTCATATATTTTGTGACAAGCATAGCAATTACAGAATAAGAACTTGAATTATTTAATTGGTGTTACATCCTGTAAACAAATTTAAAAGCTCTAAATTAATATTGTAAATTTTACTTTCTAATGATATCAGGCATGAAGTTGTGGGGGAGGTGACTGAAGTGGGTCCCGAAGTGACCCGCTTCCAGCCAGGAGATGTGGTCGGTGTGGGGGCGATTGTCGGTTGCTGCCGCACCTGCCAGCCGTGCAAAGCGGATGTTGAGCAGTACTGCAACAAGCGCATTTGGTCGTATAATGACGTTTACTCAGATGGGAAGCCTACTCAGGGTGGGTTTGCTTCTTCCATGATTGTCAACCAAAAGTAAGTTTTATTTGTTACATTTGATTAGATTTATATTAGTAGCGTACATAAGAAACTTAAAATTATCTGATAATAAATTTGGACATAAGAAACTTAAAATTGCAAATTTGACCCTCAGTATTCATTTTTTATTTTCTTTTTTTGGGAAAGATCAGTTTCATGTTACCACATACTAGATGGTTATTTGGCACCCTAGTTAATACTTTTTCTTTAACCAAATTAGTTGTAAATGTTGGTTTATGATGCACACGCAAGATGCCCTGATGGGTACTTTTTTCAATATAGATGCTGTGTGGCCCCTGGTTTTGCTTTCTTTTTCTTTGATTTGTCCATATTTTATTCTTTATCTTAAATTTTACGGAAAATGTGGGATCATGTGTCCTGGTCAAGCTCTGCATCTGATTAACTTGGCAAATAGGGATCTAGTGTCCAATTTTTCTTGATTACATTTTAAAACCTCAACCAGATGCCGGTCTTAGTAATTCAAATCAATATTTGAAATAACAAATCAGAACCGTTGATAATTTGATCTTCTTCTACGTCTTGCACAAGTATGATTGATAGATCACAGAGTGATGAAGTAATTACACCAAATTATCAAAATTATTAATATTTTCAGCATTTAAATCTTGTAAACCAAATTTATGTTTTGGTTTGCTGTTTTTAATTTAGATTCTCAATTATTAAACCAAAAAAATAACAAAAGATAGCTTTTTTCTGGGCTCATTAATTTCCTTTGTATTCTATTAGGTTCGCTGTGAAAATCCCAACAGGGCTTGCCCCAGAGCAGGCTGCTCCTTTACTCTGTGCTGGAGTGACAGTCTACAGCCCATTGAAACACTTTGGGTTCATGAAACCGGGCCTCAGAGGAGCAATTTTAGGCCTTGGCGGTGTCGGTCATATGGGGGTCAAGGTTGCAAAGGCAATGGGCCACCATGTGACGGTGATCAGCTCTTCTGACAAGAAAAAAGCAGAGGCGATGGATCACCTAGGTGCGGATGCATACCTTGTAAGCTCTGATGCTACCCAAATGGCAACCGTAGCAGACAGCCTTGATTATATCATAGATACGGTACCAGTGAACCACCCGCTTGAACCGTACCTCTCATTGCTCAAATTGGATGGCAAGTTGATCCTCATGGGAGTCATCAACGAACCCTTGCAGTTCGTTTCTCCGATGGTGATGCTCGGTGAGTTTACAATAACATGTTGTGTCAATTTCATCTTCTTGGTACTGCATAGCGCATATTGGTCCGTACTATGGATCAACATCTCTATTTTTAAAGTCCAAACAACCAATCTGAACCGTATAACATGATATCTATATGAATATGTACCTCTAGATCAAATTTTACATTTCTTTTAGTTTTATTACTATTCTTTTAGATAGGTTGTAAAATTACTTGATCTAAAAATTTTAGACCATTCAAAAGTAGTGATTTTCTACCTTTTTAAAAAAATAGTAAAAAAATTCAAAAAAATGTAAAATTTAGCTTGCAAGTACATTTTTATATAGGAATCACGTGGAGCGGTTCGGATCAATTATTTGAATTTTGTAAACAAAATTATTGATCCGTAGTACGGACCTAACTGCGCTATGCAATAGTACCATAGCTGCACTGACATGGAATTACTTCTTCATTGGTAGATTAATTTTGCTTTGATCATTAACAAAAATGTTGTTAATTCATCGTTGCCTGATTGTTTGTAGGGAGGAAGGCCATAACGGGGAGTTTCATCGGAAGCATGACTGAGACACAAGAAGTACTGGAATTTTGTGTCGAAAAGGGCCTGACATCTACCATTGAAATTGTGAAGATGGATTATGTGAACCAGGCGATCGAGCGATTGGAGCGTAACGACGTCAGATATCGCTTTGTTGTTGATGTGGCAGGGAGCAAACTTGAGTTGTAATGAGTTGTTTGTTTTACTGTTCCTTGTCTTAATTTCTTAATGCAATGTACTTTTGATACCAGTGTTCTTGTTGGCTTGTTGGGTGTATAGAGTTTGTTTTGAATGCTGTTATGAAATGTATACCCCTTGGTGCCTAAAATGAGTTTGATTTTGTTTCTGAATGAACGAAACTAAAAAAATATATATAACATGAGAAAGGTTTGCATTTTATTTTTTATTTTTACGTCTTCATTATATTTATATTTTTTTTCTATATACATAGTAATTTTTTTTTTCTATGTACATGTAAAATTACGACATTTTAATTTTGTTTGATTGATATTGAGAGCTCGTAAATATATATTGATATGAATATTTTATGAACATTGATTGTTGAACTTGTTGATTTATACAAAAATAAATCTGAATAGTGATAAGTTTTTATGTGCATAAAATAAATTTAGATCAGATTTAATAATTTTATTTTAACACATTATTTTATAATTTCATTATTAAAAAAATGAAAATATGACGACTACATAAAAAGTTAAAAATATTTGAACTCTAGTCATATGACATTAACATAACAATATTTATTATTGCTCTTTCCGAACCTTTTAGAAAGAAAGGCCTCATTTAAACTTTTTACAGTGGGCTGGGCTGATAGGTCGCTACAGTCTTTCAATTAGAGTTCAAAGAAGCCTCGCTGTCGAGCAATGGTTCCCTTGGGAAATGGGAAGATTGATGCTGGCTTATCTTAAGTTATAAGCCAAAGCCCGGGTCAAAATCAAAAGTATTTACCGATGGAATTCTTATGTTGCTCATCACTGAGACACTAAGTTTCGTCCTTTTGGGGTTCCAGATCTCCTAAAGTAACTCAATTTTTAGGTTTTGGATAGGGACCGTCCGAATCTAATCCGTCGCTCGAAATTGTTTCGGGATTCGAATCTGTCTCTCAGAATACGTGCGCTCCATTTTGGATGAATGATCACGGATTCGAATTGGACGGTCCCGATCCAAAACTCAATTTTTGGGTACTTCACTGGATTTGAATTCCCTTTTGGGTCGGTTGGAGTCTTGGGGGTTCGGATTCCCTAAAGTAATTCAAAATTTGAGTTTTGATCCTGATCGTCAAATCAGAATCCAAAGTCCAAATTAGAATTTACATATGCGGATTCTAATCGAACGTTTCGGATCCAAACTCAAACTTTGAGTTATCTCAAAGGATTTGAGTTCCGATTGGAGGAGAATTTAGATCCAGTGCAACACCTGACCACATAAAATGAGATATGAGTCATTTATTTTAATTTGACACAAATCTCAATATCTGTAATCTAAATAGACTCCGAAGTGCTTTTTATTCGGTTGGAAGTATTCTACCTCTGTGCGGTACCGCACATAATACTCACGTGACTTTTTCTGGTACGTGTGTGTAGAACCATTTTTCTATTAGCAAATTGATACGATATCTAACTACGTGTTTGGCTGTCTAATATTATGCAACAGGACAACAGCAGCATTCAATTATTATCGATTATTTTGTGTTAATACCAATACCAAAAGATTATGGAGCAACAAGCGCACGTCTTGCTGTCTTGTCTGTTTCTTATCCTAGTACCAACAGGCATTTTTTCTTGCACCAAAGTTAGAAGAATGTTTCTGTTATTGGTAAAAAATCCACATTAATTTTCAATTTGTAGACATTTTTATTCTTCTTATTTTATGGTACATAACTACAATCGGGACGGTCTGATGGACATCAAATCAAATTTGATTTAATGTCAGGTGAGAACCGTCCGATCAATATTAAAATTCTCACAAACAACTTTAAAATTTATCCGGATCAAGTGCACACAGATTTTGATGCAAATTGAACAAATCTAACCAGACATTAGATCAAAATTGATCTGATGCTCATCGGACCACTCCCACTCCTGCATAACTAGGCAACTTTTATGCTTAATTTGTCATCTTTGCGAAACTATGTTTATTTGGAGTTTTCTTAACTTGTGTCCTGGTTAAAAGGCAATTTTATTATTAGTACGGTCTACCCATTTTTATATTTCACCTTCTGTAAAAAATAATTTTAGGTTCCACCCTTTTGCTATCTCTCTCCATTAACTTTTTTTTTTTTTAAGGATTAATCTATTTTCAGTGTTGAATTGATCAATGCCTATTTCTGATCTCAAGCTTTCACACCCCTTCCTTTACCCCCTTGCGCTCAACAGATTCTGGACTGATGTGAGATTTTAGCTTTCTTTTTAGTATATAGATAGATTATCGCCATTTGCAAGAATGATAAGATCATAAGACAGTGTATTAAATTTGTTCGAGAAAATATATTATTCCTAAATTTCTCTCTGTATTTTTTTATCAGTTCAAAAGACCAGCAACTCATAATGGGATCAAGATCAGGAAAAAGTTCTCCAAAAGTTTCATCTATGGAGAACAACCACAAAGAACCATTTATCATTGGTTAGTGGATCTACAGTCCTAATCTCTTCAATTTTCTTGTTGCAATTGAGAATTGGCTTTTGATCTAGTGACAAATTTGAAACCCAGATGAATATGGGTTTGCTAATTTAATTCCTTTATTATTTATACATAGGTGTTGCCGGAGGAGCTGCATCTGGAAAAACGACAGTATGTGATATCATTACACAACAGCTTCATGGCCAGCAGATCATTGTTCTTAGCCAGGCATAATGTTATTTTTTAGTCAATTATTAGTTATCTTTAAAATAAAGGATTATATTTTGTGTAATCTTAACTATGCTTGTGTGTCAAAGAAGTATAATCTCTTGTACCTCACTGGAACATGATATAAGTATTGAATGGACCCTAAAAAGCATTTGGAAATATCACTCCAAGTCCTTGTAAAGTACCTAATTGCCAGAATTACCATTATCTTATATGAAAATTACATAAAATTGACAACATGCTAGAGAAATAGTTTATTTTATAAGGATACTATACATAATTCATCATTTAATTTGATGCTAATACTAAGTGAACATTTATATTTCAGGAGTCCTTTTACTATGGATTATCAGAGAAAAAGGTGTCACAGGTTCAAGGATATAATTTTGACCATCCAGGTATTTCACATTTATTATATATAATATCTCCTTTTGTTCTAGTTTTTTTATAAAAATAATGTTCTGACACTTCTCTTTAGATGCTTTTGATACTGAAAGGCTACTTTCTTGCTTGAAGAGTTTGAAGTGTGGAAATGAAGTGGATATACCAAATTATGACTTCAAAACATATGAGAAAGTATTTCCTGAAAGAAAGGTACTCAACAAATTGTAAGAATTTGGTTGTAGTTTTCCGAATTGTAAAATTTAATCTTTTGAAACAAACAAATAAATTTCAGGTGAGCCCTTCAGATGTTATTATTTTGGAGGGAATTTTGGTATTTCATGATCCACGCCTTCGAGAGCTCATGAACATGAAAATATTTGTTGATACAGGTACAGAATAAATAATTACCGCACCATGCACAAGTAATTGTGTAACCTGATATATGGCTAGTTAATTTTTCTCTTTGTTTACATCAAATATGATGCAATTTTGAAATTATTCTGTAGATGCTGATGTTAGGCTTGCACAGAGAATTCACCGGGATACTGTTGAAAAGGGTAGAGCTGTCACTGTTGTTCTAGAACAGGTCAATTGAGTAGTAAATCAGTAAATTTAATTGAGTCTGAATTTTTGGTAGAGAAAGCACTGTATACATCATTTATGTGTGTTGAGTTAAACCAAATTGGTTTTACTTGTAATCTGAATTGTACAAAGGATGCTTACTAGGGCTGAATGGAGGGTTAATTGGGGGTGCCAAATTGCAAATTTGTGGAATGCATTACATTGCAGTACTTTTGCGTATCTATCAAAATTATTTTCATTGGTTGATGATACAAATATTACTTATTTAATGCATGGGTATATATATGCTCTATGATTTTGATTGAACATACATCTGGAATGCAACCTAAATCTGTAAACCTAAATGTATGAGAATCTTTGGATTAGTTTTTCACCTGCTTACTTATCCTTGCTTTTTCACACCACAATTAGCTAATTTAAATTATATTGTTATCTAAAAAGTGTTAAATGATTTAAAGATGATTTGGTAATCACAGAAACACTTGTTTCATTATTTGTAATACTTACCAAATTTTTCATTTTCTATAATCCTACAGTACTACAAATTTGTGAAGCCGTCATTTGAGGATTTCATAGCACCTACAAAGAAATATGCTGATATAATAATACCATGGGGAAGAAATAATAAAGTGGCGATCGACCTAATTGTGCAACACATCCATACCAAACTCGGCCAACACGACATTTGCAAATTTTACTCCAATCTCTACGTCATTCAATCAACTTTTCAGGTACATATTTTTACATATTTCCAACACTATCAGTACCCTATTTTGTAATTTGAAGGTTGTTGCAAAAGAAAAAGAAATAAAGAAAAATGGTTTTGGTACTGTATTGCTCCTGTTCTGGGTTTCATCCTCTGTTTTCATACATTTACGAGATCTATGTATGAAGGTTTGACTGGGTGGTACCATATCCATGCTGGTACTGCAAGAAATTATGGTGACATGAAGGCTTTAACATCAATTTTTTATCTTATTTATTTATTTGTTTGTTTACATTGTTTTGAAGACACGTGGCATGCTTACAATAATACGCGATGCTAACACCTCTAAGCATGATTTCATATTTTATGCTGATCGGTTGATTCGTCTGGTATGTACTGATTTATATCAATGTCTGAAGCTTATATAGAATTTTGTAAAATTATCAACTTAAAAATTCTTTTTATTGTAATAGGTGGTAGAGAATGGTCTCGGCCATCTTCCATTTAAAGAAAAGCAGGTGAAAACTCCAACCGGTAAGTACAATTTGCATAATGAGATATGATTGCCTTGTACCTAGTATTTGTGTTATGACATAAGTAATATTTTCATTGCATTTTAGGGGTGGTATATACTGGTGTTGAGTTCTGTCGGGAAAAGCTATGTGGTATTTCAGTAATTAGAAGGTATACTACCAAAAATACTTTCTACATATGATCAATTTCATATCAAAATGAAGCAATTGACATTGTTTACATATATTTCATTTTTTTTTCTAAACTATTTCAAGTGGCGAGAGTATGGAGAATGCTTTGCGTGCTTGTTGCAAAGGAATCAAGATCGGTAAAATACTTATTCATAAAGATGCTGAAGAGGGTGAACAGGTTTCGCAACCCCGCCCCCCCCCTCCCTCCTCTCAAGGAACAATTTCCTTGGCTTTATTTTCCTTAAAATATGTCCAAATTACTAGAATCTCCCAACACAAGTGTAGGAGAAAATAAGGGTCTGGTTTGAAAATCTTCAGGGCTAGTGTGAAATGAGGAGAGAATTTATATATGATATTTGTAATGCTTGGGAGAAATTATGATATTGTCTAATTTTGCATGGTATATGACTACTGCATTAGCTCCATTTTGTTTGAGTAAATATATATAATTTTCTCAAAAAAGCAGCATTGTGCTGTCTTTTTGTTTATATGAAAAAATAGAAACAGCAATATGCTTCTTTTGTTTTGTAGTTAATCTACCAACATTTGCCCAAGGATATAGCAGAGAGACATGTTCTGCTTCTTGATCCTATTCTGGCCACTGGTTGGTTTCAAATTTCAAATTGAGCTTATTTTAATCCTTTACAGAAAAATTTCAACCAAACTCCCAGAAAAAAATGAGCAATTTTAACAGTACATGCTGTTCAAATCCATTCCATCTTCCATGTTTAAAAGAGGCCCTCCTTATTTTTATTGATTTATCTACTTAATTTAATGTTGCTTTTTCTGTGTGTGTGTGTGTGTGTGTAAAATATAGGAAATTCAGCTGTTCAGGCTATCTCCTTAATGTTGGAAAGAGGAGTTCAAGAATCAAACATTATATTTCTTAATCTCATATCTGTAGGTTTACATCACGTTATTTTAATGTTATTTATGTTATAGAATTCCAATGTATCTCAAATTAAATTGTGTCCAGCTTTGAAACTTTCTTAAATCAAAATATTCACTCTTATTGTTATACTTCTGATTTTTTTTTTTTTTTTATGCCTAGGCTCCTGAAGGGATACACGCAGTCTGTAAGAAATTTCCCAGAATAAGAATCATAACATCAGAGATCGAATTGGGTTTAAATGACGAATGTCATGTTATTCCTGGCATGGGTGAATTTGGCGATCGGTATTTTGGTACAGTATAGCTCATGGAAGTCGAGGTTTTAAACTTTTAATCCCTCTAGCAAATTCATTGTAAGTAATTTGTCCTGAATTTACTGAACATTTGTTTCCCTTTATATATGTTAATTAGCATTGGATTTTGACAATTCTCTTTGAATTTCTGTGCAGGTGCTTTTTTTTAGCTTATTTCCCCCAACCAAATTAAAGTTTTCCACAGCCACAGGTGGTGTATTTATTATTTATTTATTTTTTTGAAAAAAAGATTACCACCCATTTCATCAATTAAATGAAACAAACTACAACTACATCAGTTTTATTTATTTGTTATTTTCTTTTCCTTTTTCCCCCATGTTATGACTTTTGGTCATATTTTTGAGGTTAATAGTTACATTGTTATTATGGTTTAAACAAACTATGTTTCTCTTCCAAGCGATCATTTCTTTTTTATTTGTTTTTTTCTTCAGCTCTGTTCTCTATTGGGATGTGAGTCTTCAAATAAAACGAGACTAGACATGTGGAGATTTATAAAATATTGAAATTCTGGGTTAAAAAAAAAACTCAAATTCTAGCCATAGAGGTGCTAAGTTGACTAGCGAGCCATACTTTGTATGCTGATCGTTTGATTTGATCAAACGGTTATATAAATTAAAGTGATCTAAGCTGTTCGCATTTGATCAGATGGCCTATGCTTACTATGATAATAGCGCAGGGGCAGTATTATTTGAGCTTTGAGATTCATGCCGAACGTATCAAAACGGTTGAGATTTTCAAAAAGTCACGCAAAATATGAGATATCTCAGAGAATGCAAATTCTGATAATAGCATGCCATCATTTCTTATAGCTAGTGTTAAGTTCAATTTTTGTTATAAAAAAAATGATTTGCAATTTTATTGGTAAAAAAATATTACAGAATTGAGTGCAAAAATATAATGACAATTTTTTTTAATTTATTTTACATAAAAGACATCACACTTTTTGACAGATACTTCAAATAAGAGAAGAAAATTATTGTTGTAATGGTTACATAATCCTTTTGACATATCATAAATCCGTCGAATTATTTCTTAAATCAAATTTTATTCTTTTTCATTGCATTTCATCTAACTGCTCCAATCCAAATTTCCCCCAAGTCAACTTATTACTTTATTACATCTGTATATTTTAGTCATCATGAAAGTTAACTTGTGGATGCCAATTATATAATATAATCAGTTTTTGTTTAAATGCAGGAGAGTATAGATTAATAAATGTTCAACTCTTCCTGAAAGTGCTATTTTATAGCTCCCACAGTATGCTTGGATTGAACAACATGCATAATTTGATTTTCTCAAATATCTTTTTCATGGTCTAAGCTCTTAGCAACATAACATAACAAACAATAAAGCTCTGGTTTCAATTAAATACAATCACTGTCATTGAAACCAACGCAAAAGATGTTTATTTGATCACACCATTCTAATATCTAACCAAGCTTCATAGAAACATGAATTTTGTATGAAAAAAAAAAAATCACATTTAGGTTGTTCTTTAACTATATACAATTATACATTGTTAAGATAACCAGGGACCGTACCGTACGACATCGATTAGCTCATTGTATACAGCACACACTGACAGATCTGTTAAGGCTTAGAAGTAAGCACTTGTCTATCTCTAGATTTGAAATATAATTTCGGCCCAGTGTATTTTAATCCATGTGTCTACTCCTGATTTAATAGTGTCTTATCCTAGAAAAAATAAATAATAAGACTAAGTTCGCTGCAGCTATTTAGCCCATGTGTAATTTTAAGCCATGTTGATGCTCCATTGCAGCCAGGAGATGTTCCAATAATAAAAAAAAAAGACTTGCGCTAGAATAAAAAAAAAGACTTCGTAAGTTCCTTCTCTGTTCGCTGCAGCTAGAGAGCAAAACGAACGGAAAAAAAAAACTCTTCGCCGAGTCAGAGAGCAAAACACACACAAAAAAAAGTCTGGCCAGTCTATTCAGCACACTATCAGGCTGTTATTCACGATATCAGGCTGTTCCCAATTTCACGATATCACGCTATCAGGCTAGGGGTGCAAACGGATCGGATAATATCCGACCGTATCCGGATCCGTATCCGAAAATTCGATACGGATATCTGATATTCGAATATCCGTGCGGATACGGATACGGATATGGTTTTGAATTTTAATTATCCGTATCCGAATAGTAGATATATACCATATAGTTTAATATATATTATGAAAATATTTATGTATATATCTACGGATATCCGATATCCGATCTGTATCCATACATATCCGTCTAATATCCGATCCGTATCCGTATCCGAAAAATAAAAGCGGATACGGATATGGTTTTACCACTATCCGATCCGTATCCGATCCGTTTGCACCCCTATATCAGGCTGTTCTCAATTTCACCTTTATTTCACAGCCCCCATATAAGGGTTTAGAAATCCTAAACCCTAAACCCTCAATTTCACGATATCAGGCTGATGCCCTTTAGAAATCATGTCATGTCCTTTGTCGGTTAAAAAACCAAGGAAGATAGATTACCAACCAATGCTTTCGGCGGTGCAGCAGCGAATCGAGGGTTGGACCTCCAATTTGCTCTCCTATGGGGGGAAAATAACTCCAAGTCGGTTCTGTCTGCTATGCCGCTCCACTACATGCAGGCATTCAAGCTTCCGGTGGGAGTTATAAAACACATTGACAAAATGAGAAGGAACTTCCTATGGAAAGGTAAGGACACGTGTAAGGCTATCAACTGCCTGGTGAACTGGGAGAGAGTGTGTCTCATGAAAATTAATGGAGGCCTGGGAATTATCGATCTGCGGGCACAAAATGACGCACTCCTGACGAAATGGTTATGGGTGATAGATAAAAAACCAGAAGGACTGTGGGCAACCACGGTTAGATCGCTGCACGGTTTGACATCGGCATCGGCTTCGGCATTAGTATCCTTAAGGCCGGAGTCTTCGTTCTTTTTAAAGGACTTAGCCGACCTCCGTTTCTTCTACTCCTCCTCGATACATTCAAATGGGGGTGTTCTAGAATGGAGATGGACACGATCCAGAGTTTTCTCCTGTGCCTCGGCCTATAAGGCAATGCATCACACAGGCTACATCTCGAAAAATTAGAAGAAACTATGGAAAATAGCGGCTCCGTTGAAAGTGAGAATTTTTATTTGGCTAATGTTGGACAATAAGTTGCTAACACAGGAGGTGCTTATGCACAGAGGCTGTTTGGTTAACACGGGATGTCACCTATGTGCGGTACACATGGTAGAAAATGTGAATCACATTATGTGGGAATGCATTTATGCAAGAAGATTTTGGAGGGGATTGATGGCGCATTACAACATCACACTGCATGGAGGGGTTGATATCCTCTCCCTATGGACATGTGCAAGGGCTCAGATGTCGAAACTCCAATGCAAACATTGGAGTGCGATCTGGGCAGCAGGTGCTTGGGGCCTTTGGAGGGAGCGCAACAGGAGGCTCTTCTCGGACAAACACAGACTGGTGCACCGCCTGATAAATGACACGGCACTTGAGATTGACAGATGGAGGGCATGCACTCAAGTGGGGCCAAATGCGGGTTGGGGTTAGGAAATCAGTCTTTTCTTAATCTTTGTAATTTGAGTTAGTTTCTTGTTTTTTAATTTTCATTTCGTAATTATGTAAATATTACTTTTTTATCAATATATATGTTGTCGGCTATCGCCGCCAACCATCAAAAAAAAAAGAAATCATGTCATGTAGAAAATCCATTGCCCTTTTGTGAATAGCTCGTTGACAGATGGGAGAACTTTGTAGGTTGATGGGTCATTTCAGCTTTTTTTTTTTTTTTCAAAGTCTATAAGAATAATTTGATTCATAAATCAAAAGTTCACTACAAGAAAAGTAACAGGGCAACAATATACCAGTTTCCTGTATGCCACTGTTTACTATGACAGAAAATAAATTAAACTGGAAAACTAAAAACAACTTAGAAACAACCTTTATTTTGTTTAGCCAAAGGTGATTTAAAATTGGATTGTTTAAAGCATCTACTCAGTGGTGAAGAAGCGCTCATCCAGTCGATTTCCATTTCCATCTCTTGCAAAGTGTACTCGATTAGTTAATGTGTTTGAATCTGATTGATACTCTACTCCATATTGTAAATAACGGTATACGGTAGTCGGATGGACATGGTACTGCTAAATGATTAATCGGGAATAATCGGTAATAATTGGCCGATTAATCGGAAAAATCCGTAACGGTTTGATCACCGCTAACGACTAATTGGCCAATTAATTGAGAAAATCTGTGACGATTTGATCACCGCTAACGACTAATTGGCCAATTAATTGAGAAAATCTGTGACAATTTGATCACCGCTAACGACTAATTGGATTGATTACAACACTGTTCTATCCTGACGGGAAATCCTGAATCAGCCACTGACAGCACGATGTATGTATTTGTTTATCTTTTAGATAATACGTACGAAGAGGATTGATTAGGTTCCAGATTCGAAACAGGATGTGAAGAATTGTGATGTCATCATTTCTATTTTTTTTTTTTACTTTTTAGAAAGACATTGGTGTCATTTGCAGTGGCGACAAAGAGGTTAATGTAGCAAATATATTTTTATAAGTTCAATTAAACAAACATTTTTGCCAACATCAACGTCAAATCGGACAAAACTTGAGGAATAAAAATTTGTGAATAATCTTGACTAATTTGACCTTTATTTATTATTTTTATTATTAAAACTTGCATGTATTACTTATGTTGGTCTCTTATAGATGCACAGCTCTCAACTTTGGTTAACTAATACAGGATATTTAAATTTGAAAATAATAATTCATGAGCCATAAACTTCAGTGGAAGAATAAAATGATAGTCAAATTCATCAGTCAACAGCTTCTTTAGCTTTTCACGTACCACACTCCAAAGCCATCAAGTTCTCTGACAGAAACAGTAAAAATGACATTGTTGGCCCTAAATAATTTTGACATATATACTTAAAGGAATTTAATCAATTAATTCCTCAAGAAATGGTGAAAGAAGCACCTCAAAAATTTTAATTTATTGAAAGTCATAAAAAATAAATTATGATTATCATGAAATAAAATTCATGGTAAAATTCTATGCCCAAAACTAAGAATTTTGGTTAAATGAAACCCTTGAAACTCAAAAGGGTTGAATATTAAATACAAAATTAAAAGGGTCTGGAGATATGATTGGGTACACAAAATAAAGGAAGCATAGCAATGAAAAAATAAAACTTGGTACACATTGGAGACCTATAACAGACCCGACTGACGTCTAGGACCCACTGTCAGTCTTGGAAAGTAGCTGAAGCGCTGGGATAAGAAAAAGTAAGTGGGCTAGGCCCGCATCTAAAGTATGATTTGTAAAGGCTATATTCCTAGTCGGAATGTTGGATGCGCCACTTCGAGTTTTTTGTTGAACTCTAAACAATGCCGATTGAAATTTTTTGTATATAGCCTTTTGATACGTTTTGGGCATTTTGTGTGGTTAAAGTTTGATCAAAATTTGTCAATTGTTTTGATTTTCTCGAATATCTTAATAAAATATTTTTTTGGCTAATTATGTTGTATTATAAACAATTGTGTTAATTTTAATAAATTTGTACGCTATAAGACTTTGATTTGTTGGTAGAAATTTTTGGTTTATATGCAAAATTCAATCTCTCTCTAAAGGTGCTATATTGCTTTATATACAGACAGGCATAGATTTATTCAATCACATCATTCTAATTTTTCACCTAATTATGTTTTCAACTTTTTGTGAATGAAGTGGTGCATTACTTGTGATTCAAAGGAGTAGATGACACCTAGTTGAGGAGTTAGATAAAACAGTAGACCAAAAGAAGGTTTGTTTATGTGAATTTGCTTCTGAAAATGATTATTCCAGATTGAAGGAATTGCCAGGTGCACAATTCTGTTTTTGATGTATCATAAGATTTTATTTTTGATATCTTGCTTCATTTCTTTCAGTGTTCTTTCATTGGTTCTGGCTACTGATGATCTCTTTTTGCCAAAATACGCGAGCTTGAGACGGAAATAAATCTGCCGTTATTCCAAAGGAACAGCAGGAACCTGTTATTCCGATCTCAACCATTAAATTTTCGTTGACTTTTGCATATGAAAAAATTTCTTCATTGAGATTCGTGCATGAAAAAATTTGAACGGTTGAAATCGAAATAACAGGTGTCTGTTATTCCTTTGAAATAACAGCAGATTTATTTCCATATTGAGACTGTCAATGACTTGCTCTCAACGGTCAATGGTGTTTAGTTGGTGAGGATCAACAGATATTTGGAAACTTGTACTGATGGCATTGTAATAAGGTTGCATACCAGTGAACAAACCCTAATTAATGAGACCTCATGCTCTCATGTTATCTTGTATGTAACAAGCTAACAATTACATGCAACTAACTCACCGACACATGTGAAGTAAATAATTGTACAAATTATTATGCAATAATAATTTTGGGTTTGCTTGCTTTGAACTTGCTAGCATTTTAGGCACGATTGAATGCCACTTATAATAGTTAAGGCATGTCAACTATGCAATGAACACCGTTCATCACTCTATCTAGATTGTCTTACAATTACAACTAATAATTAGTGCTCACGCATAATACAACAGCATATGTATTACTGTCACATTTATATAACACAAGAGGTACCATTGCAGATGCATATAACACATGAGCTAGCATTGCAAATTACATCGGATCCATTTGCTACTTTCACAAGTAATCAACAAGCAATGTTTTAAGTGCAAAATAACAGGGGATTACTTTGCAAACAAACTGTAATTGTTATATATGTCTTACCTATTCATGATTAAAATGCACTACCATGGTCAGAATTCCTCGTTCATCTTTCTTCCTTAGTTCAAAAAGGCAAAGATCTCCTCGTTTCAATCCATTAATGCATGTAAATTCACGCCAACCTTTACCTAGGCATCTGATACTTTCATTCTTGCAGTAGTTTGCAGTACATATATTGCTTCCCTTATCTAAATCGGCAGGTAACAGAGTAATCTTCTTCTTTTTGCTTCGAAGAACTTTGCACGCAAAGCCATCAGGTAAATTCTGGTACATATATAGCAACATAGCACAACAAGATAGTAAGATTGATTGCATATGTACTTGACATTTATATCTCCCACAAACATTTTCTCCATTAAATACATAACTGCAGAAAATGGAAAAAAAAATGCTTACGTACCAGTACACAATTCTTGGATGTATGAATATTTGAGTGAGTCAAGATTTTGACAAACAAGTCACTACCCTTTTGAGTTTTTTGGGCCATCCAATTAGCAATCTCTTTTTGAGATTTTGTCAAACAGGTCTTGCGGGGTACGACATATGGCCTGGAAGCTTTCTCATCTCTATTCTCCTTTATTTTTCTTTTTCTGACAGTTCTGTGATTTCCTCCGTCCCTCTCACTATCGGTTGGTTCTTCTACGAAATCTGTTACAAGAAAATGGCACAAGTTCATTTCTTATTTTCTTTCAAAATATGGAGATTAAGAAAAATAAATTTTAGGATTCAAATTGCAGAATCTTGTGGCATTTTCAGCTTGTATATTATTCCAATCAAGAACAAGTGAATTTAATGGATGTAGATGTTAGAGCAATCAGGAAAATAGAAGAATATTATTTAATTCGAAATGTAGAATTTACTTCGTTGTTTATGTTGTGTATGTGAATTAATTGTAGATCAAGGTGAAATTTATAGCTATATAATATGATTTACAAACTTCCAGAACATTGCAACCTACTAGTGTGTGTTTGCTGCTGCTATTTTTTAAAAGTTGGCCTAGCATGTCCGACCGTATTTGCAGAAAAGCTTGGTAAATATACTTGGAGATCATCTGTTATTTGATCCCAAGAGGATGAATTTTTATGATACCTACCTGTTTGTTTCCTCTTATAACAAACCCTTTCTCTAGTCATAAGTGCTCGGGCAACACGAGGAATATCGCGAGAAGATTTGGTGTCACTCCCAGAGGATGAAGATAAAGATATGACCTCTTTCTTAACCTTGTGGTGAGGTGCATCAATTACTCTTATTGAACTGTCGTTCGACTCCTCTGACTTCATTTCCATCTCCGTCTTTACCTTTCTTGCGAAGGAAGGAGCGGCTTTTTCACTCTCACTCTCAGTTGATTCTTCTATGAAATCTGCAACAAGAAAATGACATAAGTTCATTCACCTTGTATACTATTCCAATCAAGAACAAGTGAATTTAATAATTTATAAATATAGATGTTAGAGCAATCAATAAAATGTATGAAAATTATTTAATTCGAAATGTCGAACTTGCTTGCTTGCTGATGCTGTTTATCTCAATTAATTGTAGGTCCAGCCGAAACTTACCATCTTCTTAATTTGGCCGGGAATTTTGGAAAATAAAATTATTCAAGTAGAAGTCTGACCATATTTGCATAAATGCTTGGTATGTACACTTATATATATGGTTATTTGATCCCAAGATGCCTTTTTTTTTTATTGGAAGCCCGGGCATAAATGCTTTCCTTCCATATCACAAGTAATAGAAGTTTTCAGTTTTCAGTTACAGTACTATCATATTATAAATTGATCTACCTACTTTTTAAAAAATAACAAATATATACCAACCTGTTTGTTTCCTCTTACAACAAACCCTCTCTCTATTGACAAGCGATCGAGCGGCACGAGATGAAATATCGCTAGAAGATTCAGTATCACTGCTGGTGGATGAAGATAAAGATGTGTTCTTTTTCTTAACCTTGCGGTGAGGTGCATTAATTACTTGTATCGAACTGTTGTTCGACTCTGACTTCATCTCCGTCTTCACTTTTTTTGCTGAGGCAGGAGCAGCTTTTTCACATCCGCTTGAATCAAAGATTTCTACTTTAAAAGAGTAGTTACCGTCGTATGTAAATACTAAAACATCATTTTTATCTATTTTATTAGCAGTTACAAAGTCTTTCCAACCAGATCGCATAGCGAATGTGTTGTTTGACCTGATCATTTTCACTTTCCAAGTAATTCCGGTTGGAGCTTCAAGTTTAATATTTTTGCTCATGGATCCTTTGAACAAATTTGCAAACTTCTTTGGAATATTCTGCAACATTATACGAAAGGAGATCAACAGTATTTGTCATCGGCAGCTAAGTAATTAAGAAGAACTTAAAATTTGATGGACTAAAGTAAAAAATATCAACGAGACAGTATAATTAAAAAATATATATATATATATGGTATAACTTGCCATTGTATTTGTAATATGTTTGAGTGTAATACACAGATATTAGTAATAGGGCAAGGATTGTGTTTATAGGGACATGGATGCAGATATACATGTATAGCTGAGATTGGATCAGATTGAAATGAAATGGGCACAACTGCCTTTTATTAAAAAATAAAAATAAAAAAGAGAACTTGCCATTGTATGCATAAATGAAGCATCCATCTTCACATAAAATTTGTTCATTCTTGGACTTAATTCGCTACCTCCTTTCATGATCTCTCTCTCTCTTTTGTTCTTCCCCAATTCGCCACCCCTTTTTGTCTCGCTCACTATATCTCTCTCTCTCTCTGGTTTCTTTTCTTCCCCTTGCTTGTTTTTGACAACTGAATCAATAAAAGATGAAATGACTGATTCTTCTCATCTACAAATTATATACATAAAAGATGAATCAATCGTATCATTCTTCTCATCTCCAAATATACATTGAATCACGAGAAAGTTTCATTAATTACTCTTTGTCAGTTTTGGCATCATTCTAGCTGGAACATTTATTCTCTGACTTGAGAGTAGGTTCGATTTGGTTCGATGAATTTTCATCACCGTTGATCTACTTTAAGATTCGTGCGAAACGCTTTAAATTTCGTGCACATATGTTTCAATTATCGTGCAGATAATTCTTAAATTAGATCGGACGGTCGTCATGCTCGTTGTACCTAACAGTAGGTCCGATGAGAATCGGACCTAGTTCGTTCTCTTTATTCTCTATACAGTCAAGGAAAGCGTACGACAGTTCTGAAGCACCACTGCTTTACGTTTACTTCTACTTTCAGTAAAAGGAAAAGAAAGAGACCCTTTTCTTCTGTGGCTCTGTTCCATATTCTCGAATTTTTTTAAAAAACCATAACTAGCAAAAACAAAATTAGCAAACTAACATGATTAGCCGGAATTTTACAAAAATTATAAGAACCGAATTGGTAATTCGGGTCCGACTTTTTTTTTTCCTAGACCCGAAATGCCAATTTGGGTTTCCCCTTTTCACAGTTTTTTCGCAGCGCTGAAACGGTGTAGCTTTTGGTGTAATGCTTTGGACCCGAATTGAAATTTCGAGTCCTATTACTTTTTTTTTTTTAAAGACAAATAACTAAAATGATGAAATATGATACTAAAAACTCGAATTTTTTTCCCTTAATTAATTTTTTGATAGCATATTTATACTAAAATACTATAAATTACTTGAAATTATATTAATTTATGTTGATTTACACTAAATTACTTGAAATTACTTAGAATTATGCTAAAATACGGTAAATTACGCTAAATTACGTATGAATAGGGACGATTTTGTGCCATCTTTCATAAATCATAAAAAATAGTAAAAAAAATTTCAAAAATAATAAAAATTGGTATTCTACAAGTTCATTATATAACTAATTTACTGAGCTACGTAGATTGGAGAATATAAATGAAAATCTTAATCGGAAATTTCAACTGAAGTTTTGAAACCCTTCTCTTTGTTTTTTGGCGATTCTGAATTTGAAATCTAGCATCACAAGTTCGGATGCATGCGTATTTTCACGAGCTTTCCGAAAAGTGGTCATTTGCTGAAATCGGACAGTCGAGCGCCGTTTGACAGCCGTTTGAAGTTTCGTCGTTGTTTTTCGCCTTCTTAGTAAATATATCATCCCTATTCATACGTAATTTAGCGTAATTTACCGTATTTTAGCATAATTCTACATAATTCAAGTAATTAGTGTAAATCAACATAAATTAATATAATTTCAAGTAATTTATAGTATTTTAGTATAAATATGCTATCAAAAAAGTAATTTGACAAAGGGAAAAAAAATTCGATTTTTTAGTATTATATTTCATCATTTTAGTTATTTGTCTCTAAAAAAAAAAAAGTAATGGGACTCGAAATTCCAATTCGGGTCCAAGGCATTGCACCAAAAACTACACCATTTCTGCGCTGCGGAAAAACTGTGAAAAGGGGGGAACCTGAATTGGCATTTCGGGTCCAGGAAAAAAAAAGTCGAACCCGAATTGCCAATTCGGTTATTATGGTTTTTGAAAAATCCCAGCTAATCATGTTAGTTTGTTAATTTTGGTTTTTAAAAAAAATTCCATATTTTCTGATCATCCTTTCGCTTTCAGGAAAAGGACAATGAAGAATTATTATATTTTTTCTATTTTTTATAATTATGATGTAAAGTAATTTATTTTCGTTGTTCCCTTCGTGTTACTTTATGTTATTTTAAAAATGTTCGTGAACTCACATTTTGGTAAGCAATTTTTATTTAATCTACGTCTACATTTATGTTTTGTTAACTCCTTTAAACCCTTGTTGTCAATTTTCACATTGGTTTGAAATTGTTAGGTGTAGGGCTGCAAACGAACCGAACCGAACCGAACTTACCTCCAGTTTGAATTTGGTTTGAATTAATTTCGAACTAAGTTTGGTTTGAATTAATTTCGAACGAACTCAATTTCGAATTGAATTTTTTACGAACTTAATTTCGAACTTTGTTACGACTTACGAGTTATGACTTATGGCTATGCCATATTTCGAAATTATAGCACTTAATAAAAACTCAGTCATTCTAAATTCTAATTACACAGTACACCAAAGTTTATATCAAAGTTCATTACAAATACCAAAATTTATATCAAAGATCAAAGTTTAGTACAATCAATCAAAGTTCAATATAATCACAGTATCCAAAGTTTTTCAAATAGTCAACAGGAGCAATATCACCATAGTTTTTAAATATTCAAAGTATTCAAAGTACAATTTAAGTTAGAACTGACAGCAATTATGGACTGGGCCACCTTATATTTTCATCAGCGGGAATCAACGGTTCACGTTTGAGTTAATTTCGAACTAAGTTTGGTTTGCGAACTTATTTCGAACGAACTAGGTCCAGTTTGAGTTTGGTTTGAATTAATTTCGAACAAACTCAATTTCGAATCGAATTTTTTACAAACTTTTTCGAATCAAACACGAATTGAATTACGAACTACGAATTTTTTTGTGCAGCCCTAGTTAGGCGGACCATAAAGGTAGAACCTGCTGGATTATTTATTATGTATAATTGGAAAACTAAAAATGAAATTATCTGTGCACTAGCTGTAGGTAAATAAATAGTACGCTAGATATAAATTTTGACACTGTTTGTTAATTATGCATAAACTATTATAATTCTCAGGTATAATTGAGGAGGGATTGGATTATATCCTCTCTTTTTTAACACACTTTGACACTTACTATTTTCAAAGTCTAAATAGTCGATCCAAACCGTTCAACATAATGGATATATTAAAATGTGCTTGGAGATCAAATTTTACATTTTTTTGAATTTTTTACTATTTATTAAGATGGTTACAAAATCGTTGTTTTCAGACCATTGAAAAACAACGATTTTGTAACCATCTTAATAAATAGTAAAAAAATTCAAAAAAATGTAAAATTTGATCTCCAAGCACATTTTAATATATCCATCATGTTGAACGGTTCGGATCGACTGTTTGGATTTTGAAATCGCAAAATTAACCTATAAAAAAAACAATGTCAAGATGTGTCAAAAAAAGAGTGTAATTGGATCCCTCCTCGGTATAATTATTATGTTATACATGGCGACTCATTTGTGTTATATTTGCATGGATACTTAATTTAGTACATCACGAGGAGTTCTTAGTAAGAGCTCTATTTTTTTATCCATGCAAAAGAAAGTGCCTATTTGGATTATATTTGAATTGTTTTGAGATTTATGTCAGACTAAAACAATAAACAAACGATCAAGATCTCATTTTATACGGTGAGGTAATGCAGTGGATCTGAATTCGAATTATGTAAGGGCTTGTTTGACAATATGAGAATTTATGTGAGAATGAAATTTTTTAATATGGGAATGAGACTTTTAATTTGTCAAACCAAAATCATTTAGTCCATGAGAAATTTTAAAATATAAGTGTTTGGCAAAATGCATGAAAAATTTGTTAGAATGTTGATTTTTTTTTTTTTTATAGAAGATGTAATACTAAAAAATTAAACTATAGTAAGTATATTGATACTAATCACTGATTACTGCAAACTGATATCAGAGTGAGCTGATCACACACTACAAAATGATATCAAATTGAACTGACTACTGCAAAGTAATAAATGAGTGAATTGACCACATAATATCTCCCATATGATAACACAATTTGCTCATCATGGTTGTTTTTGGAGTCTTCTGGTACGTACAAAAGTTCTATAAAAATGTCAGATTAGTTTTAAAATGGAATTTTTTAAAAAACCATAATTAGAAAAAATAAAATTAGCAAACCAACATGATTAGCTGGGATTTTACAAAAATCATAAGAACCAAATTGACAATTCGGGTTCGACTTTTTTTTTTCCCTGGACCCGAAATGCCAATTTAGGTTCTCCCCCTTTTCACAATTTTTCCGCAGCGTAGAAATGGTGTAACTTTTGGTGCAATGCCTTGGACCTGAATTGGGATTTCGGGTCCCATTACTTTTTTTTTTGAGAGACAAATAACTAAAATGATGAAATATAATACTAAAAAATTGAATTTTTTTTTCCCTTTGTCAAATTACTTTTTTGATAGCATATTTATACTAAAATACTATAAGTTACTTGAAATTATATTAATTTATGTTGATTTACACTAATTACTTCAAATTATGTATAATTATGCTAAAATATGGTAAATTACGCTATGAATAGGGATGATATATTAACTGAGAAAGCGAAAAACGACGACGAAACTTCAAACAGCTGTAAAACGGCGTTCGAGTGTCCGATTTCAACAAATTACCACTTTTCGAAAAGCTCGTGAAAATACGCATGCAATAATTTTGCGATGCCAGATTTTCAAATTCAGAATCGCCAAAAAACAAAAAGAAAGGCCTCAAAACTTCAGTTGAAGTTTTCGATTAAGATTTTCATTTCTATTCTCCAATCTACGTAGCTCAGTAAATTAGTTATATAATGAACTTGTAGAATACTAATTTTTATTATTTTTGGAATTTTTTTTACTATTTTTTATGATTTATGAAAGATGGCACAAAATCGTCCCTATTCATACGTAATTTAGCGTAATTTACCGTATTTTAGCATAATTCTACATAATTTGAAGTAATTTGAAGTAATTTTGTGTAAATCAACATAAGTTAATATAATTTCGAGTAATTTATAGTATTTTAGTATAAATATGCTATCAAAAAAGTAATTTGACAAAGGAAAATTTTTTTTTGATTTTTTAGTATTATATTTCATCATTTTAGTTATTTGTCTCTAAAAAAAAAGAGTAATGAGATCCGAAATCCCAATTCAGGTCCAAGGCATTACACCAAAAGCTACACCGTATCTGCGTTGCGGAAAAACTGTGAAAAGGGGAACCCGAATTGGCATTTCGGGTCCAGGGAAAAAAAAAGTCGGACCCGAATTGCCAATTCGGTTCTTATGGTTTTTGTAAAAACCCGGCTAATCATGTTGGTTTGCTAATTTTGTTTTTTCTAATTATGATTTAAAAAAAAATTCTTTAAAATCAATCCATCTAAGCAAATTACGTATTTTACTTTTATGCTATCATGTTTTTCCACAAGTTTACAATTGTAAGCAAATCAGCATACTGAATGTTAAAAGTGTCCGAGGATGATAATTTTTTATTTACAGCAATTATTATTAAATAAAAAAAAATCCGGTAATAGTTTCAGAAGTAGTCCCAGCATTCTTTCTATTTAAAAAAAAACAGTCACTCTTTCTATTTCAACAAAAACTCATCCACTCTTTCAAAAAAAGAAAAGAGAAGAAGAAAGAAACACTTTATATGTTTTCCTTTATTAAGAAATAATATTTTTTATAATAAAAAAAAAAAATAGTACTCTCGGTGTAAGGCAAGGACAAGTAATTAGTATTTTTTAAATAGAAACATTGAGCCCTAGCCATAAATAAGAGTATCGACGGTTTGATTACCCTCCAATCATCCCCTTGCCCAGATCCAACGGCCTAAAGTCGCTCTTCTCGATCGGCTTCTCCTCCATTTAGTCCCACGTGGTCCATTTTGATTCGTTCGGACAATAAGGCTAATGTATTTTGTTAGTGGGTCAGCTGTGTCCGGTTGAAATGTGTGCAAGTGTAACGGTTCATTATTTCAACCCGTTGTAGCATCCTTTTTACTTGTTGTACATTTGGCTGAAAAGATATGACTGTTGGAAAATTAGAGGAAATGATGAAACAAATGTAAATTGTCTGTCCAGTATTTTTCACGAATCTTAATGTGAAATGACAAGAGGCCTTTCCAGTCCTCCCCAGCCTTAAGGAAGTATAATTTCAAAATATAAGAACTAATTTTTACAATTTGACGATCTAAATTAAAGTTCTTTTTGTTTGAAATGGATGCAATGCAATGGAAGTATGGAACCATCCAATAAATTTAGTAAAAAAAAAAAAAATAGAATACCCGAACTAGTTAAGATAATTTTGGAAAGTACAAATAACAGTCATTCTAGATAGGATTCTTCTTGACTGGAAGAAAATTTCTTCATGGCAATATTTAAAACATTAGTTGGGGCTCAATCTAATATTTACCTTTATTGTACGTACTGATTCGTATACTCATAAGCAATTATTAAGATTCTTTTTTGTTAGAACAGGATGACTTTGATTTCTTAGTTATTACTTATTAAGTGTTTGCGTGCATATTCTATAATAAAAATTTAGGAAACTTGAGTTGCAACAATAATCTTATGGCTGGATAAAAAAAAACACAGAAAATATTATTTTGACTAATTTTGTGTTCTATTTGATGTGTTCTTATTTGCACATGTTACATCCTTGATTTTTTCACTAGAAACATTTGATAGATTAACCTTTTTATTTGTTAAAATATCTAATTTTAAGAAAAACACACTCATCTGTTAGTATATATACTCTATCATGTCGTGCTAGCACGCAAGCAAATACGAAACGAATTCAAGAAACACAAATTCACCGCAATTATTTTCTGGCATCGGAGATCTATCCGATACAGTAAATCTTCAAAATAGCATATCAAATATAATAAATCATATATAGACACAAATTGATGCACATAAAATTAAGTTAATTAATGTTGCCAAAAAAAGACACATAAGAAGAAAAAGAAGAGGTTACAGCCATAAACTATATCAGTTTCCTTGACCATCTCTGCCATAAGTTATTTTGTCATTTGTTAAGATACCAACAGACTAAGCAAAAATAACACTAGAATATTTCGTTGGTATAAATCAAGATGGTCAACAAGGAAAAAAAGCTCTAATTAGAAAATACTTAAAATTTGCTCAAGCAAAACCTACAACGCTGCAGCAAATCACTGATAATGCTCCATATTGACTAGCAATGAGATCATTAGACTTGAGGATGACATTAAAACAGTCAAATTTGCTTGTTAACAGCAATCGTGTGAGCATCTTTGATTTTCTCAAATATCTTAATTCATGAAGTATTTGATATACAATGGTAATATTATCTAATTGCATTAACTAATCTTAACAATTTTGAAAGCAACAAGACTTGTTTTGTTAGAAAATGGTTGAATGTATGCAAAATTGAGTATCCTGAGAGAGTTATATTGCTAAATTTTCACAAAAGAATTATTTAATCATGCCATCTAAGACTTTCAACTAATCATGTAAGTTGGTATGGAAGTTTGGGGTGCTTTTTTTATGAAAGTTTGGGGTGCTTTTTTTATGAATCGGCAGGTGCATGTGCTCATGTGTGACTGAAAATAAGATTTAATGGACATGCAAACCCCAAATTTCATAAACTATGTCCCATACTTTTAACCTTTTTTCTTCATTTTAAAAAATTCTTACCTTCAAAATTTCCTAAAAAAAACCGTTCAAATGTATAGAAAAATATAATTTATGTGTTCATAAACTCAAGAACTACCGAAAGGCTTGTTCTAAACTTGACCTTTACTGAAGGCCATGATTAAGATTTGGGAGAAAATCAACTGGCCCATCACTAGTAAGTAAACAGTGGGCCCATATTCTTAATTTTGGGCCTGTACCCCCACTTAAATGCAATTTATTGACATTACTACAGTAAAATAATTATATTTACGCCAAGAGGGAACAACAAAATTTTTGCATCCCTTGAATTTTCATTAGTAACATTTGATAGGTTTAGCCCTCCTTATTTGTTAAAATATCTAATTTATACTAAAAATGCACTCACCTGTTAGTCTATAATTTATTTACTCTTGTCAGTTTTGCATCATTCTAGTTGCAGCATTTATTCTCTACAGTCAAGAAAAGCATCATTCTAGTTGCAGCATATGACAGGTCTCAAGTACCACTGTTGTACGTTTACTTCTACAGTTCTACTTTCAGAAAAAGGAAAAAAAAAAAACACTCTTTTTGTCTCTATTCCAAATTCTGTAATCAGATTTTCACTTTCAGGAAAAGGACAAAGAATAATTATTACATTTGTTATGATGTAAATAATTATTATATTTTTACTCTTTTTTTAATTATGATGTTGACTAATTATTATGTTTTTGCTCTTTTATAATTATGATGTAAAATAATTATTTTTTCGTTCTTCCGTTCCTGTTACTATTTCTTATTTAAAAATAGTAAACGCACATTTTGATAAACTATATATTTTTATTTGGTCTAAGTCTCGCTTTATGTTTTATTAATTAACTCCTTTGAACGACCCTTTCTGTCAATTTTCACATTGGTTTGAAATTGTTAGGCGGGCCATAAAGGTATAACCTGCTGGATTATTTGAGTTGTATAGAAAAAACTAAAAATCAGATCAAATGTGTGCCCCTTTCACCGAAAATTGAATTAAATTAATTTAAATTTTTTACAGATTAAATTATCATATTACAATCACCCTCACTTGTAACAGAATTAAATCGAACAATGCGCACTCTTTCCCAATTTTCTTCTTTTATTAGAAATACCGAAAAAGGCCCATCAGTACTTCTCTTCCCATGCCATTGTAAGACTCTTCATGAATTCAGTGCAACGCATGCCCCTGACTACATCTTGACATGTACTTGCTATTTTGGTTATATTTGGGGTTGCCTTGGTGATTCCCTTCAATACCTTATTTGTGCTCTCACATCTTTCTGATGGTTTGACATGGGGCTGAACAAAATTAAAGAGATTTCTGGACCGACATGGTTCGGTAACAGAAACTCTCTGTGGAGTCTGCTACGTTTGTGCCTAGTATGTAGTCTGTACGTAGTAGACTAGTAGTTATTTCGGAGAGTGATATTAGCTAATTTACTGCACTGGGTTTTTTGGATCCGTATCCTCCCAGGTACCTGACTCAAGCAAATTGAAACGTACGGCCCAGATTAATCCGGTGTATTGAAGATATTGAGAATATCAAATCAGATCCAATATATGACAACCCTTAGCAATTCTGGAGTGTACAGCTGTGTACATCTTTGTATCCGATTCTGATCAAATCTAGTGTAATTAGGAAATAGTAACAGCAATATTGCATATTGTAATTTAGGAAAGAGTGTAACGGCTATTAGTAATTAGCCTATATAATATCATGTATAGCCTGTAACAATTCAATCAATACAAATCAATTTCTTTTATATTAAACTTCGTATCATGGTATCAGAGCATTAAGAACTTAGCAATACCAGATCAGATCTGCTCAAAGATAAATCAAAATCGTCGCGATGAGTGAAAACCAAATTACCATCGATGGCGAGGCGACATCTGAGATGTCTGTCAATATGGTGACAGCAGTCGGAAACCTCACCGGTAAGCCCCAGTTCAATCAAGCGACCTCTAATGGCGGCCCGAGTGCTGGCAACAGGGGGAGAGGAAATGCTGGTGCAAAGTCGGGTGAAAGGTGCGATCACTGCCACCGAAATGGACACACAGAGAAATCTTGCTGGTCCCTACACCCCCACCTGCGACCAGCGAAGAAAAATGAAAGAATCGGAGAAGCCCCGCACGCGGCAGCAGCGGAAAGAACCGATTTGAACAACTCCAACTTGATAATTGAGCAAATCAGTAAGCTGCTAGCTAAGCTTCCAAAGAACTCTAATGGCGGACATTTGGGGGACAAAAATCAAAGGGTAGAAGGTAAACTTTACTCTCTGGACCCTAATTTTATCAATAATTGCACTGCTGAAAGGTTGTCTTGGAAACATTCTAACACAAACCTTGAAAATAACCAAAATAGCAACGCCAAATCAAAACCCAGTCAGACTTACAGTCCGGACCCAGAAATGATCCAATATATCAGCGCTCAGCCAGAACCTAGGAACTTTTGTAACTTAGACCCTAAGAATGTTCAAAACTGTGTTCCAGAACCCGATTTAAGTAATTCTTGCACATATTTAGCTATAAATAAAAATAAATGGATTATAGATTCTGGAGCAACAGATCATATGTCTGGAAATATTGGAAATATAAAAAATCTAGTAAAAATGAAACATCGCCACATGTCTCTGTAGCTAATGGTCATGAAGAACAAATAAAAGGCATAGGACAAACCACATTATTTGAAAAAAATATTTCAAACGTGTTGTGCATGCCTACATTTACCTCTAATTTACTTTCTGTTAGTAAAATAACAACTGAATTAAATTGCAATGTAATTTTCTCACCAAATAATGTGATATTTCAAGACCGATTGACAGGAAAAAAGATTGGTGAAGGAAAATTAGAGAATGGACTCTATTTTTTGAAACAACCAATCATGCTTATAATAGTATTAGCAATAATAATTATTTGTGGCATCATAGATTAGGCCATCCTTCTTATGTATCTTTAAAGAAACTTATGCCAATTTTAAATTTAGATTCAAGTAATTGTGATATTTGCAAGTATGCTAAACAAAATAGAAGACCATTTACTATTTCAACTAGCAAAACTACTAAACCTTTTGAAATTATTCATTCTGACGTATGGGGCCCTGCTCCAATAGAGTCATTTAATGGTTATAAATACTTTGTAACATTTATTGATGACTACTCACGCACTACATGGTTATACTTACTAAAATTTAAAAGTGAAGTTTTTTCAACATTTAAAGAATTTACAAATATGATATCAAATCAATTCAATTCAAAAATTAAAACTCTAAGATCTGATAATGGTACTGAATATATTAATAAAGAGTTTTCATTATTTCTTAAAGAATTAGGAATTATTCATCAAACAACGTGTGTAGGCACTCCTCAACAAAATAGAATTTCTGAAAGAAAAAATAGACACTTACTTGAAGTTACACGTGCATTATTATTTCAAACAAATGTACCTAAAAGTTTTTGGTCTGAAGCCGTTCTAACTGCTACATATTTAATTAATAGAACTCCTAGTAATATTTTAAATGATAAATCTCCTTTTTAGAAGTTCTTAATAACAGAAAGTTAAATTTAGAGCATTTAAGAGTATTTGGATGTGTATGTTTTATACATGTACAAGAAAATCAAAGAGATAAATTGGAAAAAAGAGCAATTAAAGGGACCTTCTTAGGTTATTCCTCTCAAAAGAAAGGGTACAAATGTTATGACTTTAATAACAAGAAAATGTATATATCTAGAGATGTAATATTTCGCGAAGATGAACCATACTTTAAAGAAGGTAACTCAATATCTAGTGTAGAGGGTCAGTCTGGTCACAACCAAGAAGAACAACCTAGGCCAATACTAACTATTTCAGGTCAAGATGATACTCCGCATTAAGAACTTAGCAATACCAGATCAGATCTGCTCAAAGATAAATCAAAATCGTCGCGATGAGTGAAAACCAAATTACCATCGATGGCGAGGCGACATCTGAGATGTCTGTCAATACGGTGACAGCAGTCGGAAACCTCACCGGTAAGCCCCAGTTCAATCAAGCGACCTCTAATGGCGGCCCGAGTGCTGGCAACAGGGGGAGAGGAAATGCTGGTGCAAAGTCGGGTGAAAGGTGCGATCACTGCCACCGAAATGGACACACAGAGAAATCTTGCTGGTCCCTACACCCCCACCTGCGACCAACGAAGAAAAATGAAAGAATCGGAGAACCCAACTTGAGGGGGTCTGTTTTGAGATTCGTACCATGTTAAAAGAACTGTCCGATCGTAATTGTCTTCAATCAGGTAACCTGAGGTGATGTGAATTCGGGTTTTTTGAGCTATTTGTATATTTCATTTGAATCGAGAAATGGCGAAGTTGATATGTATGTCTAGTGAACTTTACAACTCATAAATTTGCAAAAAAAAAAAAAAAAAAAAAAATGTGTTGTCTACTTAATTATATACTTATAGTATAGCGTTGTGCTATAATATATTAGACATGTATAGATATTTAGCGCAACTGTGCAAGTACAAACAAAAGCCCCAAAGTTGCAAGAAATGTGAAACCTTTTCATTTCTATCATATCAACAGGTTGACATCAGTGATACATACAAGATTTCATATATAGAGAAACATCAATTTTATTGAATATGGTAATTTAAATTGCGTACTGTTTGTTATGTATATAAATATTGGGTATAGAGAAGTGATGCTGCATATGGGTTGCTACGTACTTCTATTCTAAAAAAAAGTTATTAAGCATAAAAATACTACTAGCGATAGCCACCTATTACACGTCAATCATCATGTAGATTGTACAATGTTTTTACCTCTAACAACAGAAATTTTTACTTCAAACAAACTAAACAAATTTAGACAAAGGGAGCTTCCACTTCCAGTGATAATACACACTAAACTGTTCTACACAGATAATCCTTAACTAATAACTGGTTCGAACTAATTACTTCAATCAGATTAACCCATGCCAAACGGATCAGCTGGAAGTAGTTTCGCCATGTCATGTTCAGGTGCATCCATTGAAAGCACGGACGTGTTTCAACCTCGAACATTCACCAGATATTCTGGTGATTGTTGGGTTATTGAAGAATAAACAGCAGTAACAAGAAACAACAAAGTTTACGCGGTAATTAACAGTGGAATAGATCAAAAACAGAGGAAAAACAAGAACTTGTCTTTGATCTAGTAGCAAAAACACATGGTTTCTATGTGGGAGGTCATAGATTCGAAACTCACAAAGAGGAAAAATTATTTATAATATACATAGGGATTTAAAAGTGCGTTGGGTGGCTTGACAGAGGAAAAACAGTACTGCACTATATACTGTGCCAATATTTTCAGAGACGGAGAAGAATATTTCTGAATAAAAGACGCTATTGTGTCTAACAATTACACAGTTCATACAATGTTTAAAGAACCACAACTTCTTTAAAATAACAACTTACTAATAATTTATTAAAATAACTACCCATTACAGAACATATGCTAAAAATAACAACTATACCAAATATAGCCCTGCAGTTTTACACATTTGAAACTGTTTTGTAAATCAACTCAATCCATGCTGAGATCTTCTAGAAATAATTTTCAATCAATTTGCACAGTTTCATTGCTCCGAAGTATATTTTCTGAACTCGGCACCAAGTCGGTAATGGGAAGATCAGTATGCCCAATCCAATTGTTATATCTCGCCGCGTGGCAGAAGTAGAACGTCAAGGTGGGAAGATAAATTCTGGGAATTACCAGTTTCATAAATAAATTCTGGGAATTACCAGTTCATACGAAATTCCGATCTATTCCAAAATACCCTGCCCATAGGACGAAAAGTAGATAAACAAATCCACCTCTGCAATATAACCTTGTCATCAGGTAAGAAAAAAGGCACGTCCAATGTGCTTCTTTTCACCATTTAATTGGTTATTTCCAGCAAGCTTGCTGCTCGATTAATTGGGAATTTCGAAGACAACATGTTGCATGGAAGACAACAAATGGCAAATTAGGAATGCTTTATAATTTAAAATAAGGAAGTGATCTGATATTCGTCATGTTTCAAAGGGTGTTCAGGATATCTCAGAAACAGGGATGATATTCTTTGATTGAGCAACAGAGATAATTTAATTTTCTCAAATATCTCATTAACCAATACACTAGGTTGTTGTATTATTTTGTTTGTCATAATCTTAGCAACATAACATAACATGCAATAAGACTCTGTTTTCTTAAATAGATCAGTTTAAATTGTATATATTTACTGTTGTCATTGAAACCAACACTAAAGAAGCTTATTTGATCACACCATTTTAATATGCAACCAAACCACAAAAGAACATGAATTTTGTATGAAAAAAGAAATCACATTTAGGTTGTTGTTTAACCATATATATTATATTGTTAAGATATCCAGAGACCGTACGACATCGATTAAATCATTCTATACAGCAAGATGCATCTATTTGTTTATATTTTAACGAAATACGAAGAGGATTGATTAGATTCCATTATCCGAAACTGGATGTGAAGAATTGTGATGTCATCATTACAGTTGTTTTTAATTTGGATCATGTGCAGTTGCGTCCATAAATTCACTAAGGATACGTTTTGGATGAACTCTAGAATAGCTAGAATAGCTACTGTTTAGAATAGTAAATAAGAATAGCTACTGTGTAAGAATAGTGCTAACTCAAGCTATTCGGAATAGTAAAAAAATTGTTTGGATTGCATATTTGGAATAGAGTTTGGAGGGAATGAATAAAGTAATAATTTATGTGTTAGATTAAATATAATACAATATAATATTAATTTAAATATTATAATATAATATTATTTTAAATATTAGATTTGTATTAAATAAAATATTATATTAAATATAATATAATATTAGCTTAAAGATTAAATATAATATAATATTAGGTTAAATGTTAAATGTAATATAATATTAATTTAAATATTAGATTAGTATTAAATAAAATATTAGATTAAATGTAATATAATATTAGTTTAAATATTAAATGTAATATAATATTATGTTAAATATTAAATGTAATATAATATTAGTTTAAATATTAAATGTAATATAATATTATTTTAAAAATTAGATTAGTATTAAATAAAATATTAGATTAAATGTAATATAATATTAGTTTAAATATTAAATGTAATATAATATTAGTTTAAATATTAAATGTAATATAATATTATTTTAAAAATTAGATTAGTATTAAATAAAATATTAGATTAAATGAAATGTAATATTAGTTTAAATATTAAATGTAATATAATATTATTTTAAATATTAGAATAGTATTAAATAAAATATTAGATTAAATGTAATATAATATTAGTTTAACATAACATAATACAATACAATATTAATTTAATTATTAAATGTAATATAATATTATTTTAAATATTATATTTGTATTAAATAAAATATAATATTATATTATTTTAAATATTAGATTAGTATTAAATAAAATATTAGATTAAATATAATATAATATTAGATTAAATATAATACAATATAATATTAATTTAAATATTAAATGTAATATAATATTAGTTTAAATATTAGATTAGTATTAATATTGAAAGCAACAAATGCTATTCCATGTTTTTGTAAGAATAGCGAATAGCTCTATTCTCCTTATTCCGAATAGCTCTATTTCTCATTTGGATTGTCCTTGTTCCGAATAGCAATGCTATTCTAAGAATAGTGCTATTCTTAGTGCATCCAAACATAGCCTAAGATACTTTTCTTGACATCAACTTCAAAACGGAAGACAATTGACAAAATCATAAATTTAGTATAATGAGAACTGAATTTAATAAAAATATAATATTCAACCAAGTATATTTAATACAAAGTTTATCAATTATTTATAAAAAAATACATGAGTGTAAAACATCCAAATATTTGTTATAGTTAAAATTTCAGGTGAGGGCGGGGAAAAATATTTAGTTATGGAGTAAGTGGTGGAGTAAACTTTTTACTCTGTACTTAAGTAGCTAAAATAAGAAGTAAAATAGTACCAGTAAGGTGAAGTATGAGATGAATTAATTTGGAATAATTTATTTCATCTGGATTAATTGTTTTTTTCAAGGTTCTAAATAGCGTTTATAGCGTCGTAGCGGGAAGGCTAAAAAAAAAGCTATAGCGAATAGCGTCGCTATAGCGGAAGCTATTCCAAATAGCGTTTTTTTTTACATTCGTATATTCAATATTTGTACTAAATATCAACATTATCTAAAGTCTCATAGAACAATAAATAACACCAAAGTAATTAAGAAATTATAATATTCATATTGAACCCGTATAAAGTCCAAATTGCGGTTCAAAATATCCATAGTAATATCATAAACTATCGATTTTTTCTATTAAAAATATCTTAAGCATCATGATTCATGACATAATCTATTTTTTTTCTATTCAAATTTCAATTTCTATTCACAATTTCAAATTGATTTATCTGTAGCAAGTAGCAACAAATTCAATTTCGGTTTGAGATTTTTTTTATCTTTATTTAAAACCCATATAAATTGCTTAAAAATAAAAAAATAAAAAAAATCCATATTGTATAGCGCAAATAGCGGACCGCTATAGCGGCCGTAGCGCAAATAGCGCATTTTGATGTCATAGCGTAGCGTTTAGCGCGCTATTTAGAACACTGATTTTTATTTTGTATGAATAAATTAAATCAAAACCATATAAAAATTATTTGGTGCTGAACTAAATTGTTGGTGTAATAAAATACAAAAATAAATAAATAATATATTTCACAAATCCTATCTTGTATTTTTTTTTGTCTTGATCGGCTCTTTCCAATATTTTCTTTATTTACTTTTCCTTTTTAACATTTTAAAGTATACTAATTCGTATGTAACTTGTTTTTTGTTATGATTTTCTATGTATCCTTTTTTTTGTTTTATATATTCTCTCCGTATGGTGTGTTCATATTTGTAATTAAAATTAGCTTAATTAGAACAGATTTGTATTTGATACATGATTAGTGAGTATATCATTTATCCTAATACATGTAATTGAAGGGACTACATACTATTATTTTCATTTTTCATTTATATTTGATATTTTGACACCCAAATATTGAATCCAAACTGTTAATGTTATTTATTTTCACTTGGCAAGCACTCAAGCAAAATTATATGATCGTTTAATTAGTACATTTTATACTAAATTAAGTGGTAAAAAATTACCATTGAAATTAATCCATCATAGTTAACTAGATTCAGTTATTTTTTAACCACATAATTAATCAAGTATAAAATGAACTAAAACATCACACTTTTTTTGGGAAAATATTCCTCATTAAATGAAATAGATCAACGTTTTTAAATTCGACATTATGTGGCATTACAGAACTTGTTGTGACTTGTGACAATGAAACCTCCGAAATTATTACATATATTTCTTTCAGGGTTGATATTAAATTTCTAGTACATACATCATGTATGTACTAGAAATTATTAATATATTATATGAGTTTTCGTTAGAAATCAACACCAATAGAAATTTGCAAGCGTGGATAAAGAAAGGATCGAGATGTGTTTTGCATGAACAATCATGCATGTATTACTTATTTATTGTTATAAATATGCATTATGTGAAATTGTGAATGATGCTAAATATAATATATATATATTGTATATACAAAATAAAAAATATTAGCTAGTAAATCTGTCTTTTATGCTATAATAAATTTTGATCAAATAACATTCCTCTAATAATTGAATATCTGTTGTATTCTTATAAAAAGACATCAGAGACAATCAATGAATTTATACTATGATATTGAACAAGAAAAATATTATTTTCATAGAAAAACAATATATATAAAACAGAGTATGTAAAACCCTAGTTCATTGTTGATAAGAAATTGGTATTAAGCAATATTTGTTAAAAGTTTAACTTCTAAGTCCAAAACTGAAACCACACTATTTTTAACAATTTTTCTACTGCTCAAACAATTTCATTTTAGCTTTGACACAAGTTATTACAGCAAAAGAAAAGCCAAACCATTATAAAAGAAGACATATAAAATATTTCACTCATATAAACTATTAATTAAATGTATTAATTTAACCTAAATAGTTTAAAAACATAATCTTGGTTAAAGCTCAATTTCTCAATCTCCAATTCATATACGAAATAAGAAAACAAAGAGACAAAGAGAATTATATAAAAGCGATTAACCGGCACTAGTTGTGATTAGAGAAAGCAAATACACACTAACTAGCAACCTTAAACCATGAGAGTGTTTAGTTGGTAAGAGAGAATACTTTGTACCTGCCAAGAGAATAAGAGATAACAAGGAACTAGGAAAGTGAAACACATCAATTAGCATAAGAAGAGATTAATGAAAGAAAGAATTGAGAGCCAGCTTAGTCACCAAATTCTCAAGGTTAAATCGAGAAAGAGAATATTAATGGAATTGACATTTGGATCTAACCAATGTCATTTTAAATTTAGTTAATTTTGGTGCCTTTTCCAGTTTATAATTACCATATATTTTTCAGATTTTTGGGTTAAGGATTCTAAATATTATAATAATTATATTTATATTATACATATTTCATTTCAGTTAAATAGATTTTAAGAACTATAATGAATTTTGGATTAAATTAATCATCTCATTAATATATTTAGAGAAAAAGTACTTGTTCTTTTAAATGTTGTGTTTTTCTGAAAAATTCACTTAGATATTTCGTAAATTACCTTCTTTTTTTAATTTCATATTTTTATTTTACGAAATGTTACACGAGATTATGTGAAAATTCTTAGAGGGTACATTATGAGACTAAATTATACTGTTCTTGTTTCTCAATTTCAAATCAATTAGTTTTGAGAAGCAAAATCGGTACGGAAGAGAAATTGGGAAGAACAACGAAACGAAATGAAACCACGCAAAAGGGGACTTTCTAATTAAAACTTTGATTGGACTTGGTGCATAGGAGGTGTACACCTCTTTTTCTTTAGATATGCTATTAATTATTGGCCCACCGTGAACCCGATCAAATATATGGATTGTCTTTATAATTGTGCTGTCATAGGTGTTATGAGTGACAAATTATTTTTTTACAAATTTGTTTTCTATTTTTTAAATACAAAAACCAAATTTTTTTCAAATAAATCCAAATTTCCGACCAATCTGACAGATTTATATTGATTCGTCCAATTCCGATTTTATGATCAACTTTGATTCCCCTTTGGATTCCATTTTTACGGTTAATTTTGTTGCTTGTTTGAATGCTATGCCCACAAGAGATATCTAATGTATTTGTTACCAACTGTGTCTAGGTTTAATTTTTTAAATTATTACAGTATTGTGGTAAGAACAAAATTCTTTAGTAGTTTTGACGGTTTTTTTTAGTTTTAATGAAATTGATTTGTTACAATTTTTCAATACAAGACGGTGTGTCATTTTAATATACTGGTACAGGACTTATCAGCATTGGTAACATCAGGAGCGTAGAACCTATGGAGATGGAAAATGAACACATAATGTCTCTTCCTTTTGTCAGAAAGTTATGGTTAATACTAATACCATACTAGTACCAAAAACCACACCAATATATTTTCATTAACTTTCATTAACTCTTCGTTAATCAGTTTTCTCTACATATCTTATATTAAGGAACTGAATTTTAATTTAATTTGCTCTTATTTTGTGCCGGATTAATAAATTAAGACAGGTGCCTTGCTCAAGAAGGCAAGATATTATTAAGATTATAATTTTTTCAAATTTTAATTTATATTGTTGAGTGGGTACCTGCCGGATTGGAAGATAGGCGAAGAGAAGAAAATAGAGCTAATTAGAAAATGGCTAAAATTTGCTGAAATCGCACATTCAAGTCTACAACACTACCGTGTTGAGACAAATTTCAAATACTCGTGATTACTTGTTCTTTTTTCTTTTGAAAGCTTGATAACAACTATCAAGGAATGCATTAAAAAATAAATTATATACTGATACATCTGATGATCAAATCTTCCAAGATCTCAACAAATACAACACAAAAGCACACCACAAAAAAAACCCCGAACTATCCAAGAACACATCATCTTGAATACTGAGCTGCACCTTTGTTTAGGCTACTTTATACGTGCCTTAGAAGAAAAAAAAAACTAGCTTAGATCCAGCTGATCCAAACTATTTCAACCTTCATTAAAACCCTCCTGTAGCAAAAACCTTCGCACCTACTATTTCATGTCTGTTTGTCTCATGATTACTTTTTTAATCAATGAACATGCTTTATTGACTATGGATAAGATCGTTAGAGTTGAGGATGACATTAAAACCCTCCAATTTGGTTGTTAACAACACCCATGTAAACATCTTTGATTTTCTCAAATATCTTAATAAATAAGTAGTTTGTACGCAATGTACAATATTATCAAATTGCATTAATCTAAATAATTTTGAAAGCAACAAGACATGTTTTGTTAGAGAATGGTTGAATGTATGCAAAATTCAGTATCATTGAGAAAGTTATATTGCTAAATTTTCACAAGAGATTCATTCAATCATGCCATCTAAAATTTTCACCTAATCATGTAAGTTGGTATAGAAGTTTTGGAGTGTTTTTTTTCTGTGAATCGGCAGGTGTACTCTTGTGTGACTGAAATGAAGCTTTAATGAATTGCATACTCTAAATTTGATAAACTATTATCGAATACTTATATAACCTTTTTGTTTATTTTAATAAATTATTACCATCTTAAGTTTAAATGAAATGCTTCAGATTTCTAAAGGAAACTTACTAAATTTGTACAGAAACATAATTTAAGAGGACGTTTGGTTCATGCTTTAGAATGATGATTCCATGGCATGGTAATTTTCTGAAAAACTATTGCTCGGTTTGATAATACTAGAAAGAGAATAGAGATGGTAATCAGTGATTCCATGCTATTCCGATTACCAAATCTGGGGCTATTGCGACAGCTAAAAAAATTACGGAATTTTTTCATTCCCGATCGACGGGAATACACGAACCGTGCGATTTTTTTAATTTTTTCGTTCTGTCTCCCAACTTCTCTTTTCTCTTCTTCTCCTCTGGCGATCTCGTTGGGTTTCTCCTCCGCCGGTCGATCCCTCACCGCTGAGGTCAAATCCTCCACCCAATCTCTCTCTCTCTCTCTCTCTATCTCATAATACTGTGGTTTATGTTTTCCGATCTTGTAGGGAGAACGAATAATCTCATCTCGATGATAGATCTCAGTACTTGAATGGAGTTTCTTCAATCCTTCTACTTCTCCATTTGGTTTGATATATCTCTTGTAAATTGATTGATGGATTATTTAGTGTGTGATGTGCATGGTTTGTAAGCATAAAGATTTGGTTATTCATTAATTGAAAACTGTCCCTCTCTGATTTGAGCTAATCTTTGCTAGTTCTCCTTGCCTTTTCTCACTTTTCTTGCTGAATTTGGTGATGTTTTCTACCTGTACCAGTACTGGTATGGGTCTCTGGTGTGTTGCTGCACATCAGCTGTTCGGTGAATTGTCTAAGAGAAGTAATTTGCTAGTAATTGAAAAAACTGTTGGCCGTACAACTTTTATTTTACTTTAATAACTTTATTCTGTATTTTGTTACTTGTTTTTGAAACAGACTCTTTACTGCATGTTCATAAATAATGCCGGGCAAGGATTCAGGTTGTTGTGGAACAGCGTCAAGTCCTTTCTTGACCCAAAAACCACTGCCAAAATCCATGTATCTTTCTGTTTTCTCTATCAATTTTTGTATTAGTATATCAAATGCAGAGTTGCGTAATTGTGCAGTTTTTCCTTCTATCAGGTTCTGAGAAACAAACACCAGAGCAAGTTGCTCGAGATTATTGATGCGAGGTTAGCTAGCTCAAACATCATAAGAAGCTCTTAATTGAAATGGAAATTATGTTACTGATTTATATGGATGTTTATATCTAGAAAGAGCTTGTTCTAATGCACAATAGAATAAGAAAATTCCATTTTACAAGCCAGTAGGTGTTTTGCAGTCAAAATCGAAAAGTAAGCTTTCCTATGTTTCTTCAAAAAGGAATAAAGAGTGTCTTATCAAAATTGAATTTTGTAGAAAACCCTCGCATTGGAATTTCAAGATTTAATTTTAACACCACTATACCACATGTCAATAAAATAATATGATATAATTTATCCTTGTGTTACTTTTGTTGATCATTTAAGCTCGTTTGAAAACTTCCCAACAAAATCTAGCTGAAGATGCTAACTTTTTTCTTTAAGTATTATTGGTAGTAACTTTGATGGCTTCTTCAGGGTAGACTGTTAATTTTATTTTTGCTGTTTTGTTAAGGAACCTGTTGTTTTCTTGAATAACAGGTGATTTTGAATGACCCTTTCCTTGGGAAGCATGTTGAGTAGGGAACTTTGTGACGGTGCCCCTGAGAGATGAGTTTCTTGAAAATGCACGTCTTTTCATTTTTGAAACTTACTGCTGCATCCACCAGTGCATTGACATCAGGTTGGCCACAATATTCTGGTGCCAATTTCTTGTGCATGATAAACCTCAGAACTTTGTATATCTTGTGTTAAGATAAAAGAATTCTGTAATTTTGAAAAACCATATTAAAACTGTTAGTCCCCTAACACCAATTGTTTTATATCAGCACTCTTGCAGAGAAGATGAACATGAGCTATGAAGAAGCCGAGATCTTTATTGTGAACTTAGTTAGGAGCTCGAAGCTCGATGCCAAGATGGATTCCGCGGTGGGTTCTAACTTGATTTTGGTCTCCGCTTGGTGGGTGTGAAAATATTGGTCTACTGCTGTTGATTATATATGTGTATCGTCATTACTTGTGAGCTTGTCAATTTGCAGAAATAACAATTAATTTTGTAGTCTCAGGGTAGTTTAGGGAATTTGTTAGTTTTTATTATGTTTTTAGTGATCTTTTATGTACAGTTATTTTGTATTTTGTAGTTCCAGGGGTAGATTAGGAAATATGCTAGTATAGAAAAGTTTTTTTTATCATGTTGTTGTGATCTTCATGTACTCCAAACTTAATTTATGTTTTAGTCTAATTTTATTTATGCCAACTTAAATAATTTTTTTGGACATTATTTAGTTAATAATTTAAAAGTAGTGAAGACATGTATCCATAGCCATTGCAATAGCAATATATGTGCGAACCAAATATAGTAATAGCACATTCCATGGAATGCTGAAGCGATAGCTATGCACGAACCAAACATGGTAATGTCACATACTCTGAAATAATATTCCTTAGTATTACATTCCCTGGAATCCTTCTATTTCTTGGAATGTCCTATAGTGCGAACCAAATGCCCCCTAAAATTTCTGAGTTACTGTAACACCATGTAATTTAATCAGAGTGGCAGCGAAAGCGTAGTGAATTTTTTTTATAATTTTATATTTGAATTTTGAGGACAAAATTCTTTTTGAAGGGGGAAGAATATAACACTTCATAGATTAGTAATATTATTAATGTATAAAAGTAATTATAATATAACGTTTGAATTTTGAGGACAAAATTCTTTTTTTAAGAAGGGAAGAATGTAGCGCTAGGTAATTTGAGGTGCGATATAATTGAAAATTTTATTTTAAAAGTATAATCGATTAAGAAACCACAACAAAATTAATTAAAAAGATTCAGGGAAGTGTTATTAGATAAATGTAGCCTGAATGAGCCTGAATGATACAGGGTGTCAGATGAGATTTAAGGGTTGCTGTCCTTTACAATTAGAAGTCATGGCTCTCAAAGAGTCTCTTCTATGTAGCCTTGTACAGTTATTAAATAACCCTTGAAACGACAACCACCTTTGATCCAATGTAGCCTGAATGACACGGTGTCAGATGAGATGAATACTTCTAAGTTAATTAGGGACGAACGGGCCGAATTCAAACTTAAATTTGCAAATATTTAAAAGAGGCCATCCTTTTTTATATTGATTATCTAGTTAGTTTTATGTTGATTTGTTTATTGTATAATATAGGAAATTCAGCTGTGCAGGCTATCTCCTTACTGTTGGAAAGAGAAATTCAAGAATCAAACATTATTAAATTATTTACATTTACTGAACATTTTTTCACTTTATATGTTAGCAATGGAGTTTAGCCATTCTCTTTGGTATTCTGTCCAGGTGCTTTATTTTAAGAGAAAAGGTTTTCTTACCTGACCTTTTGTACCCAGTTTTTACCCAAATCAATTTTGAACTCATCTAACGACCTTAACCTTTTCCTCCCACTTTCCTTATTTCAACTACCGTAGTTTCTCTCTCCCATCCGTTCTTTTCAAATTTGGCGATCTAATCTCCTCCATCCTCCCTTACATCTCTCCTTAAATTTCGCGATCTGATTTCTCTCCTTAAGTGCGCGCACGCGACAGCTCGGCTACTGAGACGATCTCCTGTGGGGTGACGCGGTCACGTGAGTTTGTCAGAGGAGCCGCCGGGATGGTGCGCGCGTCTGTGCTTGACCTGAACAGTGCTTGGAGACTGCCGTTTGGACGAACCAAGCGGAGGTGGAAAGGATGCCAAATCGGGAAGTATGTGCTAAAATGATTTCTCAATCAGAAGTCGAAGCCGTCTATTCGAGACTTTGATCGAGGTATGATTTTTTCTCCGATTGAATTTTGATGGATTCGACTATTCCCTCACACCACCGCTGTGCGCTCTTCTTCACCTCTGCCTCTTATTAGTCACACACTAGCTATTTTTTTGTTGAGAATTCATTTAATGCAGGGGGTGGTAAGATCGTTTCAATATAGTGTGACAAATTTTTATCTGCAATACTGTTTTTTTCTATTGATTATTTTCCTTTTAATAAGAAACAAGAGTCATAACTCCTATTAATTGGCCATGTTGCCGAAATGAACTGATTTTGTTACAAGAGTGTGTAAGTGATTAATCATTATCGATTCATTTGTTTGTGAAAGTTTCTTTTGCTGCTTTAATCACTAGAATTTTTCTTGAACGGAATTATTGAGTCATATTAATATGTCGTAATTACAAATATCATAGCTGTGTTAATTCTGGTCCGTGCACATGAGGTGTTTGAAGAAATTTCTCAAAGAATAAATTGTCAGTTCAGTTAAAGTTTAGTATTCAGATCTATTATTTGATTTTGCATGGATCTGATTTCCATATCCTGTTTCTTGGATGATATTGATTAATTTCCAGGATGATATGGAGATGCGAATCAAGCTAATCGAGAAGAAAGAAGAAATTTACAGGATCTATCCGACTTCAGTTTTGATAATTTTAAACATCAAGTTTCATGATTTCAACTCTTATATATAAAATTATTCAAACATGCTTTATTCTATTAGCGCTCAGTCTGAGAATCACGCTACTAGCGTTCGATTCCCAATTCTGATCCGAACTGGTAATACTTTGAGTCTGATCTAATATGCCAACCGTCGATCTAGTCTGGTTTTGTTATTTTTGATGGGTCAACTGTTCATCTTGTTGTTTTACAGTATTAAACTTGTTTTTTTGCAGTATTGATCTTTTGGTTTTACAGTAATGGGTTTGATTACCTATTTATCCAATCCGTACCGTCTTGGATAAGACAGTTTTACAGAAAAATTTCTTCTACAGAACTCACTACTTACATGATCTATTTAATATGTTTACAGCAAGGATGCTAGATTTAGAGAAGACGCTTCCCTATTTAAAATTCCAAATGTGAGTATAACTATTAGTCTTAAATCAATAATCATTAGGATGATAACTGTTATTGTATGATTTTAATTCATGCTTTCCTGATATCTTACTTATTTTAGGAGTGGCAATCGAAGAAGAAGCTTCATTTTGAAATTGCTGAGTTGGATATACCATAGGTAAATTGATTCCTCTTGAAATACAATAATGGATTGAGGATAATATTAATTGATAAGGGATTATCAACTCTGGTAGATGTGATTTGGGGTTGGTGATTTTTCAGAGTGAGGTTGTCAGATTCTGCTAAGAGGAGGATTGTTTGGAGCTGTGCTTTGGAGTTCCCAAGACTAAAGTCCCTTTAGTAAGTCTACATTTCATATGCCATGTTCTTTTTCTAAGTTCTCCTTTACTCATAAATTGAACTGTAGCGTGATTTATGTAGCCTGATTTTATGCAGTTGATTGATTTCAATACTGGCTTGTTAAAACACTACAGGTTTACTTAATAAAGAGGGCTCCAAGTGCAATTAAGCAAACAGGTCAATATGATGTGTTCTTATTATGAATGCGACTAGATGTCTTAGTAAGTACTGCAGAGGCGTTTTATTACAAGTTGTAGTAGAAATGAGACTTTGTGAAATATTTGTTCAATTTGATTTGTTCTGTTGAGAATTAGTACTTTAGTTGTTACCTTTTGTTGTTTAACATTTTGTTAGCCTTTTGACTTAAAATATGCTTTTTTAACTTTTGCATCCTTGGAATGAATATGTTCGCTAATTAAGTAAATTAAATCAATTATGTTTGCTGAGTTGGATATTTTACATTATTTATTTAATAGTTTTATAGGATATATCAGTTATTTTACAGGTTTCATACAATAGTTTACTGTATATATTAGTTTTGTAGGATATGCAGTTTTTTCAGATTTTATTAAATGTAAAATATTTTACATGACCTACTGACATTTTTATAGGATACAACAGTTAAATTTAGTTTACATATTATTGATTGATTTTGCAGCTCTTGACACGGTCCTATCATGCCTTAGTTTTATAAGATATATAAGTTATTTTATAGTATTCATGTCTTAGTTTTATAAGATGTATGAGTTATTTTACAGGATTAGGCTTGCGAGTGTTTTCTTTAAAAATCATAGTTTTATAAGATGTATGAGTTATTTTACATGATTCATGCCTTAGTTTTATAAGATGTATAAGTTATTTTACAGAATTAGAACTTTGTGAGTGTTTTCTTTAAAAATCATAATTTTATAAAATGTATGAGTTATTTTACAGGATTCATCCCTTAGTTTTATAGGATACAACAGTTAAATTTAGTTTACATATTATTGATTGATTTTGCAGCTCGTTGACATGTTCTATCATTAATGCAATATGAGACTCCTGCGAATCATCCATGGTTTTTCATCACCCCTTATATATCAGTAAGTTATTATGTACTTTTGTATATTATGAATTAAATTTCAGACTTCAAATTTTGAAATACTTCGGTCAATATTTTAATGTTTGATTTTTGTCTATTGCAGATTCTGATGCATCAATATGATGAAAAAGCAGCATTGCAGGCCCTTCCGTAGTTGTTTGGGCCTCAATTTGAGAGCATCAGATGACTGTTCATTCCTATTTGCAAAAAAAAACCATTAGGTGCTTTTTGCAGCGAATCTTCGTAATGTGCAGTTGCATTATTACAACTCAGCTGGTGAAGTTGGGGAATACATTCAATATCACTGGCACACAATGAAATGGCTTAGACACTTTCTTACCTGGAGGACTTGTGAGTTTTTCTTTAAAAATTATCTATGAAACCTTTTACAGTATTCTTCAACTAATTTTTTATGATTATGCCAATGATTTACAGGATTAGGTGTTGAAATGCATTAAACTATTACATAATTTACTTAATAATTTTGTAGAATATACGAGTTATTTTACAGGATTCATGCCATAATTTATAAGATATATAAGTTATTTTACAGGATTCATGCCTTAGGTTTATAAGATGTATGAGTTATTTTACATGATTCATGCCTTAGGTTTATAAGATGTATGAGTTATTTTACATGATTCATGCCTAATGTTTATAAGATGTATGAGTTATTTTACAGGATTCATGCCTTAGGTTTATAAGATGTATGAATTATTTTACAGGATTATGACTTGTGAGTGTTTTCTTTAAAAATTATTTATGCAACCTTTTTACAGTATTCTTCAACTAGTTTTTCATGATTCTGCCAATGGTTTAAAGGATTAGGTGTTTAAATGCATTAAACTATTACATAATATATTTAACAGTTTTGTAGGATATATGAGGTATTTTACAGGATTCATACAATAGTTTTATAAGTGTATTAGTTATTTTACATGATTCATGCCTAAGTTTTATAAGATGTATGAGTTATTTTACATGATTCATGTCTTAGTTTTATAAGATGTATGAGTTATTTTACAGGATTAGGACTTGTGAGTAACCTATGCGCCCTATCATTTTTCCTCTCTACTGATGTGCATAAATCTAAATCCCTTACAATTTTTATTTTTTTAGGATGACATTTCTAAAGAACATGTTGTTCTAGCAATGAAGCTCCTCACGCATCCAAATAATTCGCATCAGCGGTGTATGAAGTAACCATCCAAATATTACAATGATTGAACAGTTTTTTGTTTGTGTTTGTTTTATATTGATGTTAGATACAGTTGAAAATATTTGTAAATAGTGAAATGATAAATGGTAGAGTTGATGGTGAAATGGTGAAATGAAATGGTTAAATGGTACAGTTGATTTTAATGAACTTTTTGTGGTGAAATGGTACAGTATATGACTTTTTTGTGACTGGTGACATTTTATAGTTTGTATATGATGTTTTTATAGTTTCATGTGTCAAATTTACAGTATTGAAATCTTGTCGTTAACATCTGTTAGATATATAGTTTGCATCTGCTAATTTTACAGTATTGAAATCTTATTTTACATGATATATATCTATGTATAAATATTAATAATTGAAGAAAAAAATGATGAATTCAAAAAAAAATTCAAAAAAAAATTTTAATTTTAATTTCGAAAAAAAAAAAAATTATGCAAAAAAATTAATTTTGCATCATTTAAAGTGTAATTTGTAAATAACAACAAGTTTTAGAAGTGTGTTTTTCAAATCTTCTAGAAGCTTAAAGTATAGCTGTACCAGTTTTGGAAGTGGTTTGTATTAAATCTTCTAGAAGCTGAAAGTACAGTTGGAAGTACAGTTACTTTTATAGTTGCTAACAGTTTTTAACTAACTTGGTAAAAACTGGGTTGTTAGAATTTTGAACTAGGTATTATGCATGATTTGTTGTTGAAGTTACAGTATTGATTATAGTATTTTACAGTATTCGCACAAGTTAAATTACAGTTTTTGTGGGTAAAAACTGGGTACAACTCTTTGGGTACAATTAGTCGGACCCTTATTTTAATTAGCTTCTTGTTTCCCCCACCAAATTAAAGTATCCACAATTACATGTGGTGTTATTTATTTAGTTTTAAAAAAGTTACCGCCCATTTTATTAAACGAAACAAACTACAATACACTGGTTTTATTTATTTGTTATTTTTTTTTCCATTTTTTTCCCCATGTAAACTATAACAACAATTCCTGATTTTGCAAGGTCTGAAAACAAACGACTTGATGGTTGTCGATCAATTATTTAATACACAACACACAAAGTCAATAAGGTTTTACAATTAGCAAACAAGGTAAATTCTAGTGGTACAAAGAAATCAAATAAGTACAAATAAAATTGCAAACTTACTGGAAATGCTCTAATCGGGTGCGAGATATCCAGTGTACCGAGAACCCGAGTGAGAGAGCTTTCTTGAAAGAGAGAGCAATAAGGTTTAGCGTCTGGTCGCTAACATAAAGAAGAGCGAGAGAATAGACTTTGGAGTCAGAGAGTTGAGCGCCAAGGGAAATTCTAGTGGTACCGTTAAAGAAACATTTTAACAATTTGACTCATTTAAGAGCCCAACTCAAAATCCATGAGTTGACCCGACTCATTTAGCATGCCTAAACAAGGAAAGTAGCAAACGGTTTTTGGACTTGGCCCGCTAGACTTTTTTGTAACAGAGCAGGCTGAAGGGCTTCCAGATGGGAGTCTTATTGGGTCTTATTGTAGTCTATTGTCTCTCTTCTAATAATAAATTCTCTCTTCTAATAATAGAAGATGAAGATGGCATACATAGAAATTCTCTCTCTTTCTATATATATAATTATTATGTAAAGCAAAAACATAGTCCTTTATATTTTCTACCGAGCTAAAATTATATCGAAAGAGATCAAGAGAGCTAGAGAGATGGGTTCTTCATATTCTTTCTGTAAGATATTTAAGTATTATTTTTTCCCTTCTTTTAACTAAATATTTGTTCCTTTTGACCAGTGGTTATAATTTGTTTTGCTATAACAATAATAAAAACAAAATGCAGTCGTAGAAAAAAGAAGGGGCATCGAGAAAAATAAATTACCAATAAAGCATGTATTTGTATGGAAAATAGATGGATTTACATCTCTCTTGGAGGAGGGAGAAGGCCCCACTTGTACTTCATTCAAAATGTTGGACAGGATATGGTATACAATTGATTTCCTTTTATTATTATCATTTTTCCTCAGTGAACTTTTATTTTTATTTGTGAATGTTCAGTTTACCTCTTTCCTCTCTCATTAGAATTAATATCCAATTAAAAGAAACAAGACAATAGAGAAAGAGAGGGAGAGTTGGGCTACGGTACTTCGCGAAGTAAAGCGAGTGTTTTACTTCACGTCTATATGTATCTTCAATTTTAAAGTTCAAAACGTCGATCCGAACTGTTTAAGTTTGATCTCCATATTAAATTGTGCTTGGAGATCAAATTTTACAATTTTTAGAAACTTTTGACTATCTTTTGTAATTTTTTTAAATCACTGATTTTTTGTGGTCCACGATTTTCTGAAAAACAGTGATTTTAAAAAATTTCAAAAAAATAGTAAAATTTGGTTTCCAAGCACAATTTAATATAGAGATCAACTTGAACAGTTCAAATCGACGTTTTAATTGAAAATATAGACGTGAAGTAAACACTCGCTTTAAATGAATATAAATGAATATAATGTTTCCTTCACTTGGCTATGATTTATATACATATTTAGGACATTGTCCGCAAATCCAATGGATATGAAGAGTGGGGCCACAGATTCAGAGAAACATGTGTCACTTGATCTTGGGGCACAAGGATTATGTCTTAACTATATACTTGAAACCAAGGTCAAAATTTTCATTTATAACTGATACGGGAATCACATAGAACACGAAGGTATGACATATATGCCATTCACTATTAGAATCTGTCTTTACTTTTTTCGTCAGTACACCCACGGAGATTGCTTACCTATTTTTCTTTTAGATTTTTTTTTAATTATGTCGATTACTTTGTATTTTTCATTCTATTTTATATAAAATGTTCCCTGCAATATGCAAATATGTAACAAAATTCATGTTAAAACCAAAAAGGTATGCATAATGGTATATAATTTGAGGAGGGATCCAATTACATATTTTTTTGTGACACATCATGACATTATTTTTTTTTATATGTCAATTTTGCAATTTCAAAATCCAAACAGTCGATCCGAACTGTTCAACATGATCGCCATATTAAAATGTGCTTGGAGATCAAATTTTATATTTTTTTGATTTTTTGTACTATTTATTAAGACTAGTCAAGGACCCGTGCTTTGCATCGGGGAATTAATGAATAAAATGATTTTTGAGGAGCGACATAGAATGAAAACATGAATTTTTAAGAACTAAGAATGAATAAAATATGCTTTGCAGAACGACAGAATGAATAAAATGATTTTTTAGGAACAACTTTGAAATCCTAATACGAGCACAAAACTAACATCAGAACAAACTATATAAAGGAGAAAAAAAAATGCAATTCGTACCCAAAGCGAAGTGGCTGAGAAGCATTTGCCTGTATTAAGAAATCATTTAAGATCTCAATTTGAAAATACAATTTTCTATTCGATCTAATATTTTTTTAGTAATATTATATATAGTGTTTTTAAGAGTTGCTCTTCAATTCTTGCCTTGTCTCCAATTGCTTTAATACTCTTAAATGCTGCATATCAGAAAAAACAAAGAATGCTCTTGGTTAATGAAATAATTTTGAACTTCATTGAATGATATATACACAAACATGGTAAAGTACTATTCAAGAAATTTTATTGTCTGCGAGTGAGGCTATAGTACTATACATAACACGGATTGGTCTATACTATGGATCAACATCCCCGCTTTCAAAGTCCAAACAGTTGATATGAACCATTCAACATGATTTCCATATGAAAATGTACTATCAGATCAAATTTTACAATGTTTTGCTTTTTTTAGCTAGGTAGAAGATCTTGATCTAAAAAATTGTAGAACATTCAAAAGTAGTGATTTTCTACCTGTCTAAAAATATAGTATAAAAATTATAAAAATATAAAATATAGTCTGCAAGTACATTTTCATATGGAGATCAAGTTGAACTGGTTCAGATCGACTATTCAAACTTTGAAAACAAAAATATTGATCCATAGTACGGACCAATCGGTGCTATGCATAGTACCATACACAATTGTGTCGTGGAGCAAAATACTTCCAATTATATTTGTTGAATTATTCTTTGCGTACCATATGGTGTAGTAATTTATACCAACAAAATCCAATGATCTCTTGACCAATACTGCCTCATCAGTTGAGACTCACAAACACCATCCTTGTTATTAAAAAATTGAAAAAAACAATACAGTTTAAACATCAAACCAAAATGGTCGTACCAGTTTCAGATTTGTGAATTCAAACACCATCAGATTCGTACCAGTTTCATAGTACTCAAAACGCGGTATCCCTAAAAGTCAAAAAGTGAATTCAACTCAGCATCAGACTATTAGAAAAAACTTGAAAGTTAATTTACCAATAATAACATTCAACCCTAAAAATTAGAGTTTGACAATAGAAAAATCAGAAAATTCTGACAGGCAGCCCTGCAGGTCAGTGAGGCAAGACTCCATTAAAACCAGCCAAAAATGACAAATTTTCAAATTTTGACATGGTGTGTGCTGGCTCTAAAAGCATAAAACATTATATTATGCAAGAAACCTACACTAATAAATTATACAAGGAATAAGCGAATAAATGAAACTATTATTTAGTCTTGGCTACATAGGTTACTAAAAGAATAAATTTCACAAATTACAAAGGACAAAATCTTAAAATACTGAAGTAATATAAGCTTCGATGATTATTCTATAACTGTTTCTAAGACAAATTTATCAAACAATAAACAAATCTAATCACAATTACAAGGCCAAATTGAATCTGAGGTAATTATTATTGGATTGAAAATTGGTTTGATCTGAAACATTTACCATAACAGCCGACACACATCTTATTTGTAAAAAGCATTCATATTTTTCTGTTGTTTGCAGACCTTACAATAACTAATACTATTTGTAAAAAGCATTCGTATTTAGGCTATTAAATGAAGAGGAGGGTTCAAATGCCTCCATTTTTAAAAACTTTAATAGCTCAAAATTAAAACTTCAAAGTCAAAATAAACCCGTTGGATATGATCTACATCACTATAAGAAGTTACGTTTGTAATACCTTTTTCGGCTGATTTCAGCTCAGTTACTGGCGCTGTCGCAACCTGCATGATGATGATTATACATTATTTACCAAATAGCTTTAACAAAAGTATTGAAAGTACTTAAGTTAACAGAAATATATATACCTCAACACTTCATTTCTTGCTTGACTTCCCCATTGGTGCATGTTTCAAATGACCTAAATATGATACTGAAACAATGAAATCCAATCAATCCACAAGATATTACTAAATCCAATGGGGATCTGGAAGGTTATGTAGAAGTTCTTCATTTTTCAAATCTAATATCAAAACCTTCTCTTGTAGGATCTGCAAGGTTTTTTGACACCAATTAAAGTTTTTTATTCCTATCCTAATCACACAAGGTTCTTTAAATATCTTTTAAAAGTCGAAAGGTCCTTAAAAAATAATTCAGAGACAATCAGGTCATATCAGTAGGGCAGCAAGCATGCAATTGCTGCACTACCCAAGATCAATTAACATTTTGTGTATATCATTTACCTAATCTTATGTCTAATACAACAAATAGTTTAGAAAATGTATGCTTGTACTTGAAGATATCCCGGATCTATACATTTACCAACAATCAATTTTTCATCAGCACCGACACTGCCATCTTGAAATATGATATCAAAATCCTCCCAGAACAACCAAAAGACGAAATCAAGGTTTAGCACTCGAGAAAACTCATGTCAAAGGAAGAAACAATAGTAGCGTAGAATTACCTTAACGCTGATCTTTCTATCGCTTTGGGGCCTCTGAAACTTCTTAACTCTCTTCTTCACGACTTTCTTCGTCAGCAACAACACCGCCATCTTTTCCCTCTCTACCTAAACATAAATAACAACAATGTTATTCTCAATCCTATTTAGTCTCCAATTATCAATCAGTGCAACAGTGCAATCAATCTTATTTAGTGTCCAATTACAATCAATCAAAGACTATTGAAAAAAAAAAACATGAAAGTTTACTTAATTTACCAATAATGACATTCAACCCTAAGAATTAGGGTTTAACAATAGACCATTTCGAATCAGAAGAAGCTAATAAAAAAAATAGTACAAAGAAAACTGGAAACAGGAGAAGAACAATTTTTCATTATCGGTAAATGAAAAAACCTGAATCCAAAACATCATCTTCTTCTACGTTGGAGACCACTGAGAAGAGGAAGAAAGAAGCATAGACAATCCATCAAACAATATCGTCTTACGGCCTCTCCTCCTTACCTTCCTCCTAGATAGTGAGTATAAACAAAAACAACGCGCACAAGCAAAAGATACGAATCCGCCTAGTCGCCATTGGCTTTTCACTGGACCCGCCTAATCATTAAAAGAATGGAAGAAATCAGAAGCGACAAAATTGCAAATAAAAAGTTTAGGGAAGGAGAAAGGAGGCCAGTCAGAGGCGGAGGAGAATGGGAACGGGGAGCGGCTTTGAATTGAAACGCGTTCGCTTTGGGAAAGTGGAAAGGAGAAAAAGCGAGTCGGTTCGTTTTGGGAAGAAGCGAAGACGTTCCGCGCACAGGAAAAGAGGGAAGGAAATGGAAAAAATGTGGCGATTATCATACCTCAGATTATATTTTGAATTGAAACGGGCAGACTTATAATTAATTTTATACTTTTACACATAAACTACATGAAAACAGAAGGTATAAAATCAGACAGTGATCAACAGCTGAGATTAATTGAATGTGAGGCCGAGATCTTCTCTGGGAAGATAGCCTCTTCATCCCTCTCAAATTTAAGGTGGTTTTATAAGGAGTAAGGATGGTTGCAAAATTGCTGTTTTTCAATTGTCTGAAAACAACGATTTTGTAACCATCTTAATAAATAGTAAAAAAATTCAAAAAAAATGTAAAATTTGATCTCCAAGCACATTTTAATATATCCATCATGTTGAACGGTTTGGATCGACTATTTGGACTTTGAAATGATAGGTGTCAAAGTGTGTCACCAAAAAAAGTGTAATTTGATTCCTCCTCATATAATTTTGGTAGTAATTCTAAAATTACTATTTATTTTTTGCAGCAGACGTGTCCTTGACATAATGTTAATGAGGTTCTGAGAAATTCATTTGGTAGGTTGATACTGTTTTAATATTATTTTGAACTATAATTACAGTTAGTCACATGTACATGACAACTAGTCGTGGATCAAAAGTGCACATGATACCGCTCGAGACACTGAAAAATCCATCCTTAGGATTTCTAATAGGGGACTCCATAGCATTCGGTGTAGAATTTATCGAATTAAAAAAGGTGCCTTGTAACTGTGTGGAGACGATCAGTCTTATACAAAAAGAGAAGTCAGGCGGGTCAAGCAGCTGGTACATTGAGGATTTTTCTCAGCTGAGCAGACCTAAGGCTTTCTCCAATCCTTTTAAGATTGGTGGATACACTTGGTATATATATGGACCTCTCTCTCTCTCTCTCTCTCTCTCTCTCTCTCTCTCTCTCTCTCTTGCTTTATCAGACTTCATGCACTAAGTTAATTTAATACACTTAATTTATTAATAATCAGGAGATTATGGCTAGACACAGAAAATGTTTCCTACAAGAACTATATCGGGCTTGGCTTGAAACTGGAGGACAAATCTGGATCACAGCTTCCACCATTGAGTGGTGTAATGGTTGATGCAGTTCTTTCTATCAAACGACAATCAGGAGAAGTACTCGCAAATGATCCTTACCGAAAAACATGTTAGTCTCATTTTACCTAATAATATTAATTCTTTCTACAAACAAATTTTTTATGAAATGGAGTTGATTTTCAATTAAATATTGGGCTTGTTAGGTTTGTTTGCTAAACCAGTAAAGGGGTTTCTCAGTTCAGCAGTTGATCAGCTCATATTTTGGTTCAAATTTTGACTCATTAATTTCCATTCCAGGTTTAATTGGGTTCAGATTAGTCCAATAGTATTTCAAGTTAGGGCAGGTTTTGCAAGCTCTACCCAATGACAAAACATTTAATGGTCATGGTTTCACCTCGCCATCTCATTTGGTGTTAAGTGTTAACTGTCCCAAAGATGTTGGTTAATGGGATTTACTTCTTTTGGGATGCCATGTCAAAAAGTTACATATAGATATGTAATTAGATTATCCCAAATATTTTATTAATTTGTGTGACATAACTCCTGCAATTATTTTTGTAGTTCGTTGCAATTTCAGTACTCTCACTGAGAGGAGTACAACCTGGGGATATCCACAGTTCATAAGACTCGACGACTTTAAAAAACCTGTCAAATGGATACCTCATTAAAGGAACATGCACCATTGAAGCCTCAGTCCGCATTATTGGTTACGGAAATGATCGGTTATCTGATTAGTTTTGCGATTTATTGGTCTATATACACATAAAAATATGTGTGAGCTACACATAATACTCTTAAGTTGCACACATATTTTGCTTACAAATTAATTTCTTTTTGGTTCTATCAAGATTTTAGTGATTTTGTAAATGGCAAGTAGCTACGTCCTTTGTGTACTCTTTTTGGCTTAATTATAGTTTAAGTGCTTGATCTTCAGAATTTCTTTAAAGAAAAAATGGCCTCTTTTATAATTTGCAAATACTGACAAAGAAAAACTCTCTTTTGTTCAGATTTTCAATAGTTAATATTCTATAAAGATGCAGGAGCCAAGCAATTATTTTGAAACGAGGTGTGGCAAATAAATAATAAAGAAATAAAATAAAGAAATTTTTTATTGTAAAATGTGGGGTTAGATCTGAATTGTTTTTATTATTTAAAAGTTTTTTGATTCCGTATTAACTATAGTGACATATCTAAAAACAATTATGTTTTGATTTACTCAAATATCTTGCTTAATCAATATATGTATTTTCTTTGCTTTGAATATCTTAGTTAGAAAGTCCCCGCACACGGCACACTTATCTTTAGAGAAAATTATTTTACGCATGTAAAATCCATATCTCCATTTAGTATATATAAATACAAAAATAGATGCACAAGAAACACATTTTATCACAAGATTTACCATCATTGTTGTGTTTGGTTTGGTACACAAGAAATGCGTTTGTCATGACATTCAACTTTTCATGAATAAATAAGGATTTTCTGCGCAATATATTTATTTGTACAAGATATTTCAATGTTGTGTTTTACCCGTTATACACTTTAGAGTGAATTGTTTCACATCAAGCCACATATATGGATGTACAAATTTTCTGTTTTAAAGCTTGATAAATGTGAGCCGTCTGATTTTAACCACGCGTAAATCATAAGACTAGCTTGCTCTGAATTTCTACCAGGTAACGGAGTACATATATATATTACGAAAAAAAGTTGCCCCGTTTTGTAAGGGTCATATATAATGCTTCAATCATGAGCCTCCTTATGACTGAAGTGTCCTGGGCTCATTGGATCAAATTATGTATTGGACATAACAAATGTGCCTATTTAGTTATTATGATGCAATTCTCGGCCCAATATGTTCTGGGAAAACAAGCAGAAACCCAAAGTAGAGCTTTTTCTTATTTTGGAAACTTCATCCTATAATTATTTTGGTAGAGTAATTTTCTTTCATCACATTAATTATAGTAGGATTAACGAAATCGACGAGTAAAGACTCAGAAAATATATCCGATGCTAAGTCAATAAATTGACAAGTTTCATTTTAAATGCAAGAAAAATATGGTCCAAAGACAAATTTGTCCTCTTGGGGTTTCAGAAATTTCGTACTGTAATTTTTGGGGGTTCAAAATATTTCACTAGTGGCCTATTTTCACAGCATGACCCAACTCAATCCAAAATGACGGCCCCAGCCTAACCAGAACCGACATTTTTATTTTTACCCAAAAAAAATATATATTTTAATATAATTAACCAAGTTTTTAAAAAAATTAAATTTATACCCAAACCGTAAATTTTATTTACGGTTTGAATATATATATATATATTTTTTATATGTGTCATCGATTAAGTAGAAAAAATATATATATTTATATAGAGTAAAGCTAAGGTGCTCTTAAGTGTACCGTACTCCTAAATGTAGGCCGTTGGATTTCTTTAAAAGTCGTGCTACCACGTCTTTTAAAGAATCTACACGACTTTTAAAAAAATCCAACGGCCTACATTTAGGAGTACGGTACACTTAAGAGCACCTTAGCTTTACTCTATTTATATATTCTTTACGTCTTACTTTCCAAAGAAAGAGAATTAAGGTGTTTGACCACATTATTATATTAATTAAATGGAGTACAGCTAAGGTAACTCAATTTCAGCCAAGGAATGTTTTAGAGTGAACTCGGATAGGTTAATTTAAGTACTTTTGCTCCTAGACCACCAAATCATTTATATTTTCAATTTGACCCTTTATGATTTCATGTTTCAAATTTTTAGGATTTTACCACTAAAGTTAAATTGCACTAAACCCCTTCATACTTTTAAGAATAACACTTGACTTATTAAGATATTATATATATTAATTTTTGAAGATTTGAAGATTTTATGTGACATTAATTAAAACACGTACTGAAGGGATTTTGATAACGTAATATTATGTTGAAACTCACCTTTAACTTTTGTCAATGAAACTGACCAATAACTAATTAACACTAGTTCTTATATAAAACCACATAAGTGATTATGGAGGTTATTTTTAATGTTGAAATAATTTATAACATATTCAACTTGTAACCAAAATTAATATATATAATATCTTAATAAGTCAAGTGTTATTCTTAAAAGTATGAAGGGGTTTAGTGCAATTTAACTTTAGTGGTAAAATCCTAAAAATTTGAAACATGAAATCATAAAGGGTCAAATTGAAAATATAAATGATTTGGTGGTCTAGGAGCAAAAGTACTTAAATTAACCTATCCGAGTTCACTCTAAAACATTCCTTGGCTGAAATTGAGTTACCTTAGCTGTACTCCATTTAATTAATATAATAATGTGGTCAAACACCTTAATTCTCTTTCTTTGGAAAGTAAGACGTAAAGAATATATAAATATAGGCAAATTCTTCTATGGACATAAGGACCTATTTGTAAAATGAACATATTTTCATTTTCAAAGTTCAAACAGTCGATCCGACCGTTCAACATTATCTCCATATTAAAATGTACTTGGAGGTCAAATTTTACATTTTTTTTGAATTTTTTTACTATTTATTAAGTATTTTACAAAATTCAATGGTCTGAATTTGACTAGTTTTTGTAAAATACTTAATAAATACTAAAAAAATTCAAAAAAATGTAAAATTTGACCTCCAAGTACATTTTAATATGGAGATAATATTGAACGGTCGGATCGACTGTTTGAACTTTGAAAATGAAAATATGTTCATTTTACAAATAAGTCCTTATGTCCATAGAAGCAGTGTTCTAAATAGCGCGCTATAGCGTTTTTGGACCCCAAACGCTACGCTACGACATCAAAATGCGCTATTTGCACTACGGCCGCTATAGCGGCCGCTACAACGCTATAGCGGTCCGCTACAGCGCTATTTGCGCTATACAATATGAGTTTTTTTTTTTTTTTTTTTTTAAGCAATTTATATGGGTTTTAAATTAAGATAAAAAAAATCTCAAACCGAAATTGAATTTGTTGCTACTTGCTACAAATAAATCAATTTGAAATTGGGAATAGAAATAGAAATTTGAATAGAAAAAAAGTCCAAACCGGAATTAAAATTTGAATAGAAAAAAAAAATAGATTATGTCATGAATCATGATACTTAAGATATTTTTAATAGAAAAAATCGATAGTTTATGATATTACTATGGATATTTTGAACCGCAATTTGGACTTTGTACGGGTTCAATATGAATATTATAATTTCTTAATTACTTTGGAGTTATTTATTGTTCTATGAGACCTTAGATAATGTTGATATTTAGTACAAATATTGAATATACGAAATGTAAAAAAAAAAACGCTATTTGGAATAGCTTCCGCTATAGCGACGCTATTCGCTATAGCTTCCGCTATAGCGACGCTATTCGCTATAGCTTTTTTTTTAGCCTTCCCGCTACGACGCTATAAACGCTATTTAGAACCTTGCATAGAAGCATCACTCATAAATATATATATTTTTTCTACCTAATCGATGACACATAAAAAATATATATATATATATATATATATTCAAACCGTAAATAATATTTACGGTTTGGGTATAAATTTAATTTTTTTAAAAACTTGGTTAATTATATTAAAATATATTTTTTTTTGGGTAAAAATAAAAATGTCGGTAACCAGAAGCCATATGGCCTAACTAAAAGGCGACTGCATACACGGTGCAGCTTAAAATATTATCTAGAAAAAAACTTGATTTAGAAAAAATAACCCAAAATGTGTTCAAAAACTAAACTAATTATCAACTGCGCCTAAAATTAACCTTGATTAACAAGAGATAATTTAAGATATCAATATGGAAAAAAGAACAAGACATGTCTTGGAGATCGTTTCCATATTTTAGATCACTTAAAAGGTTGAACATAGCATTTTTCAGAGATGTACCTAATTTTTATATATCATATGATAAATGTCACAAATTACGAATACTTCTACCGATCGAGAAATTTGCAGCTGTAGTGCTGTACTCGTTTGATGAATTTTGACGCCTTCGGAAGCACAGCAATTCCAACAAAGGATACATACAATTTTCTGTCAAATTAACAATTTATCACAAGTATCTAAATTATTTTAACAAATAAGGCGACTTAACCAGAAATTAATAAAGAAAATCACAACAAATTAATATATCTTACTAAGAATAGTTTCATCTAAATTGTAAAATCTCTTTAACATAGTTAATTAACATAACAAAACAGATTTAACAATTTCATACATAACCATATCAGGTTCTCCTATTGCTGTCAACCTTTTCCAAGAGCTCCTTATAAATTGATGGACAACTCACCACAAAGCTTGCAAATACATCAGTTTCTGTAAAACTATGCAGAATCCCAGAAGAAGAAATATAGTCAAGACATATTTCTTTGAGTTGTTGGCAGTTGTGTTGTGCAGCCAGAGCAAGTGTTGTCACCACATTCTCAGCACTAATTTTCTTGGCTAACCTATCTTCACAAATGAACTTTAATCTGTCCAAAGCGTATCGATCAGCTGCAACAATTAAATACTGAGCCAAAATATCTTCATCCACGCCTTGGTCGTTATGATCATCGCTTGGAGGCAACAACATGTCAGTATATATGAATTGTAACATGGCCTTGAAAATTTGGGGCTCCATATCTTGAATCTCAATGCACTTGGCTTTGCTTTCACTCATAGAGCCGAAAAGTTCAGCCCGAAAAACAGATGATCGGGACGCTATGATATTTCGATGGGCTGGAAATGTTTCCCCTTTTACCTTAAAGGAGATGTCAGCACCTTCTCCACTTAGCAGCAAATGATGGAGATGCTTGTGCATATCGGATGGAGGCACAGAGATGGAGCTATTTTTTTTCACTTCTTCAACGGATGGCTCAAGGATTTTTAAATTGCACTCAATTGTAAAGCTATCATCCTTCATAAAATCTGAATTTTTCAACCAGATTTTTTCAACAAATTCGGTGAATCCATTCTTATCTCCTGTACTGTATTTGGATAAGGTTTGCTTATTAATGTATGATGCTCTTCCGTTTTGGTCTACTAGACTGAACTTAAGGAAAGCAGAAACATCTTTTGCTTCGCTCAGGAGTTCAACATAGAATGATATCCATTTATCTGGATGTCCAAAGTAATCATCTGTGCCACGTGGATAGTACAATATACCCCATTGGTACTTGCCAACTGTGAATGTGCCACACTGAATGCTTCTACCATAATCGAAGCAATCAGTCGTGAGGGATTCTCCACAGATTTTGACACGGTGTGTGCCACTTATTTCTTTTATTTGGAATACTGAAGTTGTAAACGAAGAAGCCATGGGATCTGTGTATTGTGATCGATAATGGAGATTTTGCAAGATGATAGAGAGGAAGAAAGTGGTTGTTTAAGTGATTTGGAAGATGGCAATGATGGTTCATGTATATATGGAGCAATAAATGAATTTGAAACAGTCGTCAATAAAGAAGATTAAGATTCATGAACAAGACCTAAAAGCAAATTTAAGTGCGCCACCGAAAGCAACTTTTAAGTAGTGGAGAGAAATTCTTTTGATTAAAAAAAGGTATTAAAGTGAGGGAAAAGAAAATACCGATCATCAGGAATCATCTTTAACTAAAGTGAGATATTAAATTAAGTGACCGAAAGCAACTTTGCGTAGTGATGTGATACCGATCATCAGAAAGCAACTTTCATTAGCCTATACTGGAACAGTAACTTTTCAATTTGAACTATAAATTGAAACGCTAGGATGATTCAATTAATCAAAACTTTAAAATAATATTATATATTAGCCTCAATTTCTCACTCCTAAATTGCTCTCAATTATTATTGTTCTAATTTCAATAAAATAAATAAATATATACTATTATGAGTGAAACTAAGGTGTTCTTAAGCTCACCAAGCATCTTTGTGAACTTAATTAAAAAACCTATCGGATTAACTTCAAATAACGCATCTAAACCGTTAAAACCGATCTACTTCATGAGTGATGTGTTTACATATCAAATTTTAAATTTTTTGAGCTAATTTAGTATGAATTCAAGCGGTAAAAAAAATTTTATTTATAAGTTAATTTTAATTAGTTCATTTTTCATCATTTTTTTATTGCTTGACTTTATACTAATTAAACTAGTTCGAAAAATTATAATTTGACATGTAAATGAATCACTTGTGAAGTAGATTGGTTTCAACGGCTTAGATGTGTTGTTTGAAGCTAATCCGATAGGTTTTTGAGTTAAGGCTCACAAAAAGACTTGGTGAGCTTAAGAACACCCTAGTTCTACTCCACTATTATTTATTAATGACGCAATAATCAAGTGTACATTAAACAATTATTGACGACTGTTAACATACGTTTTGACTTGGTCAAAACCATGTGATAGTAGTCAACAGTTATGTCTTATTAACTGAAATAATTAAGCAGGGTATGCACTGACAATATAGACAAATGTGCATCGACACAATAGACAACTGTACTGTTGAAAAAAAAATGAGACGAAGAATGCTCACAAAAAAACTTTTGTGTATTGATCTATATTTTTTTTTTGTATTTGTTAGTAAAAAAATTATTTTCTAATTGCTAGTAAAAAAAAAATTAAAACAAGTCGGATCGACCAATCTATCAGCTAGTAATTTCAAAAAAGTTTGCACTTAAATAAATATTATAGGGAGCAATAAAATGTGATTTGTAATATTAGAAATTATTATTTACCTTCATTAAAATGATAAATAATCGTTAATTCATTTGAGTTTCCAATTTAAGTTTAACTTTAAAATCAACAACTAGCGTTAATTAACGATGCGCTGCAATTTTTGCGGTGCTGTTAAGGATGATTAGCAGTTCAGGTTGATTCGGTCTTTGATTTATATATTCCAACACTATAACGACACAAATAAAACATAATAGTTTATTTTTGTATCTTTTGTTCCTGATCGGATATACGTATTTAATTTTTGGATACGGATCTGGATACGGTCGGATATTATCCGATCCGTTTGCACCCCTATGTAAGATTTTGTGCAGGTGAATCAAGTGAGCGGTGAGCCGGTGACCAATCATAATTTGGTAATTAAACTCGGCGTGCTTATCTATTATAAGCACGCTCGGACACAGAATCACACGCCGCGCATGCTTATTTTAATTATTTTCTTTCACAAACTTCATATTTTTTATTAGGGTTTTTTTTGTGATATTTTCTTGTTAAAGACTATTGTATATTAGGACCTTGTAAAATTCATTAATCGCAAAAAAAATCTCATTATAGCATGATTCTAATTTTTTACATTTATATATGCTCACTTTCAAATTAAATATTTTTTAAAGTATTCTTCTCATCTATATGAGCAAAATAGCTCTAATTTTGAAGAAATTGTTTCAAGAATTATATATATACAAAAAAATAAAAATAAATTCTAAAAATTGCTAAGAAAAAAATATTCACAAGAAGAAAAAGAACTACAAAAATATATAGTGAAATGATCTTTCCCATTCTTACTCAAAGTTATTAATATTTATTTTTTGATAAAATTATTTTACATTTGTAAAATCAGTATCTCAAGGATATATATATATATATATATATAGAGTCCGACTAAGCTACTCCATGGAGTAAAACGACTTGGTACTCCACGCCATATCTTCATTTTCAAAGTTCAAATAGTCGATTCGAACCTTCCAACATGTTCTCCATATTGAAATGTGCTTGGAGACCAAATTTTACATTTTTTGGAATTTTTTTACTATTTATTAAGCCACTTTGAAAATCTGAAAATCCTTATGAACAGTAAAAAACAGTAAAAATTTCTGGACCGCCGGATCAGTGATTTTCAAAGTGGCTTAATAAATAGTAAAAAAATTCCAAAAAATGTAAAATTTGGTCTCCAAGCACATATCAATATGGAGAACAACTTGAGCGGTTCAGATCGGTCGTTTGGATTTTCAAAATGGAAATAATGAGGCGTGGAGCACCAAGTCGTTTTACACCATGGCTTAGCTAAGCCCAGCACTATATATATATATATATATATATATATATATAGAGATGGACTTAGCTACTTCATGGAGTAAAACGACTTTGTACTCCACGCCATATCTTCATTTTCAAAGTTCAAATAGTCGATTCGAACCTTCCAACATGTTCTTCATATTGAAATGTACTTGGAGACCAAATTTTACATTTTTTGGAATTTTTTTACTATTTATTAAGCCACTTTGAAAATATGAAAATCCTTATGAACAGTAAAAAACAGTAAAAATTTCTGGACCGCCGGATCAGTGATTTTCAAAGTGGCTTAATAAATAGTAAAAAAATTCCAAAAAATGTAAAATTTGGTCTCCAAGCACATATCAATATGGAGAACAACTTGAGCGGTTCGGATCGGTCGTTTGGATTTTCAAAATGGAAATAATGAGGCGTGGAGCACCAAGTCGTTTTACTCCATGAAGTAGCTAAGCCCAGCACTATATATATATATATATATAGAATTTTGCTATTGTACTTCGCGAAGTAAAACTAATATTTTACTTCACGCTCATATTCCCATTTTCAAAATCCAAAACGTCGATCCGACCGTTCAAGTTGTTCTCCATATTGAAATGTGCTTGGAGACCAAATTTTACATTTTTTGGATTTTTTTTTACTATTTATTAAGCCACTTTGAAAATCGCTGATCCATTGGTCCAGAATTTTTTACTGTTTTTTACTGTTTACAATGGATCAGCGATTTTCAAAGTGGCTTAATAAATAGTAAAAAAATTCCAAAAAATGTAAATTTTGGTCTCCAAGCACATTTCAATATGGAGAACAACTTGAACGGTTCGGATCGACGATTTGAATTTTGGAAATGACAGTATAAGCGTGAAGTAAAACTTCGTTTTACTTCGCGAAGTACAATAGCCCTACTCATATAGATATATATATATATATATATCAAGAATACTTCGGAATTTCTCCCATAGAAACTCGTTGGATAGATTTAGTTCTTTAAGGGAAAGGAGCTATGCAGTTTCAAATGAAAAATGAGATATTTTAAGGTCTCTAAATTCTAGAATTCAGATTTTGTGTGTACACGGTGAAGGAGAGAGGAGAGAAGATGATTTCAATTAAAAGGATATATGTGTTAATTTAATTTTTAAAACAATTAAATACAAAGTTAAATAAATAAAAGGAGATAGAAAACTATGTTAAATTTTAATAAGATATTAGATATTATGTTGTTTTTATGGGAATATTGAAACAACATATATAATAATATATGTTTTCTTGACAAATGTTTTTATTAGAAGATGATTTGTTTTCTTTACTGTTCAGCTCAACGAAGTTTCAAACAAAATAGAGTTAGACATAAAGTTTTTTGGATTTATTTATTTAAATATAAATGTTGTTATAAATAAATAATTATATTGATTTAATTTTTTTTTTTACAAATTTAAGTATGCAAAACAATTATATTGATGCAAAAAAAATAATAATAATATAACACGATAGTATAGAAATAATTAATCAATAATCACAAATTATAATGCGACTTATAACTAATGTTATTTTAATAACCTTAAAAAAAATTATGTTATTTTAAAAGTTTCTCCCAAACAAGCTAGGAACACCAATGTAGTTATAACGTCTTTTTTTCTTTTAAATAATACAAGATATTAAAATTTTCAACAAAATTAAACAAAAAAACATTTGTAGATTAAGGTTACTATTTTAGAATAGGCATTATATTTATTTGTATATTTTCATGTCTCCATTACGTGCTCTATCAGTGCAATATTGATTTAACTCTATTTATTGATTTTCTCAGATATCTTTATAAATGAACATATTAATAATATGTTATACAGAAGTTTTATAGTGAAAAAATAGGGAGGAACTAATTATTTGTTAGATTGATTAAATTGTAAAACCGTTTCTTTGTACATTTATTTGGTTATATAGATAAATATAGACAAGAAATGCATTTGAAATCTAAAGTAATAAATATAGAAAGAATACATTTGTTCATGCATAAATTGTTAAATTTTGCCAACAAACACATGACTATACTCTCTTGAGTCACGCTAATTCTTCTCCAAAATTTCTCACATACTACTTCAAAAAATGACCACCAACAAAAACTATTTTCAATTTCCTTTTTTTAGATTGTTTGTAAGATAGAAATTATTCGACCTCAAAGCGCAATCCCAGGCCCATCAGGCCCACCTGCTCCGGTCCAAATTTTTGCCCTTTATTTGATGTGGCCGATGGAAAAGTATCAAGCCTTTCGGTTTCAACCTTTTTTTCTTGAAATTTGGTAGGACAGGGTTTTTATTTTCACCCTTTCAGTTGTTTCAACATTTTTTTATTTATAGAATCAGTTTTTGGTAGAGATAATATTTTTTGGAGATCACATATTTAAAATTCGAATGAATTTTTTATATAAATATTAGATAATTGGGTGATTTAACTTCTACATTTTAGTAAAAAAATTACTTTTTTTTTTTTTATAATGAAAGTGGGAGTATCTATATCCCACATGTTCCATTTAAGCAAGTTAGTTTTATTGTGTCAAACAACTAATATCTATCCTAAAATAACTAATTAAACCAAAACAATCCATCCTTGCCAAATAATATAGATTTTCAGACAAAACATCATATAATTTAAATTTTTAATAATTTGTCCACTTATAGAAAAGAAATATGTAAAAAATTTCAAGATATATATTTAATAACTAATATCATGCCCGTGCGTTACAACAAGAACATATATTATAAGAGAACAAAAAAGTATTTCTCATCCAAAATAACATATTTTCATAAAAGAATGACCATTGAAAATATTAATTATTTAACAATAACCATGAATATTAAAATAAATTGGTTCTAAATCTAAATTATAAACAAAAAAGTCAATTAGTATAATAAAGTCAGTCCAATGAGAAATAACATCGACTTAGTGCAAATTGAAGATATCATAGTAGTAGCTATATTATACACCTTGTATCTATCAAAGAGAAATCAAATATTCAATTGCTACAATTGAAAACATATAAGAAATGTTAAATTAATATGGTTCATATATACCTTATTTCTCGCTCAAAGGCCTCCCGGTAGACTATATTTTTGGTATACACTCTTGGGCATCATATTTTTTTTCCAGCTAATAGTATTGTAACTGACAAAAATACTCTTTTGAATTTCAAATTTATGTTTTAGTTATAAAAAATTAAGTTAAGACATAACACATAAATTAGATAGGCATTAGTTTTTTTGTAAAAAAAATATATTGTTGGTCGTGCACCTAGGGGTGTAAACGGAGCGAATTCGGAGCGGATAATGCTAATATTAAATTCATAGCCACGTTTTAATGAGCGGATACGAATACAGATAGTAAACGAATGTTAAAATATAAAATCAAATCCACCTTAAATGGATGCAAATACAAAACAAATAATTCACAAATAAAGATTCGAATATGGATACAAAACAAATAATTGCTGTATAATTGAGTCATATAAACTTGGGAGCAAAAAAATTTGAGACCAATTCAAAATAGAAGCCCAGTTAAGATAAAAGTAAACAAAATTATAAACCCGTACACTAGCAAATCATTAATAAATGACCATTGGTTGAAGTAGTAATACCACTGGTTTAACAACCTTTTGAAACAGTGAACAAAAAAAGTTTGCTCCGGTCCGGAGCAAGAATTAGTGCCACGATGAAATCCAAATACAATGGCAGCTGGCCATTTCAAACCACGTGAAGAGCTTGAAACGGATCCAGGTAACTGGTATCGTTCACTTCGGAAATCCGCTTCGTTTCAATTCGGGTAGAATCGGATATCCAATCTGTTTACGAACTATAATCTGTATTCGAATCTGGACCTTGTTTTTGTATTGGAAAAATATCAGAGCGGATAATCCGTATCCGTTTTCAGCCCTAAGTGTAACGTGCATTTCTCTCTCTTTTGAATGCTTCAAATCAGATTAAAACTTGTCAATATTAATTATTATCGTGTTTTAGGTTGATAAGGTTCCACTTATTTAAATAAATAATTATGATGTATTATATATATTAATATGGAATGACACACATTTTGGAATGACAACTGTATGTATAGACCTCATTTCCGGACTTGCTGTGGGTATTGATTCTACATATATTAACAATCTTTTAGTATTGAATGTAAGACCATAAGAAAAAATTAATAACAAGTTATAATTGGATGAATATATTGTATGGTAATGTGGAGTTATTCGTCTAATGAATTGTATTTCGAAATTAAAAATAAATAAATATTAGAGGATTGTATTTTCTATTCACTTTTTTGTTTTGTTTTTTAGGTATGTACCACACTTGAAGTTTCTGTTTAATGAATATAGTACGTTTTAAATGTATTTATTAATTCATTTATCGATTAAATATTCAGATATTTAAATATTGTATTGCATATTTATCTGATTGGAATTAGTGCATAGTTTAATTAGAAGTGTATCAAGATAGTTGCATTCAATAGATGAGTATCTTTTATTGTTTCATGTGCTGGTTTGATTGGAATTTGATTATCACTAAAGATATGTATAATGAGTCCGGCTAGTATGATATCGGTATCATATGACACCAACTACAAAATTGATTAGATAGACTTCAAATGACTAATTCAAACCGTTCAAACCAATTTACTTTATTAGTGATACGTTTACATGCAAAAAAAAAAAATTTCTAGTTATTTTAGTATCAAATCAAGAGGTAAAAAATGTTGAAAAATGAATGCATTAAAATTAATTTAAAAACTCACACATTTGAGCGCTTGACTTAATACTAAATAAATTTGAAAAATTATAAATTTTGCATGTAAACGCACAACTATTAAAATAGATCGGTTTGAACGGTTTGGATTCACCATTTGAAGTTAATTCGATAGATTTTGGAATTAGTGTTATATAAACTAAAATGACACTCATTTATAATTGCACTCTTTAATTAATATATAAGGTAATATAAAAGTATATAAAAAATCTCAATTAAAGTGCATAACACATTAATAAATATTTATACGAAAAATGTAAATCATGTAAATATATGTTGTGGTTATAAAGGTAGATATTATGCTTACTTTAGAATTGAATAAATACATTTCAGTGTATCAGCAATTAAAAAATTGCAACATAATAATATATGTAAAAGTTACCGTATTAAAGAACTAAATTAAATTTATTTTTTACTTCCTAAAAAGTTTATCTATCTAAGTTTACTTAAATGGACATTTCTTAAATAATATAAAAGAAATGGAAAAAAATTAATACAAAACCAATCAATTATCATCAATCCAAAATCTTTAAATGATATTTTGAAAATGGAAATAAATCGAGACCATGATAAGACTAACTAAATAAACTTTTGGTGTAGCATTTGAAAATATAGGGTTGGATAGCCGCCATCTTCCCTCCTTTCCGTCCAACTCCGTTCAACTCCGTCCTTTTCATTTCTTGTAGATCTCATTCCGATACAATATCCATCCTCTCTTTCGGTACTACCTCTTCGAGTGGAGAGGAGAATGAGAGAGAGGGGAGGGACCGGAGCCGAGCTGAGCCGACCGGAGCCTAGAGTAGTATCGTCGGAGCTTGGAGCATAGAGTACCCATCTTGATCGGAGCTCGACGGTGAGTAAATCCGGTCGTCGTCGGTGTACGGCGGCGGCCAAAGAAACGGATCTGATCGTCGAGTGAGATAGAAATTAAGATATTAGAGTGATTAAGAGTGTATATAAGTAGAATTTGAAAATGCCACAAATTAAACAATACTTACTTTTAAACTTAAAACCTTGTAAATTTTGAAACTAGCTATATACGCAGACCACTAAGCAATATATTATCCTTAAATTCCCAAACTAATTAATCATATACTTGAATAGTTAAATAAATCTTAAGGTACTCTTAGCAAAAAATAAGATTTCGCCGGAGTTAACATAGTTAACCGGAAGTTGCTAGGTTGAAGGTGTATTGATATATGTACCTTTCTCAGTATATATAGTTTGCTGGGCTTTCTGAGATAATTTTATCCTTGAGATTGTCCTTGCTTCCTAAGCGGAGATCAGCATGGATCTTCTTTGAAAACTTGATCAGTCCCAAGAGTCCAGGACTGATCAAGTTTGCAGAGAGGACCCATGAAATTCCCACTCTCTTTGTCTCTCTATTTTTTACAAACTTGGCTGCCAAAAGTCTCTCTGCATCCTCCCTCTTTATGGTCTCTTGCTTAGAGATGCGCTGGCTAGATACAAGCCTTGTTCAACAAATAAAATATAACCGTTGCTCCCCCACGATGAGGACATTATTAGGTAGAATTTTTTTAATATTATTTGTCATGTGAATTTATGGTCTCTTGCTTAGAGATGCGCTGGCTAGATCCAATCCTTTACAGCTGATTCAAGGTGTGAATTATTTTTTAATATTTTTGTCATGTGGCCATGTGACATGTTTGTTTCAGTTCATGACTAATTGAAACTTTATATCACTCCAATGCACAGATCCATCTCATGGGATTGGGTTTTGTCCAAAGGATTTGGACAAAATCTTATCCAAAATCAAACTTAAAGTTTGATTTGTATTGAGATTCGTGCAAATATATTTAAAACTTTTAAATAACTTTTTGAATCCAAATGTTTATACGAATTTTGATACATATCGGACGATTTAGGTGAGACTTTGGATGAGACTTCGTCCAAAGTCATTTGGACAAAACCCCCACCCCAGCTGATATATGTGTAACGGCAAAATTTTATGGATGCGATTATTATTAATGGAAAATTAATTGAGTAGAGTGCTGTTAACTTGGTCAAGTTCTTTAGTGAGTTTAACTTTAAATTTTATTGAAATGATTTCAAACAAAAAAATTCAAATAGTGGAAACCAATCTACACTTCACGAATGATGCGTTTACATGTCCAATTTATAAAATTTTGACTTAATTTAGTATAAAGTAAAGAGGTCAAAAAAAGAAGGTTTATAAGATAATTTTAATGGGTTTATTTTATATTTTTTTTACCGCTTGACTTTTATATTATATTAATTTAAAACTTTATAAATTTGACATGTAAACACATCGCTTGTGAATAGATCAATTTCAACAGTTTAAATCTGCTTTTCCATTATCCAATATGGCTAGCAGGAACAAAAATATTTAAAAAAAAATCAAAAGATAATTATTTAAGATAGAGAAGCTTTTATACTGATATAGTGACATATAGATCACTCTTATTTGTCATGTGAATTTATGGTCTCTTGCTTAGAGATGCGCTAGCTAGATACAAGCCTGTTGAACAAATAAAATATAACCGTTGCTCCCCCACGATGAGGACATTATTAGGTAGAATTTTTTTAATATTATTTGTCATGTGAATTTATGGTCCCTTGCTTAGAGATGCGCTGGCTAGATCCAATCCTTTACAGCTGATTCAAGGTGTGAATTATTTTTTAATATTATTTGTCATGTGGCCATGTGACATGTTTGTTTCAGTTCATGACTAATTGAAACTTTATATCACTTCAATGCACAGATCCACCTCATGGGATTATTGTTAATGGAAAATTAATATTATTTGTCATGTGGCCATGTGACATGTTTGTTTCAGTTCATGACTAATTGAAACTTTATATCACTTCAATGCACAGATCCATCTCATGAGATTGGATTTTGTCTAAAGGATTTTTGACAAAGTCTCATTCAAAATCAAGCTTAAATGTTTGATTTGTATTAAAATTCGTGCAAATATATTTAAAATTTAATAAATTTTAATGACTTCTTGAATCTAAATATTTATACGAATTTTGATACAGATCGGACGGTTTAAGTCAGACTTTGGATGAGACTTCGTCCAAAGCCATTTGAACAAAACCCTCACCCCCAGCTCATATATGTGTAACAGCCAAATTTTATGGATGCGATTATTATTAATGGAAAATTAATTGAGTAGAGTTTTGTTAACCTCGTCAAGTTCTTTGGTGAGTTAAACTTTAAATTTTATTTTATTGAAATGATTTCAAACAAAAAAATTCAAATAATAGAAACCAATCTACACTTCACGAATGATGCGTTTACATGTCAAATTTATAAAATTTTGACTTAATTTAGTATAAAGTAAAGAGGTCAAAAAAGAAGGTTTATAATATAATTTTGATGAGTTTATTTTTCACTTTTTTTACGGCTTGACTTTTATATTTTATTAATTTAAAATCTTATAGATTTACATGTAAACACATTGCTTGTGAAGAGATCAATTTCAACAGTTTGAATCTGCTTTTCCATTATCCAATGTGGCTAGCAGGAACAAAAATATTTAAAAAGAAAAAGAAATCAAAAGATAATTATTTAAGATAGAGAAGCTTTTATACTGATATAGTGAGATCACTCTTATGTGCCAAAGATATAGAAGTGATAGAAAGGAAAAATAAACAAAAATGAAATAGGTGCAGAGTGATTACCTCCTATAGGGTCACTGACTGCAACAGTTAACAAGGAGCTCCATCTCTTACATATGACAGTTTTGAAATCAGGATTGCGGTTCAAGTTAAAAGAAGAAACCGCATATGACCTCCCTGTTTTCACAATTCCACTTCTTGATCCCTCTTGAACTCCTCCATATAGTAGTGTAGATAAATACCTTACATGCCTGTAGCACCTTCATCTTTCTTTCTCTCTTTCTTTCACAATTCACACACAATCAAATCAAATTGCTTCTTGGCCTGAAACAGAACAAGGGAGGAAATGATTAACTTGGTTTAGTATCAAAATAGCTTCTTGTTTTATTAGTAACATAATTACTCTTTACTTACAAAAAAAACTACTTGTATTACACATCAAACACTTTCCTGTAGAAAATTAAGTGTATACACGACATATTGAACTTGATTTATTTTCTGTACCTTGTGTTTGGTATAGACTGGTCAATTAACTTCAGAAATATATTTCAGCCTAAAATCTGGTCACTAAAATTGTAATATTGTGAAGTACAAAATAAAATCACAGTGCTAGCAAGTAAAATTGGACTAGCAAAATACAAGTACGTATGTACAGTACATATGCTGCGATACGCTAGTAAGTTGTCCAATATCTAATACATATTTAGCACACAAAAAATGTGTTGGAAAAGTTAGACACGTCTATACATAGTCTAGTCGTGACAATCTTCATCGTTAAAAAAACATCTTTTTGTAATTGCAGACAAAATAGAAAAGTATCATAGTCCTACTCTGAGTTGAGGCTATAGTGTTTAAGAAGAGTGTTTCTTTTTCTTTTTCTTTTTTACTTTACATTCCTATTTTCAATTTCAAAGTTTAAACAGGCAATTTGAAATGGCTCAACATGATTTCCATCCGACTAATATCACAATATTATGATTTCAGCTTAAGTTAACCAATCCATAACAGTCCAATATATCTAATCCATGCCTGATTAATTATGACTCAAAATTGCAGAATGGACATTGTTAGTGCCCTCTCTAAAGAAGATGCTAAATTTAGAAGGACATTAACTGGGGTAGATGCTAGAGATTGACCTATGTTATTCTTAACTTTTCCCCTACTCAACCTTTGGAGAGGAGTCCAACCTGAACATAGTATGATTTGGTGGAATACCAAATTATCCTCAAAAATCAAAGTATTTATGTGGTTACTTACCCAGGGCAAAATCCTGACCAAAGATAACTGATAAAGGATGGTCTGGCTCATGGTCTGGCTCAGTTCAATGTCATTTCTGTGACCAAAAGGAAATCATAGATCATTTATTCATTCAATGTTCCAAAAAGTTAAGGACCCAATTGTAAAATTGTCTCCCTCCCCTTCTAACAACTCCTTGTCTATTACCAGTAAATTGCGAACAAGGCCTCTATTGCGTTTTTGAGCCTGTTTTGACCAGTAATTTTGAGGCGCCTGTAAGGTAAAAGCAGTGACATGCCAGAACTGAGATATAGCATGTAGACTGCACTTCGCGTCGCACATTCCTCCTTCACTTCAAACCTCCTATTGGAATTGGAACAATGAGTGAAGAGAAGTTGGTGAAAGTTATAATTCCACCATAAACGTTGCGCTAGGCGTACCAGTAAATACCCCTTGCGTTTTCCTTGCCCAATCTTCCAAGAGATGCGACTCATAAAGGTTAGCTCTCGGAACTTGTTGTAGCTGAACTCCCTCCCTAACTCCTTCATATCTCATGACACATTGAGCGACTCTCTCCTCTGCCTTCCAATACGGTAACCCCTCTAGTCTTCTCTCGCGGACTGCCTCTACCAGAATTTTACAATCTGGATACACAACATACTCTCCTTCTTCTCGTGTCAGTACCAGTTCAAGAGCGTTTAACAGTGCTTGTGCTTCTACCTCTAATGGGTTGCTGACTTGAAAGGATCTCCTCTGTGCAATGACTACTTCACCTGTTGCATTCAAGATTATAACCCCCGACCAGTACAGTAGTTTACACCAATGGACACAGACGTAATTGAATTTACATCAGTACTAAATATATGTTATATAATTAAATGTATTTGACTAAGACCAATAATCACAAATCTACTTATGTATTGAGATTTTCACCCATACAATGGGAATTGCACTAAATGTACAAAAGAAGAAGTAAAAAAATGCATTTAGCATTATTAGGAATAGGGACAAACCTTATATTAGTCACAATTGTGTCTTCTCGGATGAAGATGGAAAATGAATGCTTCTATAGAAGATATTGATAATTTTTAAGGAATCTAAGATTAATTGAAAAAGAAGAAGAAATTACATGAAATAAACTTGAGACAACAGCCAGACCTCATGATACTCTCTAATTGACTTCTTCACCATGGCAGCATGATCCTCTGGTACTGTTATCATTCAAAACCAAATCAGATTAAGCATAAATTTTCTCTCCCTCTAGGGTTTCGGTGATATATCCCTCTCTCTCGCAATCTCTCTCTTTCTCCTCTCTGAGTTGCTCAACAGGTTGAGAGGGTTTTCTCTCGCAATCTCTCACAGAGAGAGGAGTCGGTTTTGATTTTGTATTTCCTGCGGTAGAGCCTTCGTCGTCTTCAAATTGTCGTCTTCAATTTGGGGAGAAATAAAATGGAGGAGAGTGGAACCGAAGAGGAGGAAAGTAAATTGATCGATTTCAAGAAGAGAGAGGAGTCGATGAGAAGAAAGACGCACGCGGCGACATAGAAAAGACGCGAGTCGGGAAGGAGGAGCCGGTGGATTTTCGTAGATTTCAGATATAGAAAAAAGAGGGATCTGTTACGTGTATTACATTTTTAACAAAATATAAATTTGTACACATAAAATAATATATATTTAATCAAAAAAAAAAAAATTATTTAATTAGAAAGCTCATATTAAATTCGAATTTTCATCTTTCAATCGTAATAATAATGGAATGGAGAAATAAAGATATTCTTTAAATTTGTTTAGAAACAAAAATTCTGAAATAATATAAAAAATATGAATAATTGTACAATTATAAAATAAGGAAGCATTATTCTACAAACAAATTATGTGTAAAAAGTAAATTTATTCGTAGTTTGAATTGTTATTTGTAATGAATAATGAAACGAGGTTATATTATATTGTTTGCATGTCGTGCTGTGTTTTGTGCTGTAATTAACTTGATATGTGTGTCGTTACAATAAGCGTGTTGTGTTGTGTTATTATGAAATTGCGCTATATTATTATGTGTCCGGTTACAACGGGATTTTCTTATATCTCTAACACTACGTCACTATTTAATTCTGAAGAAGTACATGTATATAGCCCCCCTATGATATTTATAATTTTGACATATTTCCTTACATAAAATAATTTCGAATATATATATTTACATGCACTTCTTGCGAATTTCAAATTAGATTGGAATGAATACTAAAATTGTTGTCTTACTTTTATGAACAAAATGAGTTTAATATTAAATATATTATGTATTAATATTGAAAATCGTTTAGAATTTGTAGAATATGAAACTAAAAATCTACAACAATATAAATTCTAAGGTAAAAAATGAGTTTTTATTTTAAATATAGATATTGTATTAAATTATTTGGATCAAAGTATTTCGAAAGAATTGTATTGTATAGTTATTTAATTCTTAAATATTTCTATTTTGTTTACTATATACTTCCACAATTTTTATTTTATATATTTCAAATCATATTTATTTGTTTCTACTAGGATCTTTTACAATTTTACAATACAACTTTACAAATGTAATATGCAATTAATATAGCAAAAAATATTTCTGAAATATACAAGTTTTTTGTCATATCATTGCTTTAGATTCTATCAATATTCTTTCTTCCTATATATTGCTGGATGGGTAGATATACAGTGTATAGATACTTTGAAAATAGTCAACTTTCGGATAAAAACACTCTAATATTCACTGTCCTCGATCACAAAACATTAAATTAATTGTTCTATCTCTCTTTTAATTTATTTAATATTTTATTATAAGTTATTTTAAAAATTACATTGACAACCTTGTAAAAAGAAATTGTTCATTTGCACCTCTCATGAGTGCAGTTTGCAGAGACGGAGCTACATTCAAGGAATGGGGTCAATTGCCCATTTATTTTGAAATTTTTTGTACTTGCACACAATTTTATATATAGTATAAGATAAAATGCTATAGATACGGTAATATTGACCCCCATTCGCAGCATGAACATTTTATATAACTGATCATTTATGTTTGACTCTCATAACTTCAAAGTCTGATTCCGCCCTTGACAGTTTGGACGTTGGAGGAAGTTATTATCAGTAACCAGTTTTAAAATTTGTAAATCGAACCGAACTATTAAACCAGTTTGAAAAAATGAACCGAACCGAACCATTTAACCGGATAAACCGAACCGTTTAAACCGAACTCTCTCGGTTCGGTTTAAAACCGATTAAACCGGATCCGATGAACACCCCTACTAAATACATTGGATAATCCATTGAACTTTTTTCTTATTTGTAGAGAGAAAGAGGTCAAGCTACTCCATATTTCAAAAATCCCAGCAAGTGTTGGATTCAATCTTGCTGACCTCTCAAACAAAAAGAATTATCTTAACCACTAGACTAAACGTAGTCATCATATTGCAATATGAATTATTCTGAATTTCTTATAATGGTACCTTAAGGTAATAACTAAAATATACACTGTGATCCTTGCAGGTTCATTGATTAGAAGTCCTCATTCCATTTTTGTATATGGTTTCTTACATAATTTTTTCTTCCTTGGATCTGTCTGTTTATGTTGCAGGGGATGCCATAGTGTATATATCATGTGTTGACTGAAGTATATAAAGTTTCACTTGCGTTGTGTGAAAGTTCTTAAAAATTGAATTTCTGTAGATAAACAGAAATTAATTATTGCTAGAAGATTATTTAAGTATTAAAGTGGAAGGATGATTAACCAAATTAAGGACCGGAAAACATCTTGAATTCAAATAGAAGTGTATAATTCATAATTTAATCATTAACTTCTTTCAGTACATTTACACAGCTTACTTAATTCTACATTCACATCCATCCACATATGTATACTACAGTCATGTATCTCTCGATTAAATGGAGAAGCCCACATACTCTATGGCATGACTATTGGTACTAGGTTGGTACTCTCTCCCGATGGACCCGAAGAGAACTCAATCAACTTGTAACTGATAATCATTCCAACACCCACAGAGATGACAAGAGCAGCAAAGGCACTCCATATTTCTTTCCTGGATCCATAGACGCTCTCCAAAGCCTTCTGCTTGAATGACCGTAGCCGCATAGACAGCTTTTGTTGAACTGCTGACCTTTTGGTTGATTCAGCTTCACTGCTTGAGTCACTGGTATCACTGGAGCTTTTCGAATCTTTATCGCTCTGATCGGCCTCCTTATCTTTGTATTTAGCATCAGTGGGAGGAGGATCACTTCTCTTCTCCTCTGTCTGCTCACCGTTGGCTAGTTTGCTATGTTCATTTTGGTCGGTACTGGGGAGTTTTGGTTTGGTAGCCTTCTTATCTTGGGCAGTTGCCTGTGTAGGCTGTTCTTGGGGAGGAGGTACTGGGTTAACAACAAGTTTCGGCAAGGTGATATAGATACGTCCGTTCTCAAATTTGGCACGAATTTCGGCCTTGTTGCAGTTTTCAGGGGTTTGGAAATCCTTGCAAAAGCGAATCCATTTGTTCTCCCCCAAGGGGCATTCCCCATTGACCCTGAGTTTGCCAAAGCTATCAATCTGAACCTTGATCTGTTCCTTCTTGAAACCTGCATGCATCAAACAAAGGTTTTTGTTACGATTATTGAAGTTAGTTCAATAGTTGTTGACAATCAGTTAACACATTGTATAAGGCACACAAGTTCTAGGCAGAAATAAGTAGATGTTAAGGCAAATATTAGTTAAGATAGAGAATTGAAAAAAAGGATATAATTTTCTCAAAAAAAAGAAAAAACATGCCTGTGACATCGATAATGATGGTATCAGCTCTATCTCCTTGGGTCAATTCATGAGGAGGCACAATGTCGTTGTAGATGCGTTGGCTGACAGCAGGTCCGGGTCTAGCATCCATGTTTTCTATTACAAATGTATAACTCGGCTTTGTTTTTTGTTGATCCTTTGTTAGGATAATAATTGGCTTGTAAATATGGTGCTTCTTATGAGGACTGATTGGTGGTGATTGGCAATTTCAAAGATGGTGTATATTTATACTTATATTTGGGGCAGCATATTTTTTTTACTTGAGAATTATGAATTTGTTGTCAGGAGGGTGACGTTATTCCTTTCTCTCTCTAAATTTGAGGGAAGGGGTCACAGGTGGGGTTACTTCATTAGCAGAATTGGTTAATCTTATGTTCGTTTTCCAGTCGATACTCTCCGCTCATCTTTTCTTTATTTTTTTCTTTTCCTCCAAGTAAATAAAGGCCCATGGGCCATCTTTCCTTTATGGGTTAAATAGGTTTCAGTTTCAAGTCAATATTTTGGTTTTCGGAGTTATGGGGGCTTACTTAATTACTTTTGCCGAATAAATGTTCTGGTACCAGGATCGCTGGATTTTTTTCTCGAGCACTGTACTCGGTCACCCAGGATCAGTCTCTTTCATATACCGCTTTTAAGTAAAATAATTTGAAAATTGTACAGCCGATGAGTATGTCATAAGCAACAATCAGGAATGAACACTAATTACACATTGAAGGTGGCTATGATACCAGTCAATCAGGAATGTATGTTTAAAAGTTTGAATTGATTATTTGAACTTAGAAAAAAAATTATAAGTCTATAATACCAGTCAATCTGTACTATGCATATTATTATTGTCTCACTTTTGAAATTATATATACTATTCATTATTTTCATGCATAAGAGCATATTTGGTTTATCCTCTTAAAGGTGGCTTCAAAATTTGGAATGTCCCTTGCAAAAAAGTCTGGCAGTCTCCGTACGTAGGCACTATCGAGATATGAGAAACAAATACATTTTACTTACTAATAATCTAATATGCAATTAATCTTGAATTCTAAGCATAAGTTCTTTTTTTTATGTGTTTTGCTTTCTTTTACTTGACTTTTGCATTTTTTATATAGCATGATGTGAACTTATTAAGTTTTATTTGCACACTTCAACAAAATTTAAGAGAAAAATGTGTGCTGTATATGGAAGGATTTTGTTTGAAGTTTTTTTTATTTTCGAATACGAAAGATAAGTGAAATATTTATTTCTTATTTTAATTTGAATATAAGGTCATCATAGAGTAAGGGAAAATGTCAAATAATTGAAAATTGAGGAAGCTTGGATTTAAAATGGGTGCATTCACAATGACTTGTATTGTGCCCGTGCGTTGCAATGATAATATATTATAAGAGAACAAAAAAAAAACTAATAGAAAATGACATATTTTCACAGAAAAAAAGTATATTAATGAAAAGAATAATTATTCAACAATATCGATAAATGATATTAAAATCGATTGGTTTTAAATTCAATTGTTAATTAAAAAATAAATTAGTATAATAAAGTCGAAAGAGAAATAACATCGACTTAGTGCAAATTGAAAATATCATAGTACTAGCTATATTATACACCTTGTATCTGTCAAAGACAAAGTAAATATTCAATTGCTACAAGATTTTATATGTAGATGCATTTTTTCAATATTTTGGAAGTACATGACATCTATTTTTTTTTTTCAAATACAAATAGGTAAAAGAAAAAATAAATGTATCTTCTCTCCATGTTTATTTTTCTAATACATTCTGTGCAATTTAAGAATACTCATTTAAGAAAAAAAAATTAAATTTGGGAGATGTGCGTGCGTACGTGTGTGTGATCAATTTATAAGAAAGATTTTGTGAGTGCAGGATATAATTTTTTTTATTAATTTGTAGGTCTTTAAAAAATATTGTATTTTGTTGCTTGTCAGATTACTCATGTGTTGTTGTTTTATTCATTTTGAATAAGTACTAATCAGGACATTGTACATGTAGCGATTACGTGAGACAAGTACGTATCTAAATAAATTTAGACATCTATACGCAAAAATAATTGCATAAAAAAGCAGACTATCTGATTGGAAGGCTGATATACAATTTAAAATTTTATCTTTTAATCTAATTAGCTGTTAACGGATCAGAACATCTACGTGCCTAATATAAAAATGGAGATATTAGTTACTCTTTTTACAAACGTACTATTAAATGTCAAACAAGACGTAGAACAATTATTTTGTATCTATTCCGTTTAATTATTAATGGCTCCCTAATTATGTAATTACAAAACATAAAGAAGGAATATTTCATCTTGGAAATATTTTTCACTTACACATAAAGGTATTTATTGGGTTTGGTTTATTTGGTTTTTAACCGAACCGGAAAATTTTGAACTATTTGGTTTGGTTTTTTGGTTTAAAGGGACCGTTTCGGGTTTTCATAATTGATTTGGTTTAGAACTTTTTACAACTAACTGAACCGAACAGACTGCCCCCCTCATGGTCGACGCCGGGTTTGAACCCCAGCTCTAGAGCATTAACGTAGGGCGAGGTTTGAGCCCCGTTTGGATGCGGAAATGTGAGTTGCTGAGGCAAGCTTTTTTTTTTTTTGAGAAAAACTGAGGCAAGCTTATTGTTTTCTTTGTGCTTTTTAGAGGGATAATTAGTTTTAAAAATAGCGTTTAGAGTGAAACACTTTGCTAATGAAATATCTTGTTGTCTTGACAGATAAGCGAAAAAGGGTCTTTTATTCTAATTTTTCTTTTCACTATTTGAATCCTAGCGGCACAAAAACAAGATCCAAACAAGAAGGACGGCTACTATATATATTTAATATTTAATTAATTACACGTCATGTTATGTACATGAAACAAATACGGAGGCATTACTTGGGTCAATAGACAGAGGTATATATCTATATAGGAAAAGGTATAGAAAAAGGTAATACATGATGTATTTTTATAACTTCTTAAAAGAAGTTTACATTATTAATAGCAGAAAATTATAGAATTGATAAAATTAATTGTACTTGTTATTACAGGTGAGAGGCAATTATTGATGAAGCATATGGCATAGCATTCATAGATTAAAATTATTATTATATACACATGATTAACGTGATGTTCTCTAATATGTTGCCTTTTTTGGATTATGTGTTGGATTTATTACCAACCTCGTTGGATTTAATGCCAACATTGAGCATATATGTAATCTAATTATGGATTGTTTACTGTCATATATGATTGTCAATTAAAGTGATCAAATAAGGTAATAGACAATCAATATATATTCATTATGATATGGTTCACAAATGTGTAGAACAATTTAGGCAAAGATCAAATCATTGATGGACTGATTCTGAAATTTGCAATTAAGGAAACCGATTCTGCAGCGGCCGCACGGATTTTGATGCGACTGCACGGTTTTTGATGCAGTAGCACAAAATACATTTTTTAAGTTGGCATATGGCTAGAAAATCGGTTTTGAGTTAGGGTTTGGCAATATGCCGACTCCACATCTCTATAAATAGGATTGGTCTCCAAAGCACAAGGATATACGAAAAGTTGCATAATTTTCTAGCCGTCAATCTAGTCAATTCTGTAGCCTTCTCTACTTCTCCCCATTAAAGAATAGAGAGGTGAGATCATTGAGGAATTGTGAACACGATCTCACAAGGGCAGTCTTGTAGCTTTGGAAGGCTTCATCCTACCACTGAGGAGGCCGCCGACGCTTCAACCTCTACATCGGCACGAAGGTTTTCTTGCCGCTGTTCCACAAGTTCATCAACCGGCTTTTGAGTGAAGCCTTGCTTAAAGACGCTAATGGAATCAGGTATTGCGTCTGCTTCCTAAGAATTGATGATTTTTGCATGATGACCATTTTGGCATAGGTAGATCAATAGTGGCATATTGAATTGAATTGAACTGTTTATGTGACCGAATTGTTTAGTGTAATAATAAGGTCCCAACAAGTGGTATCAGAGCCACTCCTATGCCAATTTGGATTATTTGTTTAGAATTGATCTAGATAATAAGCAATTGACTGTTGATTTTTCAATTGCTTTGAATTGCTTGCTAGAATAAGCTCTGTTCTGGATTTTTTCGGAAATTGTGTATTAAGCCATTGACCATTTATAAATGTATTTTTGATTTAATATGTATAGTTTTTTATTTGTCAATTGTCAATTTGTTTTTTTGACAAAAGCTATACAAATATTAAAAAAAAAAAAGGCTATACAGATTTGTCATGTTTTTGATTTAATCAGTAAAGTTTTTTTTTGTTTTGTTTTGTTTTATTTTGTTTTGTTTTGTTGACACTATGAATCAGATTTGTCATAGTCAAAACTATACAAATTAATTCCTTTTGGAAATTGCTACCATATTTGTCATGGTCAAATATGGACAAATTAATTCCTTTCGGAAATTGAGAATAGCAAGATATATGATTATTAATTAAAGTTTTACTTTATATTAAACCATTGAAAGGAATTTAGAGTAATCACAATTATGTTAAGCTATTTTTTTTTAGTATTCCGCTGCTATTTTTAGACCACAACAGAGTATGCAATAATTTGATTATAGGGTTAAGCCAAATTTCGAAAACTACAGATTATTGTATAGCAATTAAATTTTTCCTTTTGCGTTAGTTTGATTGCACATTTAGATTATATAATTAGAGTATAAATTATAATTCTTTTAAAGGCAAAGGGATATGTAATTTGGATTTGAATTAATTGATTCCTAATTGTACCCAAAGGTACCTCTTTTGATGAGGTTAATTCAAATACATTTTATGAAGGAAGTTAAGGTGCAATTAATGGATGTAATCATTATCGGCCCAAAGGAAGGTAATGGTTACAAAATTATTTGTGCAAGTGAGTGATAATAAAGTATAGTGATGACCAAAAATTTTACACATATGTCAACATTGTCGGCCCAAAGGAAGACATGTTGTTCGGTATGTTCTAGGTTATCAGTACTTTATTATTGCGCCAAAGTATCATAAGAAATTGACCCGTTACCCAAAGGTAGCCGCTTAATGGAATCCGATACTTTGGTTTTATGATGGTATTAAGACTCATAAAATATATGACGATTTATTAAGACAAGTTGCAACACTATGAACGTAACATTGTCTAGGCAAGTTTTGTCTAGGCAAGTCGGAATTTGAAGCAGATCCTTGTGATCCCTGACTTACCTGTGAACTTACCTAGTTGTGAAATTCGGATGTGTATAGTAACAAAAGGGAAAATCATCTCATATATTTTGAGCAAGCTGAGCCTTTATTTGAATGTAATTTATAAATTCATAATTTTTTATTCGTGTTGTTCTTTGTGATTTTTTGTTCGCAATTTTTAAGTTAGCATTGTTAAAGGCCTAAATAACATTTTTTTATGTTGAATGGAACCAACTTCAAATTTTGACATGAGAACACAGTAATAATTCTCGGTGTCAAGGATCTAGACCTTGCATTAATGAGGTATGTCCCACTCTTATGGATAAGAGTACTTCTGATGATCAGAAGGAAAATGAAAAGTGGGACAAATCAAATTGCATGTGTCTTATGATAATGAAGAGGTCCATTAAGAGGCGCGATTTCAGATTTGATTGTTATCATTAAGGAATTTTATAATCTCACAAAACATTCAGTATTTGAGACGGAAAATGCAAATTTTTTGAGGATGTTGAGTTTGCGGGGGGAGATACAATAATGGATTTTGAATTTGAAGAGGAGTATGCAAATATTTCCACAGGTGTTGAGAGTTTTATGTATATATATATCTCACTTTAACTCAAAATACAAGTATCGAAAACAAAACCATTATTGAAGACCAAACTCAACATAATCAAACAACAAAAAGTAAGATTCTAGAATCTCTGAAAGATGTTGTTATAGGCCAGATTGTTTCAGACAATGCTGGAATTCCTCGAGAAAATTTAGAAGTGCCAGTAAGGAAATATAATCGAAGGTTGACAATAACATTGGGAAAATACCCTATTACTTAAATATGCGAAACCCATTAGTTGCAAATGGATATTTTAAACTAAAAGGGATTTGAAAAGTAATGAGTAATATAAAGCTTGTCTTGTCACTTAAGGTTTTAAAGACTTTCTCTTTGGTTTCATTTAATGAATGCAAGCATTAGCCGGCCCAAAGGAAGGTTGATGATTGTTAAAATTATGTGTACATAGAGTATAGTGATGATTATTATGTTTTACGTATAATTAATATTGTCGGCCCAAAGGAAGGCATATTGATTGATATGTTATTTGAATCATCAATACTTTATTTTCGAAAGTCTCTTTAAAGATTATATTAGCATTAGTTACGCACTTTAATTTGGAGCTTTAGTTGATGGATATTAAGAGAGCGTTTCTAAATGGTGACATTAATGAAACAATCTATATGGTGCAACTAGAAAACTATGTGTCGGGAGACACAAAGTCTATGGTGTGCAAACTTAAGAAATTCATCTATGAACTAAAGAAAGTGTCTCAACAATGGTATTGCAAAATTCATAGTGAGATTATCTCGTTCGGTTTTGAGATAAATTTATTGAATGAATTTATATAACTTAAGTTCTGTGGGAGTAAGTTTGTATTTCTATATGGATATCATATTGCTTGCCAATATCGATATAAATATGTTGCAAGAAACTAAGAACTTTCTGATAAAGAATTTACAGATGAAAGATCTTAGTGATGCATCATTTAGAATATGGAACAATGCTAAAATAAAGTAAGGTAAAGTAAAGGAAAGAGTACAGAATGGTGAATTGAAAATAGAACATGTAGGAACAGACTCTATGTTAGCATATCCTCTTACTAAGGGATTGACACCGGCTAAGTTTGAAGAGCATGTTGCTCATATGGGTGTAATCTCTATTGAGGATATTCAGTTTTAGTGGGAGTTTGTTATTTGTAATTTAATGTTCTATTTTTCATTGTAATTTTGGATATGTAACTTGTGACATGTAACAAGTGTTATATATATTATGAAGTTTTGACATTCTGTTTCTCGTTTATGTTTGACCTCTAATTCAGTTAATTTATGAAATTCAGTTTCAAGATTTAAGTAGGAGACCAAGTTAGAAATAGGCATGTGAAGATCACAATTGCATGTAATTTCTATGCTACACATCCACATCATGATTCATGTCATTCAGCTGTATTAGTGATGTGATTATTGAGGGTTTAGTTGCGAATAAATGCGACGAATGCCGCTTTAGTCCTTTGCTGATATAGTTGATGGACCGAATTGGTTTGGGAATATATAAGGAAGACAGTAAAGAAATGTGCGCACATAAGGAACACAATGCATAATTAAAAAGTCATAACATATTGCTCAAGTGGGAGATTGTTGGATTTATTACCAACCTCGTTGGATTTAATGCCAACATTGAGCATATATGTAATCTAATTATGGATTGTTTACTGTCATATATGATTGTCAATTAAAGTGATCAAATAAGGTAATAGACAATCAATATATATTCATTATGATATGATTCACAAATGTGTAGAACAATTTAGGCAAAGATCAAATCATTGATGGACTGATTTTGAAATTTGCAATTAAGGAAACTGATTCTGCGGTGGCCGCACGGATTTTGATGCAATTGCACGGTTTTTGATGCAGTAGCACAAAATACCTTTTTTAAGTTGGCATATGGCTAGAAAATCGGTTTTGAGTTAGGGTTTGGCAATATGCCGACTCCACATCTCTATAAATAGGATTGGTCCCCAAAGCACAAGGACATACGAAAAGTTGCAGAATTTTCTAGCCGTCAATCTAGTCAATTCTGTAGCCTTCTCTACTTCTCTCCATTAAATAATAGAGAGGTGAGATCATTGAGGAATTGTGAACACGATCTCACAAGGGCAGTCTTGTAGCTTTGGAAGGCTTCATCCTACCACTGAGGAGGCCGCCGACGCTTCAACCTCTACATCGGCACGAAGGTTTTCTTGCCGCTGTTCCACAAGTTCATCAACCGGCTTTTGAGTGAAGCCTTACTTAAAGACGCTAATGGAATCAGGTATTGCGTCTGCTCCCTAAGAATTGATGATTTTTGCTTGATGGCCATTTTGGCATAGGTAGATCAATAGTGGCATATTGAATTGAATTGAACTGTTTATGTGACCGAATTGTTTAGTGTAATAATAAAGTCCCAACATTATGCACAACATTAACTTGAGTATCAAATGCTTTTATGTTACAGACATTAACAATTGCGCGCATTCCTTTCAAGTATCTCTAGTAGGCCCGTGTGCAGAATTTCGAAAATGGTCATGGATTGAAATCTATATGAACACAAAATTAAAAATGCAGAACATGTGACACTTCTCCATTTGATCCCAAAAATTTATCAAATGATTTTGATTAATCTTTTTTTATTAATTGTCGACAAATTAGTTAATTTTCTCAAGCAATCTCATTACGATATTCTAACAACACACAAAAGCAACTTTTCGACATAATTAACAAACTAAATCATGTAATTCTTTTGACATGAAATTTAAGAAAAATACCTATGAAAATACATGAAAAATGTACCTTTTGACATATGTGTGAAGTCATGACTGTCAAAACTGGTAGCGATAGGAACCATGTAATTTTTTTTTTTTGTGAAAGTTTGTTAGCGTCTGCCAAGAGCATGGGAACTATGTACTTGAGGCACCTATTTTGAAAGAGCGTGGTTATAGTTTATCTAATATTTATTCGCGAGGAATCATATCAAATATCTCGGTCTATATAAAAAGGTGCTAACCTTCTCGATATTTGCGTAAACCACAGTCGCAATTTTCTCTTTGATTTGTCAAACACATCTCTTTTTTCTTCTCTTGAATATATATATATATAGGAATTGGCTACGGTACTACGCGTAGTATAGAGGGCCTCCGTGCTACGGCTCAATATTTGAGTTTTTAAAATTCGAACGGTCGATCCAAATCGTTCAACATGATCTCCATATGAATATGTACTTGCAAACCAAATTTTACATTTTTTAGAATTTTTTTACTATTTTTTGAGATAGGTAGAAAATCACTTGATATGAATGGTACAGAATTTTCAGATCAAGTGATTTTCTACCTGTCTAAAAAAATAGTAAAAATTTTCTAAAAAATATAAAATTTGGCTTGCAAGTATATATTCATGTGGAGATCATGTTGAACGGTTTGGATCGACCGTTAGGATTTTGAAAACTCAAATATTGAGCCGTAGCACGGAGGCCCTCTATGCTACGCGTAGCATGCTAGCCATTTCCTATATATATATATATATAGAGTAGAACTAGGATGCTCCTAAGCTCACCAAGTCCTTCGTGAGCTCGACTCTAAAACCTATCGAATTGACTTCAAACGATATTTTCAAACCGTTAGATGTTCAATCTATATTAAAATCTACTTGGAGACCAAATTTTACATTTTTTGAAATTTTTTAACAATTTTTTAAGCTGGTTTGAAAACTGCTGTTTTTATTAAATTTCTGAAGCATTGAAAACAGCGGTTTTCAAACCAGCTTAAAAAATAGTAAAAAAATTCCAAAAAATGTAAAATTTGGTCTCCAAGTAGATTTTAATATAGATTGAACATCTAACAGTTTGAATTTGTTGTTTGAACATCAAATTGCAAGATATGTCCCCGTAAGCACCTCGGCCGAAATGCTTCCGGAAGCAAATTAGCCATACTCTATATATATATATATATATATATATAAACCTTTTCTACTCCTCCATAGCTAGGTTTTTTCTCTTGAAAATCTTCTCGATCACTGGATGTCATTCCTCCACCAGTTTTCCCCTCCGTGGTTGATCTCCTCCAACGGATTTCCTCCTTAAAACATAAGTCGATGAAGTTCTACTCTTGTTTAACTTTTTTTATTTTATTTTACAAACCTTACATATTTCTACCTTGAACAATTAAAAATATGTCTATTATTTTGTAAATTTTGCTTCTTGATTATTTTCTTTTCCCATTGCTTTGGAAAGAATCTTAACTTAGTTAATTTGACTGTCCTCCGAAATAGCTCACAAGTTATAGAATTAGCACTACATATATAGGAAAAAGAAATAAATTAAAGCAATTAATTAGGAGGGATATGAGAGACAACTCTCTTTTAATAAGTCTCCTGGGCCAGTAGCAATTGTAATTTCATTACAAGAACCAAATGCCGTTGGGAAGTGAGATCAATTGGTATCTCTTCTATCATTGGAGGAAAGAAAATGAAACTAGGATGATCAAACTAAACTTGCAAGCTATCTGTAAGGGAGTAATTGGAATTACTTGAACACAATAATTAAAATTGGATCAAGATACACACCAATAATGAATTTCTACTATCTTTTAAAATATTAATTAGTTAATTACCTCCAACATAAATAATTATAGAAAAACACATTTCTGCGCCGGTCTACGCGCGGCTCACGGGTGCGGGCCCAGTTCAGATCGCGGTTCACGAGTGCGGGAGTCGCGGCTCACGGTGTCCCGCCGTATCCCCACGTTTTCCCACGTATCCTGCCGTATCCGAGAGTTTCAACGGAGTATCGGCGACCGTATCTCCCAAGTATGGATACGCCACATAGGCGGATACGCTAACTGGCGTATCGGATACGTATCGGTGCCGTATCGGACGCGTATCGGTATCCGATATGTATCCGACACGGGTACGAAGGTAAATTTGAAGTATCCGAGTAACATAGGTAATAGATGACTCTTGCAATCATATTCGTATAATGTATGTCTAATTTCGGATATTGGTGAAAGAAATGCAAAACATATCCCCTACTACACGACCAAAAAAACTGGATGTCTAACTTCTAGCATATCGAATGCAAACATATGATGTAAACATTGCATTGGGGTGAGTCACTCTACTATTATTACATGACAATTAATTTTCTGGGTTGTCTATATTAAATCCTAAGAAATGAAATGTTTAAATTTAGGAAGGCAAACATAGTTTAGAAAAACAGAGCAGAGCAGAAATAATTGTATTATAATTTTCTTTGTAGAAAATTTATTATAATTTATAGTTCACACGTTATACCTTTTCATTGCAGATTTTCATTGAACCAGTGAATGGCAAGCATTTCAAGTCATTGAAGGGGATAAGACGACACCTTGGACTTCCAACCAAAAGCTCAAAACAACAGGGTGACAATCCAAGCCCTAAGGCAAGTTTCCAACTTATGAATTTTCAAAGTTAATGGATTGCTAATAATTTTGTGTGGTTCATGTTAATTTATAATGAACCCAAAGAGAAAATTTTGGTAAGAACGAAGCCCTATATATACGTAATAAGCATAAACTCGCAAGCTAAAGGAAAATGAGTTTTTGAGTCCTCTTTCGGTAACCTTGTTAATCGTGATGTACTGGATTAGAAAGATAGGTTTCAAACATAAACACACTAAAAATGATTTTCCAATGAAGGAAACATGTGGCTTAACAAGTAACCATGAATGAGATGTTTATCTGCATGACTCCCAGAAAAACAAGTGTCAGTTACTTAGCTCTAGGGCTCATAAAATGAGTGTAAGTTCACACCTATTTAGTACTTGTTCCATATTATTTCCGCCTGAATATTTAAGCAATCAGGAAATGAAGGAAAGAGCTATTAGCGAGAGCAAGATGATGTACCCAAATGCCCTTTACAGCTGCCAGAAAGTAAGTATAGTTGACATATTATTGGTACTTGTAAACAATTAATGTAAGCTATTAATTTCGCACTAACTTGAATATTATTTTTCTTTGTAATATAGGATGGTGCGTCATCTTCTAGTTCTCTTCGATTTGACGAGGCACCAATGGAAGAGCCTAGCTAATGACGATGGAGTATAAGTTCTCATATTATGATAAAGCTAATTCTAAAAATTTCAGAGAAGCATGTTAATTTGAGTTATTTATTTAGAGATAACTTAAATTTTAAAATTTGAAAGTCATTATCGGTGTGTATCTTGACCAAATTTTAATCGGCTTCATGTACATATAGCTTGCATGTTAATCTAAATTTAGACATGACCTTATTTTACTTCAGTTTATTATTAATTTTTTTTTTTTTTTTTAGTCTCTTATTCGATCTGCTGAGCAGCCGAGAGAAGTAAATACAGAACTATGACAGATAATAACCATTATTCCGTATTGAATAATTAACAAAATTTCACAATTCCTGGCTTCCACAACTATAATAAATTTAACGGAGAAAAAAAACCCACCTCTAAAAACGTGTAAAAGATGGGTGTGTGATGTGTCTAGTTTTTTTCCGAAATACTTTGATATCTTAGGTATGAATACTTGCGTCCAGATTTGTATTTTAGTGCTGGAAGTTTTGTATCTTAGGTATGAATACTTGCGTCCAGTTTGTATCTTTTGTGGCTCTTGTTAACAAATACGTACTAGCGTCCAGTTGTGGTCCCCCTCTTAATTAGTAGTCAACAAATTACAGTTATTGACCGGGAGATGAATAGGGGAAATCAAGTGGAGAATAGTTAGTCGGTCCCTAAAACAAAATAATCAAAGTAGATAATAAAATTACTTAACATCAATAAGTAGTCAACTATTTATAGTAAATATGATGCTTTAATAAAGTACTGAACATCAATTATTACTTATATTAGTTTGTTTTATACTCCATCAGGCATTTAATTCCATATACAGTTTTTAATCTATCAGGTAACCATGTATAAACCCCCTATAAATATCAATTAATTTCTCTTCGTTAATTTTCACTGATAGTGATTTGTATCAATATTTCCCCATTCATCATTATAGGGTTTTGTCCATTTAATTAGTGTACAAATGAACAAATTAAATTTGTATGCATTATAATTATAAGGCTGCAATGAATTAATTTGTTAATTTTGAAAGTGAATAACATCATGAAAGGTGAAATCAATACAAATTTAACTGAATATAAACTAGAAGTACTTACAAAAAACGAGCAATAAAGCAAATTTGATGCAATTACAAAAATTTGCAGGCAGCAACAAAATACTAATTCAAGAGTGAAACAAATGTAACCATATAACATCATAAACCACTAACAATTTTGATCACATTATTATGATATTTTATCAAAACATGCACAGACATTCAATTTATATGACTAAAATTTCTGTAAAAGAAGTGGTACTACTTTTTCAATCTTTCATAAGATGTTAAAATTGAAATATATCATTATCCTTTCACAAATTGCTAATTAATTAAAACTGGATTTAGATTCAATCGACGGCATTGTGATTCGCAACTTAGAATCACAATACTTATCTTATTATATATACATAAATAAATCAATACATAAATAAATAACATTGTCTTCAACATTAATTAATTGCAGATAAACACTAGTTATACATGATATCTCATTGTTATTTTTTATCAGATAGATTCAGCTTAAGAAAGAATTACCAAGATACTCTTAAAACAATATAATCAGTTTAAAACAATGTAATTATCACTATTATCACTCTTGAACTCTTTGTCAGCATATTTTGAGTATATCACGGTGCTTCCGGGTGTGATGTTTAAAGGCGGTATGTTTCCATTTTCATCCAATATACCAGGGCAAAAAAACTCTAGTATATTGTATTTTTAATTTGTTAATATGAGGAGGGATCCAATTACACATTTTTTGGTGATACACTTTGACACCTATCATTTTCAAAGTCTAAATAGTCGATTCAAACCGTTCAAAATGATGGATATATTAAAATGTGCATGGAGATCAAATTTTACATTTTTTTGAATTTTTTTACTATCTATTAAGATGGTTACAAAATCGTTGTTTTTAGACCATTGAAAAACAGCGATTTTGTAACCATCTTAATAAATAGTAAAAAAATTCAAAAAAAATGTAAAATTTGATCTCCAAGCATATTTTAATATGGTGATCATGTTAAACGGTTTGGATCGACTGTTTGGATTTTGAAATCGCAAAATTGACCTATAAAAAAAACGGTGTCATGATGTGTCACCAAAAAAGATGTAATTGGATCCCTCCTCTGTTAATATTCATATATATATATTTTTAATTATATTTTGATTTACTCAAATATCTTGCTAAATCAATATATATGTATTATTCTTTGTTTTTAATATCTTAGTCATAAAGTCTTCCCATATTTATCTTTCAATAAAATTATTTTATCGTATGTAAAATCCATATCTGCATATAAGTATATATAATTACAAAAATAGATGCACAAGAAATGTGTTTGATCAGAAGATTATATCTTCATTGTTGTGTCTGATGCACAAGAAATGTATTTCATCAAAAGATTAAACAAGCATGCATGACATTCAACTTTTCATGCATAAATTAAAACTTTTACACATGTGCACTGGAAAGAGGATTTCCGGATAATATTATTTAGTTGTACAAGATATTTCATTGTTGTGTTTTACCCGTTATGCACTTTAGAGTGAATTGTTTCACATTAAGCCTCATTAATCGATGTACAAACTTTTGGTTCGATAGATCTGAGTCGTCTGATTTTAACCACGTGTAAATCATAAGGCTGGCCTGCTCTTAATTTGCCCCGTTTTTAACGATCATAGTGCTTCAGGCATTAGCCCCCTTTGTGGATTGAAGAGGCGGCTCATTGGATCATCAAAAGTACACATTAGTACAGGACGTACAATATGAGCCTATATATTACTTCTTATTAAATTATTGAGGAATCAAATGTAGTGTAAATGTTTTGTTAATATTTTATGACGGTTAATTCGACCAAAATCTTCTGGGAAACAAGCAGAAACCAAAAGTAGTTTTTTTTTTTTTTAATTTGGAAACTTTATCTTATTATTATTTGGTCAAACTCAAAAGTATAATTTTCTCTCATGACATTAATTATACGTACCAGTGTTCTAAATAGCGTGCTATAGCGTTTTTGGACCCCAAACGCTACGCTATGACATCAAAATGCGCTATTTACGCTACGGCCGCTATAGCGCTATACAATATGGATTTTTTTATTTTTAAGCAATTTATATGGGTTTTAAATAAAGATAAAAAAAATCTCAAACCAAAATTGAATTTGTTGCTACTTGCTACAGATAAATCAATTTGAAATTGGGAATATAAATTGAAATTTGAATAGAAAAAAAGTCCAAACCGAAACTAAAATTTGAATAGAAAAAAATATATTATGTCATGAATCATGATGCTTAAGATATTTTTAATAGGAAAAATCGATAGTTTATGATATTACTATGGATATTTTGAACCGCAATTTGGACTTTGTACGGGTTCAATATGAATATTATAATTTCTTAATTACTTTGATGTTATTTATTGTTCTATGAGACTTTAGATAATGTTGATATTTAGTACAAATATTGAATATACGAAATGTAAAAAAAAAAACGCTATTTGGAATAGCTTCCGCTATAGCGACGCTATTAGCTATAGCTTTTTTTTTAGCCTTCCCGCTACGACGCTATAAACGCTATTTAGAACCTTGATACGTACACTAGGATTAATGAAGTCGAAGAGCAAAGAATCAGAAAAAATATCTCCTGAGCTAAAATAAGTTGACAAATCCCCTTGGGTTTTCAGAAAATCTCAAAATATTTATCATTTACCCACTGATTGTTTTGAATGAACAGATAGCAGAAATTTCTGTTGTGAATTGCTGTTGAGTTGATATGGACAGAATTTGAACATGTTTACCTTTGTCATTGGTTTATGACTGGGTAGGATATTCTTGCTTTCCAGAATTTCTCCCTTACAAAAATTATTATATCATAAAGCGAAAAGCTCAATCAACCAATGAGATGTTTTACTAAAATAATAAACGGTCCATAATAGTAATGTATTATGTAATATTTTCCTTGTAAAATCCTGCATTGAAGGAGAAGACAAAAAAAAACAAAAAAAAAAAATTCAATGCAGCTAAGTTCCAAAATAATATTCTCACAATTACATCTCTCATATACAATGTAAAGAACATCAGCTTGTATTATTTAGCAAAATAAATTAATTTAAGTTCTAAAAAAATAGAGATATATTTTTAACTGATTTTTTTATTTTTATTTTAAGTAAAGAGATTGGAGATATATACATTAATCTCATTCAATTTTGTTTAAGGAAGAGAAAAAAAAATACTGATATGCTAATACTGACGCTAGAATTGTCTTCATGCCCAGATTGCCTCAATATTGTTGGTCTCATCATCATCAGCATAAGTATCACCTACATTGGAATTGTCAAGTCTTATTATTGACACCTTCATTCTCATAAGCATAAGCCACTTTATCAACACCTTCAATCTCATCATTCTCAGCCACATCATCCCTCATCCTTTTCATCATCATCCACTTTATCGACACTATAAGACGTTGTTTCTCAACAATATAAGGCAATAACCCAAAAGTATGAATTAGATATATTTAATTTGGTTTTTTAACTAATCCATCAGTTCCATTAATTGTCTATAAAATGTTAATCTTGTCCTTTACAATCTACTTCAATAGTTCTTATTGTAAAATTGGTTTTTGCAGTGATAATTTTTTGGTTTGGCATTAACCGTAATTAAATATATCTTTTCTCTTTTAATTAAGTGATAAATTTCAGATAATGTTTAAAAAAATGTTTTAGTTTACTCAAATGTCTTGCTAAATCAATATGTTCATCTTTTTATTGTTAGTAAGCTACTCAAAGTTATTCATATTTATTATTTTAATACAATTATTTTACATTTATAAATTCATATCTCAAGGATATTATATATATAACTATAAAAATAGATGCATAAGGAATGAATTTGATCACAAGATTTTACTTTCTCATTAAACAAGCATGATGATCAACTTTTCATGAATAAATAAACTGTCATACTGTAAGTTCGGTAGGTCAAATTGTCTGGGCCGAAATTAAATATAAATACAATTGGGCTACATGAATATATGGATTCGAATTTCTACTCTATCCCGTTAAAGGAATATGAATGGTGCATCTGGATAAGTTTATGTGAAAAAGTTTATTTCAATAGACGCGATCAATTGGTGCGATCAAAAATCGAGAGAGAAAGAAAGAGAAAAAGAAGGGGCTGCTAGTCGGTGCTAGCATTCTGATTCGCAGTTGTTTTCAACTGTTCGTGTGGATACCAGTAGAAACGTGGCTGCTGTTATTGTTGCGTACATCTGATACTAAAATTAAGAATAATGTCAGATCCTACAACTAGACAAAAAATTTCGTTGCGCGTCTAGTGGTAAAATCTATTTTTAATTTAATTTTACATTTGAATCTTATTTTCAAATAATAATCAATTAATTGACTGAATTAAACTGAATTGTTACACCTATACTTTACCCGAATTTCCTACGCACACGTGATACTAAAATAAATCACATTTGTTTTCTTCAAACTTTTGGTATCAAAATAGCATCACTAAAGCAAACCGTTGTAGATAGCATTTGTATTCCGTGATTTGCCGCAGGCATAAAGATGCGTGTCAAGAACTTCAGTTGGTATATACAATAGATATATATATTTTATAAAATAACCACATCACAATATTCCAAAATAATAAAAAACGTTAGTTTTATTTTGTTTAAGCCCCGAGAATACTATATTAGATTTTATTCATAATTTTATGACGAAATTTGTCGTACTTCAATTAAATCAAATATAGATCTTAAGAATGAACGCAGAACAAACATTTTTTTTTTTCTGAATAACATGATAAACATCTTAATTTCGATAGATGAAGTTATATATACAAGTGATTTTTCCAAAGGGTTAATTGAAATTGACGGACCTGTTCAGCAATTACTATGTCCTTTTCGATTATTCTCCGTTCATGGGCTCACCAACGGAAAAAATAAAAGCAAATGGAATTAAAAATTAAATCTAGTCATAAATTGATTCAATTTCATTTAATAGAATTTCATTTTATGGCGTAAAACAGAGAAAATTCCCAAATGAATGTAAATATCAATTTGCTCTGTGCATATGGAAGAGCAATGAAATCATTTAATATGAAATAATGTGAATGAGAAGTCATAACAATTAAATGCAAAGCAAAAATTGGCATTTGAGACTAATATTAGAGTTGATCACCTTCAACCCATGTAATTAACATGACAACAACTATGCTCTCTTATCTCAACATTGCAAAATGGAAATTTTTTTTTGAAAACTTGGAAGTGGCTTCCAAGATTGTATATAGATGTAATTACAACAACATTTCCTACATTATTACAACATTACATCAGATAATTAACTACAACATTACATTATTACAACATCTCAACATTGCAAAATGGAAATTACAAAGAATAATTAATTCTTCAAGATGATCAGCTGTACACACACATAAATTACAAACAAAAGCATTAAAGTACAAATTTCAATAGTCATCTAGCTTGATAAAAATAACTTTCTTTTTAATATTTATCTTCTTATATGTAATTTAGTCCAACGTTGCTTCAAAAGAAAAATAAAGTTTGACATAAAGCTCCTTTTGGATTTATTTCTAAAAAGTAGACATGTTATAAATTTCCATTCTTTTGCAATTTGAAGTATATGAAACAATATTATTGATAAAAACGAGACAAAAATTAAAATGTTATAACGTCATAGGATTACAGATTATGAACCTGTAGATTACATAGAGTAATATGCCTAATAACTAATGTTATTTTAAAAGTTTTTTCCAAACTAAAAATACCAATTTCCTTGTCATGTATGTCTCTTCTTTCTTTTAAACAAGACAAGATATTGAATTTTTCTCTAAAACTAAACAAAATATATTTGTGATCTAAGGTCATTATATTAACTATATTACTGTATCCATTTTAAAATTTTTATTTGTTGAAATTTTAGCAGAAGTTCAACTTAACTACTTTGTAAACTAGAAGTATAACTATTTATCCATCAATAAAATTTTGTGTTCATCGGGACATTAGGTGCTTCAACAATACAATGTTGATTTAACTTTTATCTTTTTATTTTCTCGCATCCGAGTTTTAGAAAAGATTTTCTTAGGCATCCTATTAATCAACATATTAATAATATGTTTTTTTTTTTTTTAAATCTTCACAGAAACTATGAAATTGTAAGGGAAATCAAACTCTCAACTTTTAAATAATCAACGGTCTTAGAACTTTTTCCTAACTAACTGTGCTACCTCCTCTTTCACATATTAATAATATATTATATACATGTTTTGTACTGAAAAAATAAAGAGGAATAATTGTTAATTTCTTAAAGTATACAAATGCGTTTCTTCATAGATTTATATGGTTATATAAATTAATATAAATAAGAAATGCATTTGAAATCTTAGCTCCTCATGCAGAAAAAATGCATTTGTTCATCCAGAAGGACATACAAGTAAAGTTTCCATGAGTAAACTAGCATGAAGTATCAATTGTTAAATCTTGCGCAAGACACATGACTATAATCTCATGAGGTCACGCTAATTCTTTTCCAAAATTTCTCAAGGAACTTCAAGAATTGAAGTAGACACGGTTATATATTCTGCAAACTTTTTACATTTTGACCCAAAATTATCGTCACTTGTATTAATTACAATTTTTTTTTACTAATGATAGTTAATAAGAGAGAAATTATCAATGTACATATTTATTATCCGGACTCAAAGCGCATAGTAAGTCCGATGGGTATCGGACGTACTTTTAAGTTCGATGGACACTACAGCCGTATGATGCGCTTTAAATTCGTGCTCATGAATCTCAGAGCGGAGCATGCACAAATTGTGAAGTGTATTAGACAGTTCTGATGCCCATCAGATTCAAAAGTACGTCCGATGCCAATCAGACCTACACTTTTCTCGTGTGGATATCATCAGTCCTTATTGTCCAAACTACTAATCGATTAGAACAAAAAAAAAAAAAAACCCTAAAATCATTTTGTGTTGGAAATGAACCGATCCCCCAGTTTGTATCTAGCATATATATCAATTTTTCAGTATATTTGATATTTGTATATTCTTAGTTTCTTACAGAGTTGTGTATATTTCTTAATGTAAAATAAAATACAAATTGAGGATTAAATTTTTGTAGGCAATCATTATTTATTTCTAATTACTTTAAATCAGTTATCAACATATCTTTTATATAAATAATCATAAAAATCTTATGCTTATGCAAGTTCAAATTCTAATTAAATGTAAATTAATGCAATTAAAAATAACTAAATTTATATTCTTTAGCTAAGATATCATGTATGACTTCCATCTATATGCAAATATTAATATAGTTGGGTCATACAAATTTCAAAGCCGAGAGTGTCATGTAAACTAAACATCAATCCCTTATTCATGATTTATCTCCAACCTATTCTTCTCCGAAACAAGATTGGGAGGATAACTGGAGCTTACAAGAGAGCATAATTTTACATGTTCTCATATCCGAAAACAATCACATAATAATTTCTAAGATATGAATTTCAGCTCTAAGTATCATATAAAGTGGCCTGCTCGACCTGTGTTATCATTTAATTTTATTTTCATTAATCCTTAGTAGATGAGATAACTTCAGATTTCTCAAGAAAAAGTATACTGTAACTCCATAAAATCAAACATCATTACAAATAACAGATGCAAGAAATGATATTCCTACTGCTTAGCACTTATAAAAATATATGTAGATTGCAATTCCCAACTATCATATGACTTACTAATTCTCGTGGTTGGTTGAATCGTCACAAAAGGTTGTCCCGGTAAACAAGCAAAAAATAATGTATATTAAAGGAATCATAAAATTAATAAACAAAATAAATGCTTTAGTTTTGGAAATTATACGCCGGAGTACCGATCCACTAGAGCCTTTGCTGCTTCTGGTGCAAAAAATTTTGCCTGAACCACAACCAAAAAGAAATGAATAGAAAAAAAAGTAAGCATGAAACCGTCGAATATGACAGTGAATTGACACCAGCACATAGTTCCGCCAGTTATCAACAAAATGGTACTACCACACTGGCATGCGAAACTGTACCTGTTTTACCGAAGCAAACAAACTTTGGGCCGGCATATATGGAATCTAAACAGTAACTGTATAAAAATATGACCGTAGATGACCAGAAAAGAAAAGGGAAAAAATGAAAGAGAGCAGTAGCTTACTTGAATAAACATCCTCTCAGCATCACCGACTTTACCATTTTGCTTCAAGATAATTCCCTACAAATCATATAAAAATAGGCACATCAATTAGAAACCCACGAGGAAAGTGATGCGAAAATAATGTACCAGAATACCTTTGCCAAGTAACCACGAAAATCATTTGGATGCTTGCTTATGAGTTCGTCATATACTGCAACAGCATCACTGAGGTGGCCCCAGTCAGAATAAGCCTTTCCAATAAGCAACTCAACCTATGCAGATTGATAATTTAAATTTGTAACATAGATAGACATATAGATATATTAAATGAGAAAAAGATGAAATTAGCTTGGCAGATCATTACCTGGACAGGATTGATATTTGGTTTATTCTGTGAATCTTCACTGTTTGAATTGACTGAAGCAGCTGCATTTTGCTGAACTTGTTTGTTTATTTTTTCCCGAGCTGATAGAAGTACTTTAACAGCCTACATCCAACAATAAAAACTTATTTCTGTTTTAACATAAACATACTATTTTTGAAAAAAAAAATGAATAAATAGAAAAAATCAGAAAATATACAAGTGACATTTGCAAAAGAACTCCTATATTTTTGAACAAATTCAAATGTACACCAACATTGTTCGATACTGTTTAGCATTATTATCTTATTATATGCTATTGTGCACATTGAATGAATTAGTTAACCATAGCTAAAGTAAAATTTTATTTACATTTCAAATGCAGCCTTTTCATTATTGGACAACCCTCATTACAAACGTCCTAATTATTTTTGTAGGAGTATATTTTTAGAATGTGTTAAACATATTATTAAAGAATAATACTGGAAACACAAGAAATGAGGGTTTTTCTTTTGGTAACAATTCTTGGGGGTTTTGCAAATATTGGAAAACATTAGGCCTTTTTCGATTTCTTGATAACAGAGGGTGTTCATCACAAGTTTCCCAATTACCTCATCAGGTTTTTGAGACGCAAGCAGTGTATTAGTAAGTCCTTGGAGGACTTCAAAATCAATGTTGTCAGATAACTGTTTTGACAAAAAAAATAAAAAAAAAATATTAGAATCTGATAGATTTAAAAATAGATCAGATGGAAAACTAACAAAATTCCTTCAACAGCACTTACAGATAGAGATATTTTAAATGCAGAAGCGCTGCCACCATAATCTTTCAGCTCGTATTTCACCTCTCCTAACAACCGGTATGCATCAGCATAGCCAGGGCTTTCCTGAAAATGAAAAGTACTCTTTAATATAGACTATAGAGTGAGGCCATGGTACTATGCATAGCGCGGATTGGCCTGTACTATGAATCAATAAAAGTTTAAATAGTCGATCTGAATGGTTCAACATCATCTCCATATGAAATGTACTTGCAGACCAAATTTGACTATTTTTTTAGATAGGTAGAAAATCACTACTTTTGAATGGTCTAGAATTTTCAGATCAAATTCTATAGTTTTTTTGGAAAAAATTTCCTACTTTTTTTATAGTTAGAAAATCACTGTTTTTGGATGGTCGACAATCTTTTAAAAAACAGTGATTTCGTACCTTTCTAAAAAAATAGTAAAATATTTCCAAAAAATATAAAATTTGGTCTCCAAGCACATGTTAATATGGAGATTAGTTGAGCAGTTTGGATTGACTTTTTGGACATTGAAAACAAAGATAAGGATGTGAGGCATGATTGGGAAAAGAAAACATAGGGGCATTTAAAACTTACGTAAATAATATAATGTTTATCAGAAAAAAAATGCTAGTTAGAAAAGTAAGAAGTAATATACCTTTATTAGCTTCTCAAGGAAAGGTACTGCCTTATCATATTCGCCCATTTCTACTAATGTTACAGCTGCTCCCTATTCGGTTCTCAAAAAATAACATGAAGTAATTCTAATTGTAGAGTAATAATTTCGCTGGACTTTATTTATTTAACAATAACAAAAGAAACTTACTTCAAGAGCACTGGCATCATTTGGCGAAGTTTTAAGCTTTGTTTCGTATTCCTCAAATGCTCTCTATATTACAATTAATACAAAATCTCATAAGGAATCTCTACTGTAAAGTGATTTTATTGCACCTAACCATAATGCTCTGATATGAACTGGTATCATACCAGTAAAAAGTGGTAAGTACCAGTAGATATGAACTGGTATCAAAATTTACCTTGAAGGTTGTTTTCTCTTCTTCTGTTAGTTGTTTCCGAACTTCCGTTCCTTCTTTGCTAGAATTAACACTAGTTCAAATTTGAAACACCATGATTTTCACAAAACATGCCATTTAACACTTCACGAAATAAAACAAAATCAAAATTTTAGTGTAAGTAATTACCTCCCGTATGGAAGGAAGTCACCAAAAGCAAAAACCAAACCAAAGACTACGACAGCTACACCAATTCCCACCTTTGTATAAAAAAATAAATATGTCAAGAATTAATCAAGCACCTTAACATAATAGTTTATGCATTAAAATTTGAAAACCAATGGAGACCTTGGTGCCGATTCCGATTGTCTTTTGATCTGATTCGATTGGTGCTTCATAATCAATAGCCTGATACAATTTTTTCTCTTCGGTATTTTTCTTCTCAATTGCTGACCTGTACAAATGCAATAACAGATAATTAGCCTTAAGAAAAGCATTTATGTGATTATGAAATAATCAAGAATAATATAACAATGTTAGAATTCATACTTCTTTACTTCTTCCAATTTATCTAGAAACTTCTGGTCAAACACTACCTTGCCTGAATTGTCATTGCTACTTCCGAGTTGTCGAGCCTCTTTAATTAGAGAACATAGAAATGATCTCATCAGGATTCAGGTGTATAGATGCAACATGAAAAGAACAAAGATATAAAAGAAATAATGAAGGCTTTTGCAAATTACACCAACATTGCATTGTACATTTGTATTCACTGAAAAGCAACCAACAACAGCACATTTTTGAACAAAGATACAAATCCTTTTATCATAGCAAATTAAGCAAACACATCAAAACAAAAGTCACACTTCTAACAAATTGACAGAAGCATCCCTGATTTTTTCAGCTTGACTCCACCAAATTCTTGTCCAACCAGCATATATACAAACTTGTAACAAAAAATTATGCATCATCATTCTTTCATTACTGGGACTTAGACCAAAAGCAGCTCATCAGAGCCAGGGGCAAAATTGTCAACATTTAACAGAATGCTCCCTATTATAGAGCTAAATTTTGGTCTTTGCAATTGATGAGAAACATTAAATATTTTAAACAAGTATGACAAAACATAGGGAAAAATGAAAACAAGGGTAAAATTACCTGATGTGGATGCAAAATCGTTGGGGTTTTTAAAACTCTACTATAAGAAACAAAAAAAGAAGCAGTTAGTTCAGGAAAACCACAAAAAAATTTAGCAACTATTGGATCTATAATAAGTAAAAATCATTAAATAAATTAAACTTAGATAGGCAACTCAGTTACCTTCTTACCACGCCTCTTAGAAGCTAGACATGTGACTCTATAACAGACATTAGTTCTCCTAAAACCCATACTTGAACCAAATTCCAGCATTTCTTTACCGAAGAATAAACTTTTCCTTGGTACACATGCCTACAAAGATAAACCACCATTCAATAAACAAATTCTTCAAATTAAATAAAATAAAGAATGAAATTCGTAACCCAGAAGTAAAATTAGACACCACAATTCTCAATTCGTGATTTTGCGAACCCAAAACCCCTACCCATACAAAAATAAAAAGAACAGAAAAAATTGAAGAATAAAAGGATGTGCTTGCACGAATACCAGTTTTTGAGGGGTCTAGAAGCAAAATCAGAGAAGTAAAGAAGGTGAGTAGATTATTACCATGGCGCGGAGGCTAAAATCGATGGCCATGGCGATGAGCTCCGCGGTCGGCTCAGGCGCACACACGAGGATAGTGTACTTCGGATAGCTTTAAGTGATGGTGTTTACGCAGATACTGCTCCGGGTGCACCTAAAGTTTATTATGTGATTTGGGCTACATTGGGCTTGGCGTAATTTCAATGGGCTCAATTGGGCACACCAGGTTGCATGTGTCGTATTATTGGGTCTGTTTTAAATTTAAATTGTTGGGCTATGCTATTTTTATGAATGCCGAATTGCGCGTTATGGAAGTTTCAGTATTATTTCTTTTTTGTTTTTGTTTTTGACAGTAAAAACCCGTAGGCAGTATTTCTTCTGCTAACAAATACATATGTTCAGAAGAAATGATTACCGTTTTTTTACTACATGTCTACGTAGGAATCTTATATCTTGCTAAGACAAATTTGTATATATGAGGGTACAATTAGAAATTAACGGTCTGGATTTAATCTTAGCCGGATTGAAAGAAATTCGATATCTATTGTAGATATAAGAGTTTGTTTTGAAATTCATTCTAGATTAAAGAACAGTCCAGATTTAGAAATTCTACTCTTAGGTAATACGAAGGATACAAATTGTTCTAAGAATGTGCTCCCCAAGTAAAAAAAAATGGTTGACCGAGTTGTCATACAAGATATTTACTCGAGTAATTAAAAGTGTAGAGGAAACCGATGCGAGGGGGAGGAGATAAATGGGGAGCTCTCTTCCTTATTTCTTATCTCCTTCCCTCTTTTTCTTTTAGAGGGCAGTTTAAGACTGTTGCATCAATTCATTTTTCCCTATGATAATTTATTTTTAATACTTCTTTTGTTTTGGGCGGTGCTATTTTCAGGTCTCAAAACACTATATTCAGTGTTGAGGAATCTTAATACCAATTTTACCCTCAATAATTATCTTCTATCTTTGTTTTGTATTATCAATAAAGGAAAGTTAATTAATTTGTAATGATGCATTAAAAGAAATAACATGAACAGTACATGGTTCTTATCAAATATATCATTTCTTATTTCCATATTCACATAAATCGTAGCTTATTTTCATTTATTGATTTAGTTCAACTTAATTAGGTTTCAATTTGATAACATGATGCATTACAATTTATTTGTTATAAGTTTCTGATTTATATGTATTAACATCATATAAATGTAAGTAATGGAAGATAAAACTTGTCCATACCAATTTATTTATTTCCATAAACAAAGAGACCTAAATTTACAGCTATTTCTTTCACCTTATTAAATAATTTTCCTTGTAAAGAATAATTAAGTTTAGAACATGGAAAACTTCAGGAAATCATTAATTAAGGGCAAAAGTGGTATAACAGTACAAAAAATTCATTATGCCCTCAATATTTGAAAGTGAGCCCTCAGAATAGCGCTATCCTTTGTTTTTTGCATTAGAAGGGGAGGGGATTCTGTCTTTTGTTTTTGCAAAAAAAGGGGCACACATGCCTTAAGAAGAGGAGGGGATTTTCTTCTTTTGTTTTCGCATTAAAAATTTGCAGATGATTTTTGTTAATAAATCAAATCTAAGTTATATATTGAAATATATCTTTCTCAAATATTATTTTCTTATCCAACCACCGTAATACGTTATGATTTTACATAGAAACAGATGATAGAGAAAAGGGGTCTAGGCCCCATTATAACTTGAAAATTTGCAGTTTTGTCAATTAATATTTTCTTGTATGTATTAATATTTTTCAATTATATTAGAAAGTTTTTAGCGTTTTCAATCTAAATATTGTAATATTTTCCCTGATTTTACTATTACTACTTTAATTTGGGACCATTTTTGTGAGAAGCACCTGAAATGAACTTCCATACAACACTTTCGCACGCAGATAAGATATAATTAATTATGAGTGAGGCTATGGTTCTATGCATAGCACGGATGGATCCTTGCTACGGCTCAAAATTTGAGTTTTCAAAATCCTAACGGTCCATCCAAACCGTTCAACATGATTATAAAATGAATATGTACTTGCAAACCAAATTTTACATTTTTTCGAATTTGTTTACTATTTTTTTAGATAGGTAAAAAATCACTGTTTTTGTATGGTCCAGAATTTTCAGATCAAGTGATTTTCTACCTATCTAAAAAAATAGGTAAAAAATTAAAAAAAAATGTAAAATTTGGTTTGCAAGTACATATTCATTTTATAATCATGTTGAACGGTTTGGATGGACCGTTAAGATTTTGAAAACTCAAATTTTGAGCCATAGCACGGACCCAACCGTGCTATGCAGAGTACCATAGCCTCACTCATTAATTATTATAGTCTACGTTTGGAAAGAACAGCCGTTTCTAGCTAGTTCCTTGATGAATTTACTTCAATGTTTAAATAATGTAATTAAGTAATATACCAGAAACAATATATCAACGACAAATAAATTTTTTAAAACCTTGAAAATTAAATCTAAAAAACCCATTAAATTAATAAGATCTTCATTTATCTTCTAATTAATGTCATAAAAACAAACATATGATATACAAAGAGTCAAAGATGCTATCTATGATAAAGACTGAACATGGAAATCTATAAATAAAAGAATTTAAGAGTCACAAGTCATAACAAGCATGACGACATATTAGGACTACAGTAGGAGAATTTGGACCTTGGGCCTTCGGTACTGTGAACCTCAACAAGTAGTAATAATGAAACCTCAGAGTATTGAGCAGGAGTCAATTTTTACATGCATATGATGATCGAGTTGCTGTCTCGAGATTCTCCTTTTTTTTATCCACTGCGCCACTGTGCAATGCAGCTTATGGATTGCTTGATGTTTACTGAAAAAGAAAAGGTAAATCATAATAAAAGTTACACAAACCTTGAAAAAACGTTCACATTTTCCATCCGCGTGCAGTGCACGAGATCTGAACAAGGAAATTTTAGAGCAGTTGAAACTTTCTGTCAGCGAAGTAGCCTTGTGCACCATTACACACATCTATTTGTTTTAATTCTAAAACTCGGTACGAGGAATGAGAGAGATTCTCCGAACTGCAAATTTTGTATTCATTAGCAGAATCGATTTCATAAGAGTGCAGAACATATTTGTCTGACAGTAAGATCAATTTAATTATCCTTTATATTATGAGAGCAATCAAACATGATCTTACAGATGACCTTGGTGCATGTAAGCAGGAAAAGTATTTTTCAAGGAACCGATATAGGCCATTGGTCTCATCCAAAAACTGTAAACTTTGTTCACAATGAAATTGCCATCATGTCTTGAATGGACCTTGATTTTCTTTATTAACATAAGCCCATAATATATAAAAGCCCACCCACTAGTTCTTCTTTCCAGCTCTTTTCCCTATTGTAATTAACGAAGTTTCATCCATAGAAGGCAAAATCGGCCGTTCCAGAGCGGGATTGGACGGTACCAATCCGATTTCAGGCTGAGTTACGCGGGTAGTGCATATTTCGTCCAATTTCGGACGTTCCGGCCCAATTTCGGGCATTCCGGAACTATTAATTCCAGTCAAATTTAGGCCGATATAGACCGATTCCACCGAAACGGCCGATTCTGGTTAAATTCAACCGAAACGCGAATTAATAAATAAACTCCAAAAATTTTTGAGCTCTGCGTGAATTGAACCCATGCCCCTTTAGCTAAGGGAGCAAAGCTATTTACCACCACACCATCCTTCCTTTGTTGTTATTTTATACAACTTATTTATATATAACAATTGTAATTTGTACCAATCCATTCAATCAAGGATTGAGGATTGTTTTTTTTTTTTTTTGACTAGACTAATATTGTTGTACTTATATTCTCTAAATTAATATAATACAAATTAAAATGTCAAAATGTTAGTTTTTATGATGAGATGTCGAGTATGTCAGGGTTTAATGGGGGGTATAATCAGCCACCATATGCATATGGATATGAAGATGTTAACAATCCTTTATTTGGGTCTACAATGTCTTCTTTTTTTTGTTCGGGGCAACAATACCCTCCTTTCTATCATAATACAGACGATTGATGAAGTGATCCAGCCAGCACGACATCGTTTCTGGGAGTGAAAGAGTGTGTTTTTAATTGTAATGCTTGTATTATATTGTATTAGTGGATTATTTGATTGTAATAATTTTTCTAAATTTTTTTATCAATTTTTTTCAATGTTCTAAATACCACGCTATAACGCCACTATAGCGTTTTTGGACCCCAAACGCTAAGCTATGACATCAAAATGCGCTATTTGCGCTACGGCCGCTATACAATATGGGTTTTTTTAAGTAATTTATATGGGCTTTAAATAAAGACCCAAAAAAGTTCAAACCGAAATTGAATTTGTTACTACTTGCTACAGATAAATCAATTTGAAATTGGGTATAGAAATTGAAATTTAAATAAAAAAAATAGATTATGTCATGAATCATGATGCTTAAGATATTTTTAATAGGAAAAATCGATAGTTTATGATATTACTATGGATATTTTGAACTGTAATTTGGACTTTGTACGGGTTCAATATGAATATTATAATTTCTTAGTTACTTTGGTGTTATTTATTGTTCTATGAGACTATAGATAATGTTGATATTTAGTACAAATATTGAATATACAGAATGTAAAAAAAAACGTTATGTAGCATAGCTTCCGCTATAGCTTTTTTTGTAGTCTCCCCGCAATGACGCTATAAACGCTATTTAGAACCTTGATTTTTTTTTCTATTTTTTTAGTATAAAACAAGCTTCTGGCAAAAAAGTCCGATTTTCTGATCCGATTCGGCCGATTCCGACCGATTCACCACCGATTCACCCGATTCCGATTCCACGGTCAAAAGACCGATCCCGATCCCAATTTCAATTTTTCCTTCTATGGTTTCATCTTCTTTCTTTCATTTCCATTCATGCATTTCAATGTCCTGCTGTACCACTTCCAATGCAGCCACAATATATTGTAGATCTTGCAATTTAAAAATATTTGTATCTGAAAGGATGACCAATTTTTGTTCTATTTATTACGAGTTAATTTAAATTGAAAAGAATTATTACATATTAAATTATTTCATGTCGATATCTGGGGAGTCATCTCAAATTATTTTGAGGTTACATATATCAAAATTATTATTAAATTGGTCGAACTCGAGTTAAATTATAATCAAACTCATAAATGTCACAGAGTATGAACCAAACTCGCTCTTTTAACTAAAAGAAGTCATGATCCAACGTTTCATAAACAGAAAAAAGGCATAAGAAAAAATAATGCATTACAATACAGTTCAATACAGACAACCAAACATATCCATAGCACACTACTTTACTCCAAGCGAATGCATGAATTTATCTTATATAATAAAGCATATAGGATTTTTCAACTTAAAGCTGGAAATCCAATATTTATTTATTATATATATAAGAGAAACATATATAATACATTGACACCACTCCAGACTATTGATCAGTTTGTCAGCGCAGATACTCCCTTACGTACACCCTCACCAATTCCCCAGCCTATCCCAAAGCAAACTAAAAAATATATAATACAGATGCATATCACCGGAATTTTACGATCAAACCATTTTATAAACTGATATACTTTTGCACTGGCTTTCTTCATCCAACTTGGCTGCCAGTCTGGTCCATTGTGTAGCCCAATGCTAAGGGCTCGCACAAATAACCATAAACTTGTGAGACAGAAAAATGCCATCCAAAAATAAACCACCGTGTGAAACCATACAAAATCATTATAGTTCTTCTCAGGGTTAAACAATATAGCTAAGGCAGAGGAGAACGCTACTACCATAAATGTCATTGATAGCCACAATACTAATACCATAAACTTCCTCAGGAGCTTATCCTGAGCTACGCCGCAGAGACAAAGTAGAATGACACTAATTGATAATAATAATGCCAGAGAGTCGAAAACGTAAAAGTACTTTAGCTTCCACAGATAAACAGGACTTCCTGCAGGATATATGGATGGCGCATCTCCTTTCCAGTTTTTGAGCCAGGTGGAATTCATACGATCATCATTATTAAATGGTATTTGGATGGAGCCACCAGGAGGGTTTAATGCTGCTGCAAAAGTGATAGATGCGACCAGTGTGGCAACCACTATCAAATTTTCAGTACTATCGGTTTTCTCTTTGGCCTTGGTTAAATTAGAGGTGTTTCTTGTTACTCGGTTGCTTGTAGTCGAGAAAATCCTTGTAAGTGAAGTCCTAGGATCGTCGACTGAAGTAGCATTTGTAGGATCAGCTTCATAAGTCCATAGTTCCTTTGTAGTTTTCCCACCTGCAGCTCTTAACATCTCTCCAAGGTAAAGATCTCCCACCTCGTGATTAGTGACCAGAAGTACATCAAGTGGAGTGAGACCTGCCGAGTTTACCGGGTTGACATCAATGTTGGCTTGGCTTAATAGATGCTCAATCGCCTGTGAATCGATCATGTGAAACGAGCATATTACTATAATAGAGTGCTTTGCGTTCCTTTTTGTAGGATATTAACATAAAGAAGAGAGTTCTCTCAAAAAAACAAAAAGAAGAGAGATCTTCGTTTATAGCTAGAAGGGTCATCAATTAAAATTAAAAAAAAAAATAGAATAAGGATGTTGAAAATAGTTTCCAAAATCAGCCATGCCCTCGTTGAAGGTTCAACAATCCAAACTAAATTTTTTATTTGCGATCTTTCACAAAGAAAATAGTGTCTTAGCCAACAATATGCATCAGATGTGCTTCTCAAAATAAATTCTCTAACATAAACCAAACATGCATTTTGCAAAGTCATTTCTACCATTTTTATTACACAAAAGCGAACTATTTTGGAATATCTTTGGTTTTTCAACCCAAATCAACTAAATCCTGCCAATTAATAATCCAATTTTAATTGTATATATATGGACAACTTGCATGCCTAATATAATTCCAATTTTGAATTTCAGAACTCAAAACTAAAAATTAGGAGCAAAAGACCACTATGGTGATAGCTTAATTACCTTCTGTTGCCTTCCTGCAAAAGCGAGATGCAAGCAGGTGTTTCCATTTCCATCTTTAGTATTGAGCAAAAACTGTGTAATACCAAGTGAGGTCAAATGTTGAACGGTTTCTGGGCTGTTTGCTTTTACTGCTAGATGAAGAAGAGTTTCCGACCTATTAGTAATTAGCTCGATAAGAGGTCCCACCCATTTCTCAATTAGCATAGCAGTGATAACGTGTCTTCGTTTTAGCACTGCTATGTGAATCGGCATATACCCGTCTTTGTTGTCTTGAATACGGCACAAGTCCACATCAACCTAACATTTAAATGTAAACAGTATTTTATGAGATAACCATAGGCGTTAAAATTTGAGAAAAACATAATTATTTGATTGAATTCTTATTGTTATTTCAAGACTCAATACAAAGGTCTTATGAGTCACTGGAGTGTTTTCGAATATTACATTTCCTAGTCATTTATTAAATAACTTATTTATCTGATTTAAATAGATATTAAGACAGAAAATCAAATGTTCTAGGAAAAAAAGTGGAATTGATACATTTCCAGATTTTTAGATTTTTGAAATATGTTTCCTAATTCCTTATTACAGTTTGAGAAAGAGATATAAGATAATTTGTAGAATCTTATTTTATTGATCTTGATTGAGTTTACATGTAAAGCTTGCTTGTATATATAGAGAATTGTTAGCCTCTCTTACAGCACATCCTAACTACAGTTTATACTCTTAACTAGAGTTCTAACCATCAACTAATCATAGTGCTAACAACCTCATAACAGTATAACAAACTCTAATTCCTAACAGCCAGCCTAAGTCCGATCGATCTGGATGTGATACTGTTGCTTGTCTATTATTCCTCATGTTCAATAATAGGGTAAACAAATTTGTCATACAATTTTTTAAATGGCTTTTGGGAATGAAAATAATGCACTTTGAAGATATTTAAATTTGGATAATTCTTACCTTACATCTTATTTAATTTTTTGTATATGATAGATTCAACTTTTGTGATACATATATTTATAAAAATATTATTCAAATTAAAAAATAAAAAAGTAGATGTGTTCTTAATTTTTACATTAGATGCGTATTAAATTTGGATCGATAGATAACATCTGCAATTAATTTTATATAGGCACAATCCCAATAATTTAAAAAAAATTCTGCAATTAATATAATTTTAGTTTGAATACTAATATTTAAATATATATACAAAAGAGTTAAATATACGATAATAATTGGATGTATATGCTTGAATTAAATTAGATTTTAAACATACACCTTGCAATAAATTAAGCCAAATGTGCTAATTAAAGACATGCTGCAGCAACCAAATCATAGTATCACTCTTTTAACTGAGAAAAAAAAAATGAGAAAGACCTGGATGAGCTCCTGCGCAACCAGGATGTGACCATGTACAGAAGCCAAATGTATTGGAGTCAGCCCCTGTCCGTTGACCTCATAAGCGAGGTTTCGATTCCGGTGAATGATCTCCTTTGCAAATCCAGCATAACCATGCACGAATAGCTGCTATATGGAGAGGGTTGTCGCCTGCCACAGTTGTGCTGACCGCCCGTTCCAGGAGCAACTCGTCCTCTTCAAGTAGTCTTTTCAGTGATCCGATATCTCCGGCATGTGCTGCAGCATATAGACGTTTGAGTCTAGTATACGTTGGATCCTCCATATAGATATGGGTTTTGTTATAATTGTTCTTATGTGTTTTTTTTTTAATTATAAGGGAGTTGCATGCTTTGGAAAAGTTGAGATATTTATAGCGGAGTTGTGCAAGATTTGTATTAAATTCCATAAAATTAATTAATTACTCCGCAATATAACTTTGATTGCGTCAGAGCAAATATTAGCCTATTAATGGAAGTATTGACTTTGTATAAATAATGTAAATATGATTTATAAAAGCTCTAGATAAGTTACGATATAATAAATAACTAGATAAGTTACGATATAATAAATCTCCTCATATAAATTAAATCCTCTTTTCTTTTTTGTTATGTTAATTTGGTGAGCTGAAGCTTTCTAAATGATGTGAACTTTCCATTACCTGATTTATATCACATATTAGACACATTAGTATTTTAATATATCAGGAGCAAGAGTTTAATTAATTTGGTCCAATATGTCGTTACACCGAGAGAGATAGCCTTCCCAAGCATAGTAACAAATGAATAATTCGGGTTCGGTTCGGCAGGGTCAAAAATTCGTGATTCGGGAATAATTCGGGTATAATTCGGGAATGATTCGGAATTACAATACGATACCTCAGTGCATATTTAATTCATTACTGATGATTTACTATACGATATACTGTTTTTATTTTGCCACAGAAGATCAGCATAGTAAAAAATATGGAGAAATAGAAACTTTTCTCTTCACGCGTGGGTGGTGCTGCTGGACCTTGGGTACTGTGCGCGCAGGGATATCGGTTACTGTGCAATTTTCAAATTTCGTTTCTGAAAAAAAAAGTTGAAAAAAACGCGTTTTATACGTTAAATTCGTTAAATTCGCGTTTTATTCGCGTTTTATTCGGTCAAAGGTTCGGTCAACGAATAATACGCCATTCGGTTCGGAAACACCCCAAAAACGTTTTATTCGCGAATTAAACGCGAATAAAATGCGAATCTTGTTACTGTGTTCCCGAGACCATGGTACCGAGAGAACAGGGGACAGCCGCCCAATCAATTCTCCCCCTCTGGATTTTAGTTAGATTGTTTTGTATACTATGTTTTGTATACTATGTTTGGTATACTATTTTATTTATATTTGGTATACTATATTTGGTGTTTTATGTTTGGATTATCTTATGTTTTGGTTCTTTTTTATGTGTGTTTTTATGGTAGTATTTATATATTTTTTAGATTTTTTTTTGTCACTAAATTATACTAAATTAAACTAAATTGCGCTAAATTATACTAAAATAAAATAAATTATGCTCATTATGCTAAATTATACTAAAATAAATTCGAAGAGTTCGAATAGACTCAGCCAACAAAACAAAAATAACAACATGCATACTACAACATAAAATCTAAACATAAAATACACACCACATATTATCATATAACAAAAAAAAAGGTCTAGACCGGCCATTTAATGGCTGGTTGAGAAAAAAAAGGACCAGTCATTAAATGGCCGGTTTGGGCATTTTTAACAAAACCCGGTTGAGCTGAGTATATTTATTAATTTTTATTTAACTTTGAATATTAATAAAAATGTCGGCTAGACCAGCATATGCATTACAATTGACCCAAAAATTATATTTTCATTTATATATTTTGCGTAATATATCCGGATATTACACTTGGTACACCCAAATTCATACAAGAAAGTATCGCCGAAATTTTTATTAATAACCCCAAACAAAAGAAAAATATCAAATGTAACTCCAACCCCAAAAAATTTTCAAAACTAACCCAACCGCCCCATGACTGGGCGGTTCACCCTACCCACCAAACCGCCCAATCACTGGGCGGTCCACACGGCCAAGCAAACCGCCCCATGGTGGGGCGGTTCACTATGCAGCCTATAAATGCCCATTCTGCCTCTCATTCTCACACTCTCTCGCCCTCGCCCTCGCCCCGAATTCATCGCTCTTCTCCGCAGGTAATTTTTTTTTTTTATTAGTTTTTATTATTATTATTTTATTATTTATTTTACTATGCATTACTGTAGATACTGTAGATTACTGTAGATTACTGTAGACTACTGTAGATTACTGTAGACTACTGTAGATTACTGTTCATTATTTTTATTTTATTTTTTTAATTAATTTTATTAAATATTTTTTTTTTATTGTTGTTATTTACTAATAATTTAACTGTGTACTATTATTTTGTAACTGATAAAAGTTTGTTTATTAATGTAGATAAAATGTTGGTTACACTATATGTGGGCGGGAAGTTCGAGGTGGGTGTGGAGGGAGTACGTTACTCGAAAGATCCGACCCACGGCTTTGAGGTAAATGAAAACACCTCATTTCTGGAACTTAAGCAAATGGTATTCGAAAGGATTGGTGTAACCCCCAACCGGTATGACATAGATTTGGTTACTCGGGTTGACGCAGGGCGGGATAGACCTTACTATATAAAGTATCCAATAACAAATAAGGATGGTTGGAGATGTGTTTACAATACTTTTCAATCTACGGGTACCCCGATAATGGAGTTGTATTCCAGAAAGTTTCTGCATCGGACCAGGGTTGGACCTTCTACAGACCATACAGGTTATGATAGCCCAGTGCAGCAGCACTCGGGTTTTGACCACTCGGGTAACCAAAACTTGGGTCATGTATCACCGTCTGAACCGCACGCACCACCCGTTCATACTGATTACACTGCTGATTACACCACTGATTATACCACTGATTATAGCACCGACCTACCACCACCACCACCTCCACCTCCTATTCAACCCGTAGTAGAAGCCAGATTTCCTTCTGTACCACCGTCCGTACCTATACTTGTACCTGTTATTGTTCCCCGGAGAGATGCTATGCTGGAGGCTGAAGGGGTTGATGCCATACCGGAACGTGAAATTAACTCGGGTGATAGTTGGGACGGGGATTGAGATTCTGATCACTTGTCAGACGGTGATGGAGATTATTTACCCAGGCAGGACAGATTTCCGATTAGAGGTCGGACAGACAGGCACCCGGTAGCCACATTCAACGATACCACTGCTTTTGAAGAAGCAGACATAAACTATTTTGGGAAGCGTGTCGTTTACACCTCAGAGCTTGCTCCGGACCAGGTTTATACCACCCTAGATGAACTTGTGAAGAAAATATATGAAGTTCATATCCGCAGCAACTGGGAGTGCAGAATACAAAAAAAGGAGTCAAAAAGGTTAGTTGTTGTTTGCAAAGACTCACCGCGATGCGAGTTCCGACTGTATGCAACCCCTGTGGGTAGGGGGGCGTCATGGATAATTAAGAAATGTGAACCCCCACATACATGCAAGTCTGCGTCGTCAAGGACAGACCATTCACAACTTACGGCATCACTTATTGCCGATGTAATTGAGCGAGATGTTAAGGAGGACCCGTCGATCAGCCTTAGGGAGAATACTTTGTGTATGCACTGAACTTCTTTTTAATATGGTTATTTAACTTCTTTTTATATCAGAAAAGGGAGAAGGCCCCACAAGCGTGCTGTAATGACAATGGATCAGATGCAGGGTAGGCGAATGGGACATCAGGCTCGCCGTTCAACTTGTGACAGGCAGCGAGCAGGTACATTTTATTTTATATTTTATAATTCATTTTACATTTCAAGATTTCAATAACATACCATTTTTGGTGAACTGGAATGCAGATGCCATCAACGAAGCCAACGAAAGAGAAAATGCTAGAGTTGTTGCGGAGGCAACCGGTAGCGGTAGTAGTCATGCAGAGGCATCCGGTAGCGGTAGTAGTGTCGCACAACAGACTGGAAGCAGATCGAGAACTCGTCGACTTCTAAATTTGTTCGGTCGTCGTCGCTAAATTTGTGAACTGATTTAATTAGTAGTTTTGTAACTATTTTTGTATGCTTCATTTTTGTTATTTTCATAGCGCAATTAAATATACACAAATTGACAACATAAAAATATTTACCACGTTAGCCAAATCGACAATCAATACAACAGCCGTATAATCGACAATTATTATAAAAGAATCGACGGTTCTAACGTCAGACGACGCATCCAAACTCAACCAAATTTTATTTAAAATTACAATAAAAAAAATATATCTTACAAAAATAATACAAACTTATCATAAATATATATCTTAATATATGTTGTAAATATATCTTAATAAAAAAGATATCTACACAAAAAAAATATATCTTAAAAAAATATATATATCTTATAAATATATCCTACTAAAAAAATATCCTAACATATCTGTAAAAAATATATATATATATATATTATGGCTAACCGTCCGATTGGGGGGCGGTTTTCTTGGCCGTGTGGACCGCCCAGTGATTGGGCGGTTTGGTTGGTAGGGTGAACCGCCCAATAATGGAGCGGTTAGGTTAGATTTGAAATTTTTTGGGTATTGGGGTTATATTTGATATTTTTCTTTTGTTTGGGGTTATTAATAAAAATTTCGGAAAGTATCGTGATAAACCCCATAATTGATTCATTTCATTCGATTTTTCAGTTTTTTCTATAAGCTTACGGTTTTTGACCCTTTTTTTTTCATTGCTGGTGTGGCTATATATACTCCGCACGTAGCACATAAAAAATAAATGAATATGAATAATTGCTGGGTGTGGCTATCACATATATGAGAAGGGTTCCAATACCTCATGCATTTCATACTTCATCATACCTCATATTTTATATCTTTATTTTCAAAGTCTAAATTATCCATCTGGCCGAACCGTTCAACATGATATCCATACTAAAATATGGTTGGCTATGAAATTTTATAATTTTTGAATTTTTTTTACTTAAGATGGATAGAAAATCACTGTTTTTTGAACGGTCCAAAAAACAGTAATTTTGTATCTATCTTAAAAAATAGTAAAAAGATTTCAAAAATTATAAAATTTAATCTCCAAGCATATTTTAGTATGAATATCATGTTGAGCGATTCGGATCAACAATTTGGACTTTAAAAACGAAGATATAAAATATGAGGTATGATGAGGTACGAAGAGCATGAGGTATTGGAATCCTCCTCTATATATGTGGAGGAGGGTTCCAATAGCTCATGTTTTTCATACCTCATCATAACTCATATTTTATATCTTTATTTTCAAAGTCCAATATGTCGATCCGAACCGCTCAATATGATATCCGTACTAAAATATGCTTGGAGATGAAATTTTATAATTTTTGGAAATTTTTTACTATTTTTTTAAATAGCAGAAAATCACTGTTTTTTAAAGGTCCAGATACAGTGATTTTGTACCTATATTAAAAAATAGTAAAAAAATTGCAAAAATTATAAAATTTCATTCCCATGCATATTTTAGTATGGATATTATGTTGAGCGGTCGGATCGACAGTTTGGACTTTAAAAACAGAAATATACATTATAAGGTATGATGAGGTATGAAAGATATGAGGTATTGGAACTAACCCTCCTCATATATAAATTGCATTAATATATGAGTGAGGCTATGGTGCTATGCATAGCACCAATGGCTAGTGTACTACGGCTCAATATGGTACTTTTTAAAATCCTAACGGTCGATCCGACCGTTCAATGTGATATCCATATGAATATGTACTTGCAAACTAAATTTTATATTTTTTCGAATTTTTTTACTATTTTTTTAGATAGGTAGAAAAATCAGTATTTTTTGAAAATTCTGGACCATCAAAATTCTACCTATCTGAAAAAATAGTAAAAAAATTCGAAAAAATATAAAATTTAGTTTGCAAGTACATATTCATATGGTTATCACATTGAACGGTCGGATCGACCGTTAGGATTTTAAAAAGTACAATATTGAGCCGTAGTACACTAGCCATCTGTGCTATGCATAGCACCATAGCCTCACTCTTAATATATTCATTGACTTGGCTTTTCGCGTCAACGTTAAAACTCAATGCATCAGATTCAGGACCAGGTCACCACTATGAAATTTGCAGAAAACAAAATTCCATTTTGGAGTATATTGATTGTACATTGTACACCACAATTTATTCAGACGGCTCCCTTTCGTAAAATACGTACAGAATAAAAACTCTGCGAGTAAAGCTAGACTTATTCAAACCATCTCATTATCAGTTAATTTAACTTTTGCAATTATGCACGAAAGATTACAAAGTGACAAAGTTACAGTTCTGTACGTCCGGATCTCCAATGTGTACTTGTCAATGACGGGAGCCGTGTGACGTCATAGATTTAGAAAAAAATACCAATGAAAGAAAACAAAATTATATCGCAGTAACATGTATATTACGGATGGACGTGTGTTATAAATTCATATTTTTATTTTTAAAGTTTAAAATTTTATGAATTTTGGAATTTGTATATTGTTTTATTAGATAGATAAAAAAATTACTATTTTTGAATAGTCTAGAAATTTTAGGACAAATAATTTACTTTCTATTTAAAAAAGTAATCTAACAAATATTTAAAAAAAAATCGATATGTCAGTGTTATATTTCAGCATTTTAGTTATTTGTCTCTAAACAAAAAAATGGAAGGTACCGGCCATTTTTTGGCCGGTACCGAAAAAATGAAAACCGGCCAGAAAATGGCCGGTATGGGTAATTTTAAAAATTCCAATGATTGTTGGGCATATTTATTAATTTATAATTAACTTTGGATATTAATAAAAATAACGGCCCCCACTAAAACAAAAGATTAAAACAACGGGTTGAGCGCAGCAGCTCAAAAGAAAGAAACTTGAGCACACAGGCTTCGGTATGAGCAAGCTCGTAAGCTCTAAGTCCAGACAATCACTACTTTCACTCTAATCTCACTCTGGATCAATTTAAGGTGGAGTATATTTGAGGTTGCTGGAAATAATTATAAATGGTTTAAGCACAAGCAACAATGGATGGCTAACCCTGAAGGGATTTCTAAAGTGGAGGCGCAAAGGTTATACTTCTGAGTTTATTTTAGAGAAGAACCGACCCACTATTTATAGTGGTGGTTTTGGATCTCCCAAATGGAGTAACAAATATAGGATTTTAGGTCACACCTATGGTGATAAAGTTTCACTACGGCTGAGGCAAATCTCAATATTTGCAGAATTGGAATTCGCCAAGGTTTGCTTGTGCTTAGATACCACTATTAGCCTGCCTGATTAATTCATATTTTGAATTCAAACTTCTAGTCATGCAACAGCTAGAATCAAGCAGTCGCAACCTCAGATCTACTTTACCATATATTTAAATATAAATAAAAAATTACAACACAAATGATAAAGTATGATCTTCATAATCTTTATGACCTTGATCTTCATATGATCATGCATATTCTTCACGATTCAGCATCCCATCAATTTCTGACATTTCAAAAGACTTGCGTGAATCTGCCATCATATTATATGCATTAAATCATTCCTTCGAGAAGCTCATGTAACATATTATCCTGTGCAGCTGATCATGTTCCGACTTGTCATGATGAATACTTTGACTTTCTTTGACCTTCGGACGCGTCTTGTTATGCCAACTTGTCATCATATGCACCGTTGACTTTCGTTGACCTATGGCCGTAATTCTTAAACCTAAACATATTCTTAAACGAAGAAACTGTAAAATTCAATAGCTATATGATTTGCAAATTAGTCAAACAACACAGAACAACAACATACTGGTTAAGGAAATATGTGAATATACTTCTATAATCACGCTCCGGATGGTTAAAATCTGGGGTGTGACATAATGCCTCAAGTTTGCCTCAATTTTAAAACTTTAATAACTTAAAATATTAAAGTTCCATGTCAAAATAATACTAGATATGAGTACGTATATCATTTTTTTCTATGAACTTGTAAAAGATCATAACATTTTAATTTCTAAACATTGATTTTTCAACTTAATGATGCATATAAAAGCAACAAAAAAATGATAATATTTGTTTATGTGCATGTATAGAATAATATATAGATCATATATAAATTTTTTTTTGCACATAAGTTTTATAATTTTTGTTATTGGAACACTAAAAAGTGAAGGCACGATGTAAGCTAAATATATATATGGATGGATGGATGGATGGGCAAAGGTGCTTTATAAAGCATGGGCTATTTGGTGCTTTACGCCCTTCCGTGTTGTTGTCAATGTTGAAACAACTGATTCAAACTGTTCATGTGCTTGGAGACAAAATTTTATATTTTCCGGAGTTTTTTTAATATTTTTTTAATATTTTTAAAAATTGTTGCTTTTTAATGGTCATTTTCTGAAAACAACAATCTTCAAAAAATTCTAAACAAATTCCGCATGTATGGCACATCAGAAATAAATTAACATGATTATTACAGGGTTTGTTTATCATATATAATTGGCATTTAATTATCATTGACCTGGCAGCTCGCGTCAACGGTAAAAACCAATGCTACAGCGCCAGCCACTATGAAATTTGTAAAAATCGGAACTTTCTGCTGGAGCTGATTGATTGTACATTGTACACCTCATTTTAGTAGGACGACGGCTCCCAATTTCTTGTTATTTTCTTGTAATACGGACAGAAGAAAAATTCCAAGAGTATGGACTTGTTCAAAACCATCTCGATTCAGTTAATTTAACTTGTATGTGCAATTATATATGTAAGAATGACGACCAAGTGACAAAGTGATAATTCCGTCCTGATATGGAGTATATGACGTTAGCTGTTACATACATACATATACATGCAAATTTTTCTTTTTTTAGAAATAAGAAATTTAGTGAAAACATGGTACCAGTCCACTTACAAGTGTTGACACGAAAACCTCTAGCTTATTATATGAAACCATAGCTAGGTCTTTTACCACCACATCTTACAAAACAAAATACAGTTCATATGCATCAAGCAAAGTAATTTTGTGCCACAAAAACATATTAATACATGAAACCACAGCTAGATCTACGTACACTATCTTAGGCTTTTATGTCATTCTTGTTTAGGGGCTTGTTTGCTTTCTATATTGTTTTATTAGATAGATAAAAAAAATTACTATTTTTGAATAGTATAGAAATTTTAGGACAAATAATTTACTTTCTATTTAAAAAAAAGGAGAAATTATTTGGTCCTCCGTATCATAATTCCCCAAATAATCCCCCAAGTACAGTAAGTGATTTTCTTCTTGTTTTGAACTTCATTTATTTCTCTCTCGCGTCAACTATTTTTTTTTTTCCTTTTTATTCTTTCTTCCTTGAAAACCTTAGCAGCAGTTATAAGGAATATATTTTTATTAAATAAAAATTAAATTAAATGCATCATTTCATATCACAACAACATCATTCAAATAAAGAATCTAAACATTTATACATCAACTTCTAACAATTAATACAACACAACCGCTAACAACACTATCTAACAAATCAGCTTAATTCAAGAGGCCGATCGTCAATCTCCTCTCTCTCTCTCTCTCTCACCTTCTAGCACCAGCCAACACTGGAGAAAGTGGTGGTTGGAGAAGGTTAGAGCTGAAGTAAGAGGGAGGCAGAGAGATAGTAGGAGCTGTCACCGGAGAGAAAGAATAACGGTGACATAGAGGCGGGGAGGGAGCAAGTACCTTCTAGTGTCAAATCCTTGATTCTAATCCTAGCTGCAAACCATATGCCTTAAAGACTTACACTTTGAATCTTTTTAAGGTTTCATATAAGACTTGATATGCTATGCTAGATATAAGAATGTGGAACAAGTACTCTTTTGTATTGTTAGTTACGTCCGATCCAAAGGCTTGCACTTTTAACCTTTTAAACACTTAATTGGTATAAAAAACATGACTGAAATTTTTATTCAAAAGAAAATAAAAATAAGAAACGTTGTAGAGAAAATTTAAAAATGGGAAGGCGGTCACGGGCTATGGCGTCCCTGCGGGATGCATCACTCGTGAAGTATAACGGTTTCAACAGTTTGAATGTATCGTTTGAAGTCAATCCAATAAGTTATTGAGTTAAGCTCACAAAGAGACTTGGCGAGCTTAAGAACACCTTAGTTCTACTCTACGAAATCTAAATTTTCAATTCAAAAAAATGAATCGGAATACAAAAAACCGCTATACTTTAATTCTATTAACTCATCTTCGTTAATGGACAATTTATGGACCCTCTTGCGATTTCTTTCGAAATGCATCAAAATATACATAGTATTTTAATAGATATTTGAAAGAAGGCTTCCAGCTACTTTATCACCTACTTTGATTTGACGTTTCTGTAAAACATATATGGTTTCTACTTATTATATATATATATATATATACACGAGGAGGGATCCGATTACATCTTTTTTGGTGACACACTTTGACACCTACTATTTTCAAAGTCCAAATAGTCGATTCAAACCGTTCAACATGATGGATATATTAAAATGTGCTTGGAGATCAAATTTTACATTTTTTTGAATTTTTTTTCTATTTATTAAGATGGTTACAAAAATTGTTGTTTTCAGACCATTGAAAAACAGCGATTTTGTAACCATCTTAATAAATAGTAAAAAAATTCAAAAAAATGTAAAATTTGATCTCCAAGTACATTTTAATATGGTGATCATGTTGAATGGTTAGGATCGACTGTTTGGATTTTGAAATCGCAAAATTGACCTATATAAAAAACGGTGTCATGATGTATCATCAAAAAAAGTGTAATCATGATGTATCACCAAAAAAAAGTGTAATTGGATCCCTCCTCAGTGACAGTTATGATATGATGTGAACACAAAATATCTCGCAGTAATTGTTGAATATTCTATTGTGAGTGAGGCTATGGTGCTATGCATAGCACCAATGGCTAGTGTACTACGGCTCAATATGGTACGTTTTAAAATCCTAACGGTCGATCCGACCGTTCAATGTGATATCCATATGAATATGTACTTGCAAACTAAATTTTATATTTTTTCGAATTTTTTTACTATTTTTTCAGATAGGTAGAAAAATCAGTGTTTTTTGAAAATTCTGGACCATCAAAATTCTACCTATCTGAAAAAATAGTAAAAAAATTCGAAAAAATATAAAATTTAGTTTGCAAGTACATATTCATATGGTTATCACATTGAACGGTCGGATCGACCGTTAGGATTTTAAAAAGTACCATATTGAGCCGTAGTACACTAGCCATCCGTGCTATGCATAGCACCATAGCCTCACTCTTCTATTGTGATGAGAACTAAGTCAAAGTTGAGTACCTCTCTGTGCAGCAATTGAAAAATAATATATATAGAATGTCAGGGCTCCGCACTCTCATAATTAATATGTCCTATCGATTATCACATTGGCCTCTACTTTATGAGGTCCTTAATTTTCAATTAAAAAAGATAAAAGGAGAAATCGTATGAGATGAATCACTTGTCCGATTCATATATATATATTCAAAACAGTGTTTTTTCAGAATTTTTTTATTTATTTTTTAGAATTTTTTGTCATATTAAAATATTATTTTGAAAAGTACTAAAAAAATAGTAAAAAATTTTCAAAAAAATGTAAAATTTGGTTTCTAAGCACATTATAATATGAAGAACATGTTAAGCGCTTCAGATCGACTATTTGAACTTCAAAAACACAAACAAATGACTTATAAGCATATGCCATATTGTATGAATTTCTTTAAAATAGGACCTTAATGACTTGTGTTTGGTGCATAATCTCATGCGGTTTGGTCCATAATCTATTTTGCAAATATTTTGCTATTTTTTTAAAAAAATTTAAAATCCCTATTTTGATATGGAAAAAAATAATAAAAAATTCATCAAAAACGACTTGACTTGAGAAAAAATTTAATTTCTTGAGAAATTTTTTAAAGATTTTAAAGATTTGTGTAGCTTTACAAAAATGACTTACTATCCAAATAGATTTGTGTAGCTTCATCTTGAGAAAAATTAATTTATTTGAATAACTTCTTAAACAAACCGCATGACATACGCATGTCGCTGCCGCTACATATTCTGCCTCACACGTCAAAAGTGTCATGATTGGTTGCTTCTTTGAAAGCCACGTGAACGCCGGCCGTATCTCCCATGTAAAATGCAAACCCTTTGGTGCTCTTTCTATCATCCGTATCTCCACTCCAATCACTATACGAATAACCAAAAATTACAAGTTAGAGGACACATTAGTACTCCAATAGGAATATTGAATCCACAAGAGTATTGACTCAGACTCAACTGCTATAATATACTTGTCGCATGGAGAGCCGAGATTCAGTAGGACGAAATTTTAAAACGGTGGAAACTTCCTCCGGAATTTTTTATTTATATCCAAAAAATAAATTAAATTACAAAAAATAACCATTTTGGTGTTGAAATTCAAAATCTACCCAAACCGGAAAAAGTTTTCCCGGATTCAACATCTAACTCCGGAAAAATATTTTCCGGAAACTCAACTCTAATTCCGGAAAAAAAATTTCCAAACTTAACAATTTATTTATTTTTTATTTTTTTTAGAGATTCTGGAAATTTTTTTTCCAAACTTAACAATAATTTTTTAATTTTTTAGAGATTCCGGAAAAAAAATTTCCGAACTTAACAATATATTTTTTTTTTAGAGAAAAATAGCTAAAATACTGAAATCTAACACTAAAAAATCGAATTGTTTTTTTTTAAATATTTGTTAAATTAATTTAAAAAATTTCAAAATGATGTAGAATAATTTAGAAATTATCAAAATAGCTAAAATACTGAAATCTAACACTAAAAAATCGAATTGTTTTTTTAAATATTTGTTAAATTAATTTAAAAAAATTCAAAATGGTGTAGAATAATTTAGAAATTATCAAAATAGCTAAAATGCTGAAATCTAACACTAAAAAATCGAATTGTTTTTTTACTACGAATAGGGCTGATTTTGTGCTAAAATACGGTAAATTTACTAAAATGCTGAAATTACAATAATTATGTAGAATTATGCTAAAATACGATAAATTACGCTAAATTACGTATGAATGGGGCCTATTTTGTGGCATCTTTCATAAATCATAAAAAATAGTAAAAAAAAATTCCAAAAATAATAAAAATTGGTATTCTAAAAGTTCATTACATAACTAATTTACTGAGCTACGTAGATTGAATAATATAAATGAAAATCTTAATCGGAAACTTCAACTGAAGTTTTGAGGCTCTTCCCTTTGTTTTTTGGCGATTCTGAATTTGGAAAACTAGCAAAGCGAGTTTGGACGCATGCGCATTTTCGCAAGCTTTTCGAAAAGTGGTCTTTACTGAAATCGGACACTCGAGCGCCGTTTTATGGCCGTTTGAAGTTTCGTCGTCGTTTTTCGCCTTCTCAGTGAAGATATCATCCCTATTCGTACGTAATTTAGCGTACTTTACCGTATTCTAGCATAATTCTACATAATTATTGTAATTTAGTGTAATTCAGCATAAATCAAGTAATTTAGCGTGTTTTAGTATAAATATGCTAATTATATATAAAAAAATGTAATCTAGCAAATATTTAAAACTAAATTCGATTTTTTAGTGTTAGATTTCAGCATTTTAACTATTTGTCTCTTAAAAAAAAGTTAACATAATTTAAAGTAATCTAGTGTCAATCAGCATAATTTCAAGTAATTTAGCGTATTTTAATATAAATATGCTATCAAAAAAAGTAATCTAACAAATATTTAAAAAAATAATTCGATTTTTTAGTGTTAAATTTCAGTATTTTAGCTATTTTTCTAAAAAAAAAAAAAAATTGTTAAGTTTGGAAAAAAAATTTCCGGAATTAGAGTTGAGTTTCCGGAAAAAAAATTTCCGGAGTTAGATGTTGAATCCGGAAAAAAAATTTCCGGTTTGAGTAGATTTCGAATTTCAACACCAAAATAGTTATTTTTTGTATATAAATAAAAAATTCGGAACTTCCTCTCTCGGCAAACTAGCTAGTTTGTGCATCATTATATACGCACGTGGTTTTGTTCTAACTCTAAATTCAGTACGAGGAATGACAGATTTTCGGGACTGTAAATGTTGAGTTCAATAGCAGGATCGAATCAAAATCAAACTCAAATTAATTTAAATTTAATTAGATGTCAGCTGGACGTTAGCTCATATATATTAGTCTATTACTAAACTTATTATTTTCATCTTAACAAACTAAAACATATAATCTGATAGTTATATATATATTTTTTTTCGTACAAACTAAACCATATCTGGTTAAATTCCATGAAATTTGATGATTTGACTACATATATGTCCGACAACATATATATAAATTTAATTTTTAATTTGTAATTTTATTTGAATATTTTCTAAACACATTCTTATTAATATTGTATTTGAACGTTAAAATAAAATAACATTTATTTTCCAAATGCGTTATATCAATGGCTATATAGTTCAAATGAACAACAAAAATATATACAAATCGAGTATGCTCTCGAATTGAGCATGTAGGATTTTCAGCTATATTTTGAACAAATAGCCAGAGGGAAATTTATGCATTCGCTTGTAGTAAAGTAGGGTGTTATGGATATGTTTATTGTATGTATAGAACTGTATTGTAATAAAGGCGCTGGAAGAGGAAGAGCATGCGGGTGGGCTTGAATTTAGGTTTTATTTTATATAAAGAAAAATAAAGGCCCATTCAAAAGATGATGGTAAGCTTATTTTCATTATGAGCAAAGTTTACAGTTTCTGCAGGAGACTAATGGCCCATATTGTTCCCTTTACTAGGCCTTTCCTGCTTACACCAAAAGGTCAGCTACAATTAATTAGTTTGTTCCGTTCAGCAGTGGTTTACCTTTCAATTAATTGGTTTACAACTGATTTACTTTCAAGCAGCTCTTTGAAAAACATTCATCCCAGCTTGTATTTGAATTTTTTTCTCTCTTACTCCTGAGTCCTGACTATTCATTTTAGTGCCAAATGTTATAACTTTCTCTTTTCTTTACGATCTCATGATTAATTATGAACAATTCAATTAATAGCCCAAAGATCACCAATACTGAATATTTCACAAACAAAACTTAATATGATCTATTGTTTAAGATGACATACCTTGATTAACAGCAGAAGATGTAATGGCTGCCATCTTCTTTCTTCTGACTCCTGACGGTTACTCTTCTTCTCAGAATTCAGTTTCTCTCTCTAACCCTATTTCTTTATGCGTTTCTTGATGGAGAAGAATGCGACTCTTAGCAGGGAGAGAGAGGACCCAATCCTTTATATAACATTTAACTCTAAATCTGATACGTCTATCATATACCAATTCAACGCTTAAGATTAATCACAGATCTAATGCTCTAATTATAGAACGATCTATTTATGACTTAATTAATCGGGTCACATTAAGATTAGAAACTGCATAACGTTAAAAGTAAATGAGCCAATTGCAGTTTCTAATAGCAGATTTCTAACACCAAAATCTATCTTGGAGTTGTAGATTCTTGTATCTGATATAACTTGATCCGGCCCACCATAACAGGTTCAAACATTTTCTACTCAAGATTTACGATCAATCCATTTATAGCCTGATGTACTTTTGCACACATGGTTTCTTTATCCATCTTGGCAGTCAGTCTGGTCCATTGTATAGTGCAATGGCGAGGGCTCGCACAAATAGCCATGCACATATTACACCGAAAAAAACCCTTCCATCCATAAACCATCTTGTTATACCATTCAATGTAACGATTAGTGTTGTGCTCACTGTTTACCAATATGCTCAATGGTCACTGCTCACTCTTAATATACGAATTTTTTTTCGAAAAATATTAAAAACGTATATAATTATAATTGAACAACACAATCAGCTGCAGATAAATCATATATATAGAGTAAAAATACAAAAATTATATATTTTTTTAAGAGTTATATTGTATCCTAGATATATCACGCATATTCTTTTTATATATTAAGAGTGAAAAATAATACATGAGGATCAAAATAGATAATAAGATATATAGAGAAATAAAATCAGACAGATAAGAACATATATGATTTGACATAGCTAGAAAATTTAAAACTTGACCATCTTTATATATTATTATTACATTTAAATAAATGAGGAAATTATTTCGGAAGTGAAGAAGCTTAAATTACCCCGATCTCATCTAAAATTCTTGAGCAAAATTTAGAGGTTAGGCCACTCAACTATTTAATATCTACAAAAGAATTTCTCATTTGAATTTCGAACTTGTGACATCACATACGGTGAGGAGATCCTATCTAAAATTCTAAACCATACTAACCCGAAAAAACTAATAATTAATTTACCCCGACTTAACTAACTAGAGTGCGAAATTAAGAAAGATAAATAAAGGGGCGTGGGTGCACCGTGTATATGAACATCATATGCTTCATTTTGATGTATAACATAATTCAGAAAAGTTTCATAGTCAACTCTTACACTCTGCCAAAATTATGTTATAGTTAAATTTCGATTTGTATATACTCCTTTAGAAATAGTTTGCTAATTATTCTTCCAATTCCATTACCAGCTAAGTAGAGACTGTTTTTCTAACTAAAACACTACATATATAGTCTAAGAACCTGCAGCAACAAAAAGCCCAATAGAACGAACCGCGCGCAACTCATCGATAGCATGCACAAATGGGTTAACCAATTAATATTGAAAATTTAATTTGTCAGACAAGTGAGAACACAGACAGATCAGTACTCAAAGTGCATCTACCCAACATTGAACATAATTCATGTCACCTAAGGTAAGATAATATTTTTGTTTAGATCCACATCGACCGATCAAAATTTGCACGAACATTAAAGATGTTACGTGCACGCCATATCGGACCTGATTGGCCCGAATTATGATCGGATGTTAAGGATCCAGCAAAAACATTTTGTTACCATGCATTCCCTTTAACTGGTGACATTTCTATCCAATTTTATCGAAATTATATAGTTTTTATAGCATTAGTTATCTTTAAATATCGTTATTTTTAAAACACAAACAAACGGTTGAAAATAAATGTGCACAATTAACTAAAGAAATGGGCTCAGCAACAAGCCACAGAGCTGCACTGTGCTTTTCTTTAATGGGCCCACCTAATTCAGGGCAGTTGGGTCTATGGGCCCTTTAGAAGAGGATACTTCGGTACCTAAATGAATGAGATCTGAAAATTAATATAATACTGTTGCTTTTTACATGAAAGAAATAACATAATTTTACACTGGATCAATATACTTCATTTTTTCTCATTATATATGCAACTTAATTAGGAGGGGAGATGGTAAAAGGGGTCAACGAGCTTAAATCCTCTGTGCCGGCCATGCTGCTTGTCAACCGTTAGATGTATATTGGAGAAGAGGGATGAATCCTAACATAAGTTACCCAAATATTTTACAGATCTCACGGTTTCTATATATACCAATTGATTATTTTTCCCGGGCAAACTAGTTTGTTCATTGTCATTACCTTTCTTTCAGCCTGCATGTGGCGTTCTTGAACATAACAAATTAAGGATATCTAGGTAGTTGTACAATCATGCATCTCCCTTGTGTTGCATGATTGGAATGTGCACAACAGCATTCGTCTGTTTTAAAAATATACAAAATTTCACTACAATATCTCATTGTCTGACCCAAAAATATTTGTATATTTGAAAAAAACCGATCTACTTCACGAGTGATGCGTGTACATACAAAATTTTCAAAATTTTCAAATTCAATTAGTACAAAGTCAAACGGTAAAAAATATGAAGATTTATGAGTTATTTTATTGCATTCATTTTTTTATTATTTTTTACCACTTGACTTTGTACTAATGAATTCAAAATTTGGAAAATTTTGCATTGTACACACATCACTCATGAAGTAGATCGGTTTCAACAGTTTAGATTCATCTTTTCAAGTTGGTGAGCATAGTGCACGCTAGCTTTACTCTTATTTTTTACATCAACAAAATAAATAATACTAAAATAGATTGTAGGTAGGCAAAGAGCGTAAAAGGAATTAGTGCTCCATTGATACTTTTGAAATGAAACATTGATGCACCGCTGCCGGGATCAACTATAGTATAAAACATTGACACGTCATCGATGTTTTTGCAATGAAACATCAATACATTGTTTCCAAATTTTAAACGACCATAATGGGTAAAAAACTCTAATTTGAGTGTTTGATCACAATTCATAAAGCTTGTGAAGAAACGGAGGGCCTGGTTCCGAGGCATAGCCGGTGGACGTTGAAAAAATTAAAATTGCAAGAAAATATCGTTTAAGGTCTCAAAACTTCAGTTGAAGTTTCTAATGAATAACAGTAATTTATAAAACTCATTCAACTGAAAAAAAAAAAATTACATTAATTATGCCAACGAGGAGGAATGTCATTATTTCAGGAAACAAAAAACTTATTATACAGATAATCTTTGTAAGTTATAAAACTAGGACTAACAAATTATATAACATAGACCTGCCTTTACCAAGTTGAAATCAGTCCTGCTATGAGTATCTATTTCACACTTACACCGCTACCGTTAAAGAAGATCTGAAGGAAAACAATCTGGTTGTGGGCTTTTTCTGTTAGAAATGGGCCGAGTCCGATTATCTATAATACCAAGCTTTTGTATGAACTTATCGCCCTTTAGAGGACATGAAGGTCGGTGACCATCTTTTTCAAAATAAAAATGTTCTTACAAAAAAAATATATATATATATATATATAAGTTCCCACAGAAATTAATTGTTATAAATACTCTTTGTAATTTTAATTTATTTTTAATTTATTGGACAGTTTTTCATATTTTTAATTAACCATTATATCAAGATATATTTAAGAAAAAAAAATCAACACTGTAAGTCTGAACACCGACACGACACGTCGAAACACGCATTATGAAACTGTACTATACCAGAATTCTACACATTACCAACACCGTGAGGCATGACACAACATGTAACACAATATAGTTCTTTCATTATATCAGTCAATTTATCCGCATTAAAAATGGTGTACTCTTAAATAATGGTCCACTAAAATTAGAGAAATTAACTTGTGATAAAGAGTGCATCAGTACCGACATCGACTCGGCTTAATTATGATAATGGTGCATAATTAAGACGAAAGCGTTGAACTCTGCTCAACCATAAAAATCTAAATTCTAAGGAGCGGAGCACATCAGAACCACGTGATTTCATAATTAAAAAGAATAAAATAATTTAAACCTACACGTTAATACGCCCATCACTCATACAACCTACCTAGGGGTGTAAACGGAGAGTGAATTCGGAGCGGATAATGTTAATATAAAATTAAATATACGAATACGAATACATATAGTAAATAAATGTTAAAGTCTAAAACTAAATCCGATTTAAACCGATACAGATATGAAGCACACATTTAAACTGATACGAATATGAATATAATATGAATGTAAAATGCATAGAGACGACAAGCGCACATTTTAACAATTTAGATTGAGAGAACTGAAACGTAAAATGCATAATATGATTATGTGACCCACTAAGATTTAAATTCAAGTTTTCACAACCATAAAAGAAAATTCTTACCACTATACTATAAACAAACATTTAGCACTTAATAAGAGACTCAACTATATAATTTAAAAAAAAAACTTAAATATATTTCAATAGACATGATTAAAATATTTAAAAATTATGAGGTGATCACTAAACACCTCCTAACTTGACTTATGATCCATCCCTGTTTACAAAGTAGTTAGAGGAATTTTGGATATAATAACAGATATTCTACATTCTGTTGATCCTCTAGCGGCCATCAACCTCGGTTATGGTCAGTTGATCCACAGAGGCGACAGATGATGAATCATGTTGCTGGAATGACCAATCTGAGAGAACACCTTTAATTCTTGTACCAAACCAGGGATTTTTAGGGTCCTGTAGCAATGTGTCACTTGATAGCATTGTGAAAACAGAGCTCATGAATGGCCTATCATCAGGACTTTCTTGCACACACAAAAGTGCCACATGAACATATCTCGTTAGTTCTGTTACGAAGGCCGAGCTTTCCACTGCGTCGTCAAACAGCTTTATAATGTTTCCTTCTTTCCATAATTCCCATGCCTACATGCATGATGATTTACACAGTTTTATTATAATATTATGTATTTTAAATTGACTGGATTTATATCAGTCTTGATAAATTATTTCTTGGAATTAGGACATGTCACTCACATAAGCAAGAAGGTTTTGATTGCCTCGATTTTTCTGGCCACTTATTATCTCAAGAAGTAGAACTCCAAAGCTATAGACATCAGATTTAACCGAAATTGCACCCTCCAATATATACTCAGGAGCCATGTATCCACTTCAAATTTTGAAATAAAAGAAGAAGAATAATCAACATGAAATTAGTTAAGTGGAATTGATTTATGAAGAATAAAAACTGAATTGGCACATACCGAGTTCCTATTACAGTTTCTGTGTTCATCCCTCCCTGCTCTCTTTTAAACAATCTTGCTGTGCCGAAATCTGAAATTTTAGAATTCATTTGTTCATCTAATAAAACATTTGCTGCTTTCAGATCTCTGTGGATTACGTTGAATCTTGAGTCTTGATGAAGATAAAGAAGCCCTCTAGCAATCCCAATTACAATTTCTAATCTCTTTGTCCAATTTAAGGAGGCACGCCTTGTAGCATCTGTTACATGAGTTACCAAAATATGAAAATCTAGCTGTAATTGGTGAATTGATGGAAGATGAGGAAGAACTTTAGAATGATAAATTAATAATGTTTTGAAGTTGAGATGCATACCAAAGATATAAAAATCTAAACTTTTGTTGGCCATGTACTCGTAAATCAATATTCTCTCATTGTTCTCAATGCAGCATCCAAGGAGTCTAACAAGGTTCCTATGCTGTAGCTTTGCGACCACCACGACTTCGTTCATGAACTCGTTTATTCCTTGCAGGGATTCTCTTGATAGCCTTTTCACTGCTATTTCTTGGCCACCAGGCAATTGACCCTGACATGTTTTGTGAGTGCCTTTTGATGAGGTGAATAACAGATAGTTTGTTTTTGCAGTATTATTTTTTCCTTAACTGTTTTTCACATTAGCTTTTTTTTTAATTTAATAAGCAATTACATAAAGGAGTGAATCATGTATATTTCTTCTGAACAAACATGTGAGACTAATACAAATATATAGCAAAACGTACCTTGTAGACAATGCCAAATCCACCTTCTCCTAATGTATTTTTATTTGAAAAGTTATCTGTCGCATGTAAAATCATGTCCATGTCAAAGACAGGGAGATCTGTTCCTTTGAACGACTCATTTCGCATCAAATACTTCAGGTTTTTACCTGCGGTAGAAGATATGCATGGCTGCATGAATTAGAAAGACTTCTGAAGGCAGAAATTTTTATTTGCATCTGCAATCTCTGTTATGAACAGGTCTGATCATTGAGATGGTTGATCCAATTTACTATAGTTGGGTTGCAAAAATTTTATCCCTAACTAACCAGTCAAGATATAAATTAATCATTCAATCAGAGTTTGATGTCAGACGCGCGGTGGGGGTTTTTGCTGTGGGTTTCATCTTAAAAAAAAGTTATTTCAAAAAATCATAAGAACCAATAAGATATAATTGGAAAAAGTACAAATAAGAATGTTATGTACTCTAACTATAGTAGAGCAAGTCTCAAAAAAATAAAAGTAACAATATCCACATAATTTCTATAATAATATTACTGTTATAGTTATGTATACCTAACTTTTCTTCAGAAAAATAATGTAATGTGGTTGGGTTTACTCAACCATTTTACAAGATATGTATCCAAAATTTAATTATGTGCAGGATTTATCAAAATAGAATCCATATCTAACCAATTGAATTCTAAATCAACAAAATTTCGGATCGGGTCGGTTGGGTCATTCAGAATAGTCAGATTAATCAGATTTTATTTAAACCCTACTGTTACCTTGTTTTGAGTATCTCATCTTTTTCCTCCATAGTAGACATACAATTGAAGATATGAGGAGCACAAATATTATGCTACTTGATATTATTCCAATAGTTGCCGCCCTCCGTTTGCTATGATTTGTACCTGCATTGAAAGACAGTTTCTTAAATTCTAAATTGGTCTTGATCTAAACTAGCTAACACAATATGGAAAGTGAATTTTGTTTCTGATATTAAAGAAAAATGCATCAAAACAAATCTTCTGAAACTCTTATTTACTGTTACTTGCTGTTGCCATAGTTGTTAACTTGTTATTGCTAAAACAAAATACTATGATTACATCCAAAGAAAAAAATGTTAAAAGAATCCCTACAAGTTATCCATAAGCAAGATGAAATTAGAGGGAAGACTCACCAAGCTCAGACTTTGGAACCTTCACATAAAGAACTTGTCCTCCATCAATGTACTTCGTATCAGTTAGTACAGTTTGCCACATAACACAGCCGCTCCCTTGTCCCATGATATCCAAGGGGGCATATGCCATGCATGAGCAATTCATCAAGCACTTGCTCCTGCACTCCGTAACACTGATGATCGCATCAACAGTTGCATTATGCGAATATGGTAGCATCACTCCTTGAATTTCATAAAACCCATCACTATTAGCACTACAACCTAACGGTAACATGCGTTTACACCCACCTGAAATGCTTCTCATGTTCCCCTCCATTGGTGTCAGTGGCTCAAATCCTCTCAGACAACTACAGGCTTGCTTATCATTACTCTGGCAAATACTGAAAGGCCCACACTTTGCGTATTGGCTGCACTCATCTCTTCCTGCCATGGGGTACCCGATCCAGGATTGATGAGGTTGATCCCAGAGAAAACGTTCAATTATACCAGATTCGTGCAGCACTAATCGGGACATGGTCGAGGTTGACGTAGCTTCAAATCCATATGACACCTCATCTTGATCCCACACAACTATGAAATTAAACATGTTTTGATAATTATAAGATAACATCTGGGGTACCCCACTAAAAAATTTTCCATTCCAAATACCAGTACGGCCAATTATCTGCAAACGGTCCCAGACAATAATCTCAGGAGCACCATCAGTGTCCCAGATAAACCTGTAGTTACCTTCTTATGGGTCATTGCTGCTATTCCAGGAAGAGAGATATGTCTCAAAGCCTGTCCTGAAGTTTTTGCGAACTTTCATGCCGGAAAGCAATGTATTCGTTGGATGATCAAAACTTTTCCATATGATGCTATTGCTCATTTGATCTTTCAGTATAAGATTTCCAGAATCATTCAGCTCCAATATTGGACTATAATCATTGGCATCACTTGAGGAGTTAGAGCTAGACGACCATACTGTCTTTCCTGTTGAATCATACAGCATTATTGACCCTCTCTTATTTAAGGTTAGTGTGCCCGAGGTGTTGTTCAAGGGACTATCTCTGTTTGCCACCCATACAACAGTGTCTGGCGAGGCTGTGAACCAGATACCCACGAAACGGTTGCTGGATGAACCAAGGCTGAAGAACCCGAGCTTAAATACAGATTTTGGTGAGACAAGAGTCTCTCCATCTGTAAGGTTTTGAGCACTCAGTAAGGTATCAATTGGGATGGCAAAAGGTGAGAAAGAAAGGAGAAAGAGAGTAATTGTGGATATTTTAGAAATCATCTCTTTGTTCATCTACCAAAATCAAGGATAATTAAATTGGAGTTTTAATGCAATGTGTACGCTGTTGATCTGGATATATAATGTAGGGGAAAAAGTACAAGCCTTGAGAAGGAGCAGGAAAACCATGTTTGATTTGGAGGTAAATGTAAAGTGACCTTCATTAAAGAAAAGTAATGGAATGGAAATTGAATTATGAGTTTTATCTTGCGATCAGATTTGTTGCTAAATTATTTTTATTATTTTCTTTGCACCAAATAGGTGATAAATCTGTTGAATTAAACTCAAATTCAACAATGTGAAAGGAGGTCATCTTGGTCAAAAAAGGCAGCTACAAAATGTTAGCACACACACACAAGAAAATTCTGGAAACATCAAAGCCATGCTATGTCGATCGGCAAGAAAGAAAATAACAAGGAATGAGAAGTAAAATGACAATTTGCTTAGTCAAAAATGTAGGCTGCCGACTTCCATATTTAGAAGAATAAAGTTTGAATTGTATTTTTGTTATAATTAATGAACAATAGCTTAGTTGTATTTTGATATGTCGGTTTTGGCTATGAACTGACTTTGTAAACTTTAAATAGGAGTGTGGTGCCATGTATCATGTAATATTGAAATTCCAATGAAACAATAGTTATCTTATTTCTAATCTCTCTCTCTCTCCCTATTTGAAATTCTTATTTACAATTTGTTTGAGTGTCAACAAAATCATCCTACATGTTAGACAGTTACCCGAGGGAAACCTTCTGGCATAGGTTTCTGACTATGATTGATGGCAAATAAATTTGCTGTTATTCCTTGGGAATAACAGAACCTTTTATTCCAATCCCAATCGTTCAAACTTTTCCATGCACAAATCTCAACGAAGTAAATTTTCATGCGCAAATCTCAACTAAGATCAATGGTTAAGATCGGAATAACAGGTTCCTATTATTCCCAAGGAATAACATCAGATTTGTTTCCTGATTGATGGGGACTTTCTGGTAAGATAACAACTATGTTGCAGAGAAACTAGGACATCTATTTAGTATTCCAGTCTAGCAAGAAAGAAGAAGTCGCTCTATAGTAATACTTAATTTGTGCTTATGCTAATTAATGCAATTGACTAGTTCAATGGAAAATGACAATTCAAACCAATTCATTGTTCAATATGAGTCCATTATAGCGTGAAAAAGTGGTTATGTGGGTGGGTCCTAGATGGCAGTGGGTGGAACATATGGATTTAATAAATTTCTCCAGATGTCCACCAGTCCATTTATTTTAGCCTTTTCATTTGGTCCATTCATATCTTCTAGTGATCATAGCAACTAATTCGGAATGGAGAAAAAAATTTGCATGGTTCAACATTTTAATTAAATTGTAAGTATTCATTATTCGTTAATTTTATTACTATGCTCTTATTGGCGGTATATTTCAGGTCCCATACTCTGATGGATGGTCTGGATCTTAATGGCAACATTCAATATTTTCTACTATTATTCTGTCCCAACTACAGTAAATCTCCCGGCTTGATGGTGAACCCTCATTTATCATGATAATGATATATTAACAAAGAAAAACGTCCTGGAGATGTCCTCATTTATTATGAATCATGACTCATGACTGGATTTCCGCAGCATTTATAAGGATGTGGGCCCTTTTTCAATAATCTCACCAGCCTTGGTGATGAACCTAGCTACTTAAGCCTGTTAACAATTATATATTAATTTATAAACCAAAGAGACAGAAATAAATCATTTTAAATAAAAATAGTATCTAGGAAAAAGATGATTTAAGATACAAAATCATTTTAACAGTTATGTCTTGTTTAAAGATATAACTAGGACATTAAGAAAATTAAATATAAGATTAGAAATTGAGAAAATAGGGATTATAGCTTTGAGGATATAACGAGATCTAATCAAGAGTGGAGATTAAAAAGAAGAGGGTCTAGGATTTAATGACCATTTTTTTTAATTATATAGCGTTATATGCTAAATAAAAACAAATTGATACAGCACAGGTTGGCACAACAAAACACGTCATGCTAATTCATAGTGTATGTTTTCTGCACTGGGCAGAAACACAAATCAGCCCGACACAGGCTAACTAGGGGCGGAACATAGTGGTGGGGAAAGGGTGCTAAGCACCCCCTATAGTTTCAAAATTTGTAATTTGGTCCATTAAATTTTATAATTTTTATATGCATTAATATCTTTTAGTCTCTTCTATAAATGAAATTAAACTATATTTGATTCTTCAGTCCCCAATCTCTATTTTCTAGTTCTGCTCCTGAGGCTAACCCAACTCACAGAATTCAGATCCAGTGCAATATGAACCTGACTAGCACGAATCTCAAAACGGATCTCCTATATCTAAATAGGTATGGAAATGCAATCAATCACGAAACAACAATTGTGCTGATAATTTGTCGTTTGGCCCAGTAAGCCTGAGCAAACTCTGGTCGCAAAAGGCCACATAGCTACTTTTTTATTATCTTTATTGGGCCCATTTAATTCTAGGCAGTTGGGTATATGGGCCCTTGACAAGAGGGAACTAAAATGAATGAGGTCCAGTCTCAATACGGCCCATGAGTCTAAGTATTTGCTTCAGAGATTACAGATCTTGCAGTGCTCTGTGATGTGAACACGTGTCATTCTGTCACTTGTGAGTTTTTCCGAACGAACATCTCGAATTAAAAGAAGGATGTCAAGAATGACGCGCAGAAAATGAAACAAAGTAAGATAATTGGCAAGAGTAAATTAATTTACGAGTCACCTAATTCGAAATTAATTAACGGTTTTGATGCAAAAAAAATATTTAAATCGAAGGAAATTTAATTGTTAGATTATTAGTTTATATGCAACAGAAAAAAAAAATTGATTCTTTAAGACTTTCTATACGTGTCTAATAACTTATTTATAAATTTACTTTTTAATTTTCAATCTCATTTTAATTTGTTTTGAAAATTCATAGACAAAATTAGTAAAATAACTATTCTCTACTGTTATTCTGTTTTTTCATGAAAAAAAAAAGGCAAAAAAATTATGCGTTTGCTGAAGTTTGTGCATAAAATAATCAACAAATGATGCTCTCTGTGTGGTAAAGGGATCAAAATTTTGGTCTACGCAAAGGAATGAGAACTCGAGAACCAACATTTAGTCAAGTGCTATGTTGCATGAATACGGGTACGGATATCGTATTGGATATACGGATACGGCGATATGGCAATTTTTAAAAATCAAGGATACGATACGCCTATTATATTATATCATTAATTCAGTAAATTGTATTATATATATTAAATATAAAAAAATTTGGATATACGTTAAATACAAAAGTAAGTAGATTCTAACATCAAATTTCAGCTAGTGTAGTGGTTAAGAGGTATGTCGCTCATATCAAAGAATATGGATTCAATTCTCACGTGGAGCGCTGGAAATTATGTTTTGATGCGGTGCACAATGAGTATGGTGGACCATGAGCGTCGCTGGTGCATGGTGGACCATGCGCGGTGCATCGTATCCAGATGTGTCATAGCGGTATCCAGTCGTATTCAAACGAGTCAATCCGTATCGGAAACCGTATCAAGGGGGTAAGGATACGTCATGTAGGCCGATACGTCAGCTGGCGTATCTGATACGTATCGGGCACGTATTGGGTGGGTATCAGTATCAGATACGTGTCCGATACGGGTACGGAGTCCTTACAGGAGTATCAGAGTAACATAGGTCAAGTGACAAAGACAATACTCTTTGTGTGGGAATTTACATGTTTAAAATATAAATAGATAATCTCTTGTTAATATTAAAAACAGTTAAAAACAGATAGATTACTTGATTTTCTAACTTTACTTAAAAATAATAATAAAATAAATTGAAGGAGAATTCAAAATATTGTCCTCTCCATTAGAAATAGAAAATATTTCAGTTATCAACTTGTGGTATCTTGAAGCTTGACTGGATGTTTGGGGTCCGGATCATCTAAAGTAACTCAAAATTTGGGTTTGGATCCGGATCATTCAATCTGTACAATCCAATTCACGGGGCCTTTAATATCATGCATATTCTGATCAAACGGTTCGGATTCAAATTCAAACTTTGAGTCAATTTAGGATCCGAATTCGGATATTTGCCAAAAAAAAAAAAAAAAAAATACCTGCGACCACATTCATGTAATATACTGCTTCCCTACCTACCTAGATAACCGAAAAGATTAACAAACATTCATTTATTAAGGGAAAAGGACGCAACACGAGGCAAAAGGAGAAATAATATTATGAGATATGAGTAGGTCCGATGCCAATCGGACCTACATTTAGGTTCAATGAGCTCTATGACCGTACGATTAGCATCAAGATCTATGTGCACGGAAATTGATACAGACTTGCACGAATTTTGATACATATCACACGAATCTTGATGCAGATCGAATGGTCATCACACCCATCGAACCAATGTAGGTCCGATGGGCATCGGACCTACTCTGATTCCTAATATTATATCAGTCGTCAATCTATCCGACACCGACTCGACTTTTATATACAATTTAATTGATCGCTACGTTTGATTCCTGACATTAAGTCGCTCATAAGACAATAGCGTTAAACTATGCGCGACCACAAAAATCTAAATAACAAGGAACGGCGCACATCAGAACCACGTCAAATATTTCAAAAATGAAATAATTTAAATTGTACGTTAATACGCCCATCACTCGTATTTCAGGCGGCAGCGGGGTCAGTGGCAGCGCCTAAACCTAAGTCGCAGGAAGCAGAGAGAGAAGAAAGAGTTTGGCGGGATCTTTTAGGAAAACTCTTGACCGGGCCAAATTGGACGCAGAAGGGTGTAGGTACCGGTCGCTGAAGGTCTCGTCGCCGAAATATTTTATTTTATTTTATTTTGTTTTGAATCTTCAGCGACCGGCGACTGAACTGGTCTAAGTAGTCGGTCGTTGAAAATCTGTTTTGTTGTAATGTAATAAAAATGTCAGCTCAATACTCATTGAGCAATTTCTTACTTTTTTTTTTTTTTTACTCTTTTGATTGTATCTTATTTTTAATTTATTAATAAAATATTAGATTGCCTCTATTTTATTTTAAAAAAAACATATATACAAAAGCGCTGAACTCTGGGTGACCACAAAAATCTAAATAGCAAGCAGCGGCGCACATCAGAACCACGTCAAATATTTCAGAAATGAAATAAATAAAATTATAAGTTAATACGCCCATCACTCGTACTACCCATAGTAACAAATGAATAATTCGGGTTCGGTTCGGCAGGGTCAAAAATTCGTGATTCGGGTATAATTCGGATATAATTCGGGAATTATTCGGAATTACAATACGAAACCTCAGTGCATATTTAATTCATCACTAATGATTTACTATACAAAATACTATTTGTTTTGCCACAGAAAATCAATGCAGCAAAAAAGTAGTGGTCAGTGACCACATGGGGTGCATTCACGTGGGTGCCAAAAAGAAGAACCACTCTCCCAGCAGCTCTGCGCGAGAAAAAGGTGAGAAAAACGCGAAAAAAACGCGAAAAATTTGTAAAATTCGTAAAATTCGCGTTTTATTCGGTCAAAGGTTCGGTCAACGAATAATACGTCATTCGGTTCGGAAACACTCCAAAAACGTTTTATTCGCGAATTAAACGCGAATAAAACACGTATCTTGTTACTATGGTACTACCTACCTACCTTATTACCTTTTCGAACAAACAAAGTAGAATAATAAAGCCATGGTAGGTGGCTATCAAAGCCACGGGTATTATCTCTGTATACTGAAAAAGCATAACATGTAATTAAGGAACAAAAAGTGGTTACCAACATAAACATTATGATAACATAGAATAACGAATTCATATCAACTAAGTTAACATCATATTTTGTCTAAAAGACCCTGTTTAATTATATTACAACATGTAATTAATATTTCTATTTAGATCCGTCCATTAAAAATTTGCACGAATATTAAAAAGGTTACTGACATAAAAATAATGACAAATGAATTATCACAGATGGAAATTCCAGTGATATCCGATCAGAATTCATTCACACAAATAATAAATAAGGCCTAGTGATAGATTGACTAGAATTTTAATCGGATGGTCTGGATCTAAACATAAATAACTCCCAACCGAACTAAAATCATTTCGGTACCTATTTACCTACACGGTAGGATATGGCACTGGATCAGAACCCAATTATCACAAGCTCAATGATATAAAATTACATTAAGAAGGCACATGCACTATAACGACTTAATTACCCAAGCATTGTATAACTTCAATGTCAATTGTGTGTCGTCAGATCTGTTTTTTTTTTTTTTCTCTTACTTGACCACATGGCCTTCATATTTACCATAAATTTGTCATTTTTTATTTTTTTATATGTTTTTTTAGTCATTAGACTTTTGATGTATTTCTATCAATCACTCTATCGTACTTCATGCTGAAAAATTACTGTATCCACGCCATCAAAATATTTTTATAAATAAAAAAGTAAATACATATATGTTAGCAAAATAATGGATGCCGTCAAAGTATTTTCTAGAGATAACCTGATAAAAACAAATTGGAATTTTTTTTTTTTTTTGAGTAAAAGGTTGCCACCAAACTATTTAATATCCATGCTATTACAATAAATGATTTCTCCTATCCGGATTTCGAACCCATGACTTCTTACATAGAGACCATGTGCCTTTGCCACTAGACCAAAGGCTGATTCTCAAATTGGAAGTTAAATAACCTAATAGAAATGAGATCAAATTAAATGGCCACCTATATATTTATAATATGTGATAAGGATCAAAGAAATGTGTCATTTTATCAACCATCTCTATATATATTGAGAAAGGAAAAAAAATGATAACTTTTGTGATAAATATTAAGGATCAAAGTAATATTGTGTCCTTTTATCAACCATCTCTATTAAATTGAGAAAAGGATCAAATCGTGATGTCTTTTTTTACACATAATGTGAATAGTCTCTTTCCTATATAATTAATTCAAAGTTTTTTATTATAAATGATAATTTTATACCATTAATTAATCTTCTCCTAAGCCACTAGATACAAAATTTAAAGGTTATTTAATTTGTCGTAAGATTAAACGATAAAAAATATCAATGCACGGTCAACCGATTGTTAATTCTTCGATTTTTTTTTTCTTTTATCTAATATCAACAATTTAATATTAAACAAATTTACCGCCACGGAGTCCCCACCAAAAAAATTATAATCGAATCTCTTATCATAAATACATTATGTAAACTATAAAAGGCATCACCCACTGTTCAAAATTCAAAGAAAAAACAAGAGGAAGAGAACCATTTTCAATGGATACACAAAAGAAACCGCATGCAGTGTTGCTTCCCTTCCCGGCAGCCGGTCACGTGAACCCGCTCATGCAACTCGCCGAAATCCTCCACACGAAAGGATTCCACATCACTTTCGTATACACCGACAATTTCTACCGCCAACTCGTTAAATCCAAAAGCACCGATTCGATCCCCAGCTTGGCGCCAGACTTTCAGTTTGTACGTCTGCCCGACAATCTACCCGACATCCTGCCCGACATCGGCACAAAATGCACTCTAACGCACAAGAATTGCACCAAGACATTTACGACTCTGCTGAAGCAACTGATGGAAAAGTCACCGGCCCCAACATGTGTCATATCTGATGCGGTTATGACATGCGCGATGCACGCTGCGAGGGAGGTCGGGTTACCGGAGGTGCAGTTTTGGACTGCCTCGGCATGTGGGTTTATGGGAAACCATAGTTTCGAGGGGCTTATCCAAAGAGGGATTGTGCCTTTGAAAGGTAAGCAAGTATAAAATTTATTAGAGCTTTGGTATTGAGCAGAGTTCATCAAATTAATTATATGCAAGTAGCAAATCATTTTGGAATATTTTCTTACATGGATTATAATTTAAATACAATATGCTTCAAGCTTGCCCAGTTCTTCTTATATCTCCTCCTCTTCTGTATCAATTGACTGAACTGGAACTGATTCTGCAGTTCATTTAATATATTTGTAAAGGATTTTGCAAATCATGAAAAGAGTTCTTTCATTAAATTAACAGAAAAAAAATTAGTTTCAAAATATATAAGATCAATGGTATAATACTTAAAAACAGAAAACCAAAAAATACACAAGCTGGGGCTACCTAATTAATTTTTGGATTTGAATTTGTTCAGTCTTCATCCCTATTTGAATTTTTTTTGTTCCTGAGTTTAGTAAACCCCAGAACAGAGTAATTATATTGTTCTGTTGAAACAAAGTAGTTTCAGTATTTTCATACTACCTAATTAATTATTGGAATTGATTCAGATGAAAGTGACATGAAGAACGGCTATCTCGACACTCCTTTGGATTGTATTCCCGGCATGAAGCATATGAGGCTCCGAGATGTGAGTACCTTTCTCTACACCACAAACCCGAAGGATACGATGATCAACTACTGCATTGAACAAATGAAGAATTGCCAAAGATCTGGTGCAATAATCATCAACACTTTATATGAGATGGAGAAAGATGTGGTTGATGCCTTGGCAACCTATTATCCTCCTATATACACTATAGGTCCTTTAGCCAACATGACAGGTACATATATAACTTAGTGAAAACATTAATAATTCATTGATAACTAATTAATTCAAGAGATTAACTTGAGCATATGCACTTTCAGATGGTCATTTGAAGGATAACACCCAAAACTTGAGCTTCTTTGAGGAGAACAAAGAATGCTTGAATTGGTTAGACAACAAAGCTAAAAATTCAGTGGTGTATGTCAACTTTGGAAGTCATGCAAGTATGACATTGGAGCAAACAAAAGAGATTGGATGGGGCCTTGCAAAATGTGGGTTTGATTTTTTGTGGGTGGTTAGACCAAATATTGTGAAAGGAGAGAAGGTGGTTTTGGATGAAGAATTCTTGGAGGAGACTAAGGAGAGAGGTCTGGTGGTGCCATGGTGTCCCCAAGAAATGGTGCTCAAGCACCCCTCTTTGGGATTGTTTGTTACTCATGCCGGATGGAATTCTTTGCTTGAGGCAATCGTTGGAGGTAATTAATTAATTTCTCAAAGTTATCATTATGAGTGAGGCCCGAAATTTTTATATATAACATGAGATAGGAGTAGGTCCGATGGGCATCGGACCTACATTTAGGTTCAATTAGCTCTAGAACCGTACGATTATCATCAAGATCTATGCGGACGGAAATTGATACAGACTTGCACGGATTTTGATACATACACACGAATCTTAATGAGAATCGAATGGTCATCACACCCATCGAACCAAGGTAGGTCCGATGGGCATCGGACCTACTCTGATTCCATATAACATTTATTAAAAAAATAAACCAAAATATCTTAGATTCTGGGTTTTTCGAATTCTACCCAGACTGCATCGGTATTCTGCGACCTCCAATACTGGAGTCCGCACAATACCGATGCGGCCCTAGTCAGGAGGCCGCAGAATACCGGTGCGGCCCTATTCATTTTTTTTTTTTGGTTTTTCCGTAAGCGCTTCTGAAAATTTAAATTATTATTCATCCGCCAATGGAAGCAACGAGACTGGGGCCACGTTGAAAATTCCAAAGCACAATTATGTTAAACAAATTTCTGTGCTAAAACCAAAAAAAAAATTCAGGGAGACTGGGGCCACATTGAAAATTCCAAAGCACAATTATGTTAAACAAATTTCTGTGCTAAAACCAAAAAAAAATTCAGGGAGACTGGGGCCACATTGAAAATTCCAAAGCACAATTATGTTAAACAAATTTTTGTGCTAAAACCAAAAAAAAAATTCAGGGAGACTGGGGCCACATTGAAAATTCCAAAGCACAATTATGTTAAACAAATTTCTGTGCTAAAACCCAAAAAAAAAATTCAAGGGCATTGTGCGGTCCCTGACTGGGGCCGCAACGGTAATGTGCGGACTCCAGTTTTTAGGGCCGCAGAATGCCCGAGCAGCTTGGGTAAATTTTGAATTTTTTCAAAACTGGAGTGTTTTGGTTTATTTATTTTTTGTTATGGTATAAATAAAAATTTCTGGAGTGAGGCTACGGTACTATATATGCATATCACAAATTGATCCGTATTACATATTAATATTTTCGTTATTAAGGTTCAAACAATCGATATAAACCGTTCAACATGATCTATGTATGAAAATGTACCTGCATATTAAATTTTATATTTTTTAGAATTTTTTACTATTTTGTATATACATAGAAAATCTCTACTTTTGAATGGTCTACAATTACTATTTAGATCAAGTGATTTTCTACCCATTTAAAAAAATAGTAAAAAAATTATAGAAAATGTAAAATTTAGTTTGCAAGTACATTTTTATACGGACATCATGTTAAATGGTTCTGATCGATTGTTTGGAGTTTGAAAATAAAGATATTGAGTCATAGTACGAACCAATATGCGTTATGCATAGTACCATAGTCCCACTTTAACATTGTATTCCTTCATTGAAAAAGTATGATATTTGTAGAACATCAATTGAAATTCACATTACACTCGCATCATGATTTGTATCGCAGGTGTTCCTTTGATTTGCTGGCCGATAGTCGCCGAGCAGGTGACGAATTGTCGACAGCTTTGTAAGGTATGGGGCAATGGCATGGAGCTAGACAAGGATGTGAAGAGAGAGAAAGTAGCTGAGCTTGTAAGAGAGATGATGGTAGGTGAATCTGGCAAGGAGAAAAGAAGTATGGCACAGAAATGGAAGAGAAAGGCTGAGGAAGCTACCAGTGCTGGTGGTTCTTCATCTCTTAGTCTTGACAGACTGGTCAACTATGTCCTGTTAAATAACGATTGAAAGTAGATAATTAATTGTTGTTTATGTTCACCTATTCAAGGAAATTAATAAGGGTATGGGTCTTTGGATTATGACCATACATGTTAGTTGTCAATTTCTGAATATTAATTTTTGGGCTTTGCTTTTTAATATATTTAGAGCCGCATGATTTATTTATTATCCTGCCGTCCACATGTCAAAATTGAGAAGAAAAAAAGTTGTGAGTTTTGAGACATTTGAATTGTAAGTTTCTTTGACGTATAGTTGAAACAGAATGGAAGATAAGAACAAAAAAAGATTTATGTTGAAGATAATTTGGTATATTCTTGTATATAGAACACCTATCATGTTCAATAAATTCAGACCAAAAGTGTAACTGTGCCATAGTATGGACCGAGTCGGTGAGTCAGATTTTTCCAGCAAATTAGAAAAAATAATAATAATAATAATAATAATAAGAGGAGAGATCCAATTACACCTTCTTTTTTGACACATCTTGACACTGTTTTTTTATAGGTCAATTTTGCGATTTCAAAATTCAAACCAGTCAATCCGAACCGTTCAACATGATCACCATATTAAAATGTGCTTGGAGATCAAATTTTTCATTTTTTTGAATTTTTTTACTATTTATTAAGATGGTTACAAAATCGTTGTTTTTCAATGGTCTGAAAACAACGATTTTGTAACCATCTTAATAAATAATAAAAAAATTCAAAAAATGTAAAATTTGATCTCCAAGCACATTTTAATATATTCATCATGTTGAACGGTTTGGATCGACTATTTGGACTTTGAAAATAGTAGGTGTCAAAATGTGTCAAAAAAAAAGTGTATTCGGATCCCTCCTCTAATAATAATAATAATAATAATAATAATAATAATAATAATAATAATAATAATAATTAACAGGGTACGTTAATCAGGACACTTCTTATATAATTCAATTTAACTCAATTTTTGTAAGGAGCTACGATATATATTTTTTTTTGTCTTTTGGAAGAAATTTTAGGACGCAAGTTATAGCTACTTGTTTTATTTAATTTTTTAGTAACATTATACCAAACAAAAGATAAAACTTCAATGCCATACAATTATGAAACTAGTTCTCTTTGGATTCAGTTCATCTTCATTTGTATAAATTTTATTAGAAAATTCCGAATAGATCTGAAATGTTGATTTTCAAATCAAAGAGTCAATTAGAAAATTTTGATTATTCGTCAGAATTATATTATTGATTTATGTCGGAATGTCATATATACCTTTCAAAAATTCATAATTATAATAGTTCATTCCTCTACTTATAACGTACACATAAGAATCTCAAAGTTATTATGTATACGTCACAAATAAATAAACGAATCACTCTTTCTCACAAACTCTAATTAGAAGACTATATTATTCTACAGTACATAATTTTGAACTTTTAATATAGAAAAAATGAAAATTTTATAAATTAAATGGAGTTTTTATAAATAAAAAAAGACAAGATAATTTTGTGAAATTTAGAAATTTAGAAACATAAATATTAGTACATAATCTCGAATTTTCCAAGGACGTTGTGAAATGTTCCCTTGATTTCGCCAATTCCGGACAATTCGAGGAATAGCTATTTATGCAAGGAATAGCTATTTATGATTTATCCAATGGATAAGACCAGTAAAAAGCCGTATGAATTTGTCAAACATGGAGACAAAAGCCACCTGTCCATACTTTTGACACGTAGCCTCACTTTTCACATATCCTATTCCGATGAGAACAAACATTAAACAAACGAACTCCACCTAAAAGTAAAAGCACTCTAAAATCATGGGACAAGAAATACAGAGTGAAGAATCAGAGCAAGAAACCAAACAAAATTACAGGCATGACAAAGAATGGGGAAGATGGGTGGGGTCCATTGTCAGAAAGGTGGCGATTGTGGGTGCCACGGCGGTGGCGGCACCGGTGGTGATTCCGCAGGTCATTGTACTGTCGACTCTCGGTGGCGCTTTCTGTGTGCCCTTTGGTGTGTATCTTGGCACTGTTGCATTGACAGATAAATTCATGAATTATTTACTGCCAGTGGAACAATTAGAGGAAGAACCAAACGAGGAGTTGGATGCTTGGTTTGATGAAGAAAATGAAGATAATCAGGTATATTTGGTTGACCACATGTAGTATAAATGATGTATTATTTTTATTTTTATTTTTATTTTTATTATTTTCATTATTGGTTATGATGAGAAATTTTTTTGTCAGACAACCATTCGTTTAAACATTCTATCGGAATTTAGGATTAATTATGAGCCATGAAATTGGTTCTGGAGCGCAAGTTTAGTACTGAAATCTGATGTAGGAATTATAAATTGTGTGGATTTTGGGGGAACATTACTATATGGTTTTATCTTTAGCTGTAGTTGCCAAAATATACTGTGAAACTAAACAATAATGTAATTTAATTGATCAAGTTTAAATCGATTTTGTTATAATTTACTTGATCATTTCAACAGGTAGCATGTACTGAAGAGGCAATATGGCAGCAAATTGAATTGATACGAGCTATAATCGGATACAAGGATCCATTGCACACTTCATGTTTGGAAGAACTACGTGCTATTTTCATCTTTATCGGAATAGAATTTCCTTTTGATTCGAATATATTGGTTGGCTGTGTTGATCTGAGAGATAATATTCAGCTATTGAAGTCGTTTATTGGAGTAGAATGAATTAATGACTGCATGCATTTCCAGTAAAAACTGCACAAGATAGATATGATGTATGTGATGTTTTATTGTTGCATCTTTTTGTGAAATTTATGTGATGTTTTTTGCTTTGATAAATAAATCCTGTTGTGCTCTGAAACAATCTTCTTTAATTTTTTTTTTTTATAGGCGAATTGTCTACTAAAATTAAATACAATCACATGAACCACCTAAGGATGTCTAAAAAATTCCAAATAAAAAAGTAGCAAAGAAGATAAGTTTTCAAAATTAAAGAGTAGTTCATTTGTAAAGAGAGGGTTAGAGAGAGACTATTACTGTGCTATCTCATTCAAAAGTCAAAACAATCCTTTTATTACACGCAATATTTTTGCTGTCAATTTTCTTTATTTTTTATTGTAAAACAAGTAGTTCATTACTTTTTGTTTGCTTTTCTTACTAGCATATTTCATTTTTTGCTATGAAAACGTAAACATGAGTATAAACTGGGAGAAAAGAAATTAAAAGTATCAATATATAACAAAATTGAAGATTCCTTATATTGTAACCTAGAGAATAACAAAAAGATGAAAACTAATCTGGAATTAAAATTGTTACATCAAGGAACTCGCCCCAGTATGTGTTGCACCGCCGCCTTTATTCCATCCTGGTCTAGTGTGGTTGTCAAGTACACCTCTTGTACCTATATATCATTTTTGCATTATTTACCGATAGTTATCCAAATTAGTGAAGGAAATTAGTCATGCACTTACAGGTTCCGTCATGTCACACGTGTCGGTCACGTAACGTGTCTCCATTCAATTAAAAATGGCATGTTAAGCAAACTGATCAATCAATTTTTTCACATTATTTATTTATTATATGTATTTTGTAATAATTTCTTATTTTTTAAGTACATTATGTTATTATTTTTATGAACCAACATAAAACCTGAAAAAAATTGGTTACATGCCGTGATGTGACCAAATAATGTCACGTCACATTTTCCTTCACTAACTGGTATCATACAAGTCAATCAGTTGGTTTGAGATACCAAAATGTATCATATCTGACAACAAATAGTACTGTTTTATTCAAAATCAGAGAGGAAAAGGAAACGAAGTCAGAAATACCTGTCTGCCAGCTCGTGCAAGCAGAGTGAACTGATTATCCTTGACTGGTGCCTATACATAGTGACAATTAAGATAGATAAGTTAGAAGCCAAATAATAAGGAACCGAGATCAAGTTGCATGGGCAACATACATTTGAAAGCCAAAGCTCGAAATCTTGAGATACAGCTCGCTTTTCCAATCCTTGGCGCCCCAGTTGAACGTCTGTTATTCTGTTCAGATATTTAGAAATTGAGTGAGGCTATGGTAATATGCATCTTACAGATCAACCCGTGCTATGGATCCACGTATCAAATTTCAATGTTTAGATAGTCGATCTGAACGCTAAACATGATCTCCATATGAAAAGGTACTTGTAGACCAAATTTTACATTTTATAGAAACTTCTTTTACTATTTTTTTAGATAGGTAGAAAATCACTGATTTTGGATGGTTCATAATTTCTAAAAGAATAGTAAAAAAAATTCTAAAAAATGTAAAATTTGGTGTACAAGTACATTCCAATATAAAGATAATGTTGAACAGTTCAGATCGACTGTTTGGACCTTAAAAACTGAGATATGAGTTCATAGCTTGGGCCGTTGTGTAAAAACAGTTGAGATCGACTGTTTATACTTCATAATGTTTTTTTTTTTATTGGGAGAAAGAGACTGTAGGATACTTGAATGCAGTAAATTAAAATTGAAAAAAAAAAAAAAAAAAAAAATACATAAGGCATAGCTAAAAGGTTCAAGCACCATACACAAGAAAGTGTACACTGAGATATAGATATTTAAGCTTATGCATCATATCAAGATTTCAATTTTTTCTGATTTTGTTTTTTTAACCTTTTCCTTCCTCCTTATACCAGAAATATTAGGGTATAACAGTTTCCACCAAAGTTGGTGCAAGTAAAAAGTATTGCATAGTCATCATTGAAAAATGAAAATCAACCAAATCTTCTAAATTTTATTATTATCATTACCCATCTTCCTTCAATAGCTCTTCACAGATTTTGTCGAGACCCGGTAGAGACTCAGTGTTTCCATCAGAATCCGTGCTGAGTTCACCTGATTGGGTAATTACTTTGTCTAATGTGGTATACAAGGGATCCCTTTCTAATTGCTTTATTGATAGACATATCCGCTGCTTTTCCCTGATAATACTAAGAAGTAATTATAAAAAAAAAAAATTCTATCTCCACATATTTAACATAAAGGACGTCTTTCATGTTCATAAAGAAAAGAAAAAATTCAACATAGTAATGTATTAGCTATGATCCAGATCTCCTATTTATCCCAAAATCGTATCACCAAAATATGTATAATGTACAGGGAATAATGAGGATTTTGAAAACAAATAAGGATGTTATTCTGCATATGTCATGTTTCCAGTACTTTGCATGTTCATGCTCGGTCTTCTAATTTTTTGCAGTTACACATAATTAATACTTATTAAGGGGTTTATGTGAAATTACCCCCAAAAGTTTCAACAAAAGATAAAATAATATATCTTAAACCTTTCTACCTATCAATGTCAATAACTTTGACTTTGACCTCATCCCCTTCAGCAAACAAATTTCTCATATCTTGAATCACATCCCAAGATGCCTCAGAGATGTGCACCATCCCTGTCAGATGATATATACCTGCAACAAAAATAGAAGTATACTAAATTCTGACCAACTTTAGGAGACCTTGGAAGATACAGCAATAGAGGGCTTTCATTCAATCTAAAAAAAAAATAAAAGTCACACTTGAGAGCAAAGAAAAATGTTTGAAAGCACCGGTTTTTTCAGAGGAAGTTGTTTTAGATATGTGAGAAAAAGAAGATAATAAAGAGATACCGTCAGGAAAAAGTATATGAACAAATACACCATAGTCGGCAACTGAGGCAACCCGGCCATCATAAACGGACCCCACCTCGAGTTGAGTAGCATACCTAGACCAACTCGCAAGTTTTTCTGACAAGATCAGTGACCTGATCTCCTCATTTGCATCTAACACCTACAATTTCACATAACATGATTTATTCACAATTCAATAACTTTTAGTTTCTTTTATATAGAAAAGTGAGTGAGGCTATGGACCCATATTTCTTTTTTTAAAGTTCAAACAGTTTATTTGAACAGTTAAACATAATATTCATATCAAAATGTGCTTGTACCCCAAATTTCATCATTTTTATAATTTTTTTACTATTTTTTTAGATAGGTAGAAAGTCACCCTTTTTGGATGGTCCAGAATTTTCAAATCAAGTGATTTTCTACCTATCTAAAAAAAATATAATATTTGGTATGCAAGTACAATTTCATATGAAGATTGTGTTGAACGGTTCGGATCGACTGTTTGAACTAAAAACAAAGATACGAGTCCATAGCGCAGGCCGTAGTGTAATATGCATATTACAATAGCCTCACTCTAGAAAAGTTTAGGCCCATTTACCTTTACGAAAACACGAGAGCCTACTAAATCTTTTGCTCTTTGTTGGATAGGTTTAGGAATATCTACAGAAAACAAAACAAAAAACATCACTATGAAAATTAACTAAATAACTTTCAGGCTTACTTTAATTTAATTTGACAAAATTGCTAATAAATTTTCCATTTACATAACCTGCAAAGCAGTTCGGTAAAGAGACTATAGAAGTACCAGGACCAGATGAATTCAGTCTCAATCAGATTTTGTTTGCATTTTAATATTTTTCCTTAATTTATTATTTCTACTTACTATGTTTTGTGCTCAAACTTGATTTTTGGTACCAACTAGAATTGTACCAGATCCCTCGTAAAAGGAATTAATTATAAGAATACCTGTACAAAAGGGGGCCTGGTTTAGTTGTGCATAAGGAAGAAATCCAATGAGAGAATTAAATTTTATCAGAAGGCCTCCGCTGTTAAATCCTGCAATTTCTACTTCAAAAATATCTCCTGTTTCTTTGTACGACCTCGCTTTCACCCAATCAGCCGATCTCTATTTCTTCATACAAGCATTATAGTAAACATCATCATGACATGATTAATATTTGAGAATATAAATATGTATCTATGTTATCCATCAATTGAGAAAAAACCTCTTATCTTTTCACTTTTTAAGCCCATTTGTTGAATAAATTTGAAAATTCCCCAACTGCCTGCAATTAGTAAGCCGTTAACCTTTTTTCCATAATTGCAAAATGATGGCCGCTTCGCTATTTATGGATTTCAGGGGGTTTCATAGAAAATTTCCCATTTTTAATTTATGGCATTAACCTATACATAAGCATGAGAAATTGACACTCGATTGAATTCAGTAACCTCAATTAAAAATGAACTAAAATTTCCCTCTTATCTCCATTATTCAATCAAACCTAAAGATAAGAAATGGCGTTCGTTCGTACCTGCTCCTCGCTAGCCTCTTCGTCAGTTTTTTCAGCTGACGCGGCGTCTTCAGAGGCCGACACGTCCTCAGTAGAGCTCACTCGCGCCACGCGCCTATGTCTCGTGAGAGAAACCGTGGCTGTGAGAGGAGAGAACCGTAAGGACGGAATCTTTGGAGCGGGAACAATGGAGGAAGAAGGATAGTCGGGGAGTGAGAAGCGGGAAAGGGAGGAGAGAGCTCGAGTCGAGCATAGTGAAGAAATCATGGCTCTACAGCAAAAGAGAGAGAAGGGGATAGGAGAGATTGTGGTGGGGGGGAAAGGAAGAGTGGCTTCTGAGCTCGCCACGCACAATCTGAGCTTTTCAAATGGAGACTGTAATCCGGATTTTGGGATTCGGATTCTCTGTTGCAATTTGCATTGAAAGAAGCATGTCAAAAGATACTGACATGTCGGACCGATTATTCCATCTTGATAATGGTCCTCGTATGTTGATGTTGACTTTAACTTATTTTACATTAGTTAAACTTTAAAAATTATAAGAAAATTCCAACGATACTCATTTGTGCTGGTGGTTTGAAATTACCCGGGCGGGTCAAACCCGGTCCGGTCCGCCCGGGACCCGTACCCATCCGGGCAGCGCTCGTGCTCAGGTTTGACACGGGTCCATGGGTAACCCGGGTACGGGTTGAAAAGGGTTGGACCCGATTTTTTGCCATTAAACCCGTGATAACCCAGTCCGTTTCAAACCCGAACCGTCCGGTCCGATCCATGTACCCATGCTACCCGTACCCGTGCTACTCGTACCCGTGTACCCGTATCCTACCCGGGTTTGACCCGTACCCTACCCGATTTGACAATTTTTTTTTTTTTTAGTTTTTTTTTTTAAATTCAAATTTTGCCCCCAATTAGCTGGGTCCGAGCCGTACCAAGCCGGGCAACCGTTGGGTTTTGCACTGTTTGATCCATGGATCCTCTCCAACTGAAAGGACGCGATTGAAAATTACTAAACAGATGGATCCGTTTATTTTGAATCGGACAGGTATGATTTAGACCGCCTGATCTCATGGACAATGGAAGTATCTTTGATCCAGGTGGAATAGCAATTACTGACTATCGAACTTAATTTTATAACTCCCAGATATACCACACATATTAGCAATGTACCATACAATGATGATAACAGGCAAATCATCCGATGACATTTCAAATTCATATTTCATATTTACGCAAAGTGGAAAATAAAATGGAAAGATTTTATTGAAACCTATACATTTTTTACAACTTGACAATTGATCTCAGATTTTTTTAAATAAAATAAGTAATAAGGAGAATTCAAATGCCTCTAAATTTTTTGTGCCTCCATTATTCCTTTATTTTTAAAACTTTAATAATTTTAAATTCAAAACTCAAATGTCAAATAAAATAATTAGATTTGATCTATATCATTTTCTCTATGTGCTAATAAGTTATTACAACATTTTCATTTTGTTTTGATTGGTATAAAGAGCTTGCAAAAACATTGATATAAATAAATTATGGACGTTGATTTTGTTAACTTATTGATTCATATAAAAATAAAATCAAAAAGTAATAATTTTTATATATGTATGTAGATAAAATAATATTGATCACATATACCGGTTTTATTTTGATGTATAAGTTTTATATTTTTTTTTTAAAAGTGAAGACATGATGGAGACACAAAAAAATAGAGATATTGGAATCCTCCTCAAATAATAAGAACTGTAATAATAACTGTGATTTGGTTGACAATAATTAAACACCTGAGTTGTTAATTTTTCAGATTACCTAATTACGATTAATTAATTTTTAAAATGTAATAAAACATATATACAGTATGCCACTTGTCAATAACTTAACTATTTGATTTTGATAGACGTTATATTGATTGTCATAGCGAAACGGCTAAAAAAAGACGCTATTGTCATATTGTGCTGCTACAGCGTGCTATAGCGCCAATAACGTCATAGTTTTTATGGTTTGAAAATGCTATAGCGCTGCAATAGCGCGCTATTTAGAACCCTAATTATAACCAAATACAACTACAACTAACAAATATAAAATAGGAATTATATTGATCTTGTGAACTCAATTGCACATAAAATGGTCTATTAAATCTATTTATAAATTATCTTACTCGTACAATATACATTAAGACAAGAACAAGAAATTATTCTTTGTTAGCTTTCCGTATAAAAGCATGATAATTGCTAGTGCTTAGTATAACATTTTATTAATGTGTTTCTTTGTAATTTTTCTGGTCTTCTAATGTAATAATGTTTTTGTTGGAGCTATATTCATTCTATATCATAATTATCATTCCATATAGTAATTAATTGATGTTTGATTAGTAATTAGATTTTTTTTTTTAAAGAGATGAGGTATGTAAGTAATTGATTTAAGATATTTTAAAGTAATTGATTTAAGCAACATTGTTTTAAAATAATTCGTAATTTTGATTTATATTGTATTATAACAAAAATTATTTAGTTCAAATATGCAATCCTATCAAATGAATTTTGATTTATATTTTATTGGTTTAAAAAAAAAACAAAACCGGACCGGACCCGTGCTACCCGGACCATCCAACCCTGGACCCGGACCGTGCAACCCGCCTACCTGTGCTACCCGGGGGGTTGAGAGGAGCCGGGTAGGATTTTTGAAAAAAAAAACCGTGCTACCCGTCCCGTGTCGCCCGTGACCCGTGTTACCCGTTGTCCGCCACGGGTTTTACCCGGCCCGGTCTCGGACCGTTTGCAAACCACTAATTTGTGCCCTCCTAATATGAACGAATACTAAATAGTACACACGAATTACGAAATAAATTGGATGGTTCCAAACGGGAATCAGACTGATTTGAGTCTCAGGTTCTTCTGATGCGTGGTGCTTTTACATTCTACGTCGTTCGAGCACACATTTTTTTTTTTTTAATAAAATAGAAAAAATACTCGGTTTTCTTCAAACTAGCAATTTTTCATATAGAAATTGTTATTTTTAGTAGTATTGTAAAAAACATCCGTTTAAGCCGATTAGTATTTGATGGTGATCAAATTGTCACAGATTTTCTCGACTAATCAGTCAATTATTTTCAATTATGGCCTATTATTCCCGATTAATTGTTTGTTGGTACTTTGTCCGTCCAATAAGCTCATATGTTATTTACAACACTGGTTTTTAGAACACGTTGATATCTTGGACGAGGATCAGTTTAACGTATATGATAAGGTATGGTATCAGCTAAATTGGAGAATTTTTTCTATAGAAAATAATAAATAATAAAAAGATAAATAGAAAGAGTATCAGTTGTTTTTCATTAATAGAAATATCGGTATTAATTCCACCGATCCAAAAAAAGCCCAATGTTAAAATCGGTACTAATCCCACATCTTAACCCAATTTTTTTTTTATTTTCTCTATGAAAATATAATTTATTTAAAAAATAGATAGAGTATCACTCTATCTATTTTAAAAATATATATTTTAGTAGAGAAAATTAAAAAAAAAACAACCGAGTTAGAATCAAATGAGATTAGTACCGATTCTAAAATTACTAAAATTAAGTTTTATGAATCAGTGTGTTTCCTACTGATTTTCTACCAATAAAATATCACATGTACTCTTTCTATTTTTCTCTTTTTTTTATTTTCTATAGAACCCACATTTATACAAATTTTTATATATATATATATATAGAGAGACGGGGGTGCTAACTTGTTTTGGGAATTAAATATGATGTTTTACTTAACGCTCATATCTTCGTTTCAAAGTTCAAATAGTCAATTCGAATCTTTCAACATGATCTTCATATTAAAATGTGATTGGAGACCAAATTTTACATTTTTTAGAAATTTTTTACTATTTTTTTAAAAATTAAGCAAAGTTGTGATTTTCAAAAATTCTAAAAAAATAGTAAAAATTTCCAAAAAAATATAAAATTTGGTCTCCAAGCACATTTTAATATGAAGATCATGTTAGAAGTTTTGAATCGACTATTTAAACTTTGAAAGTGAAAATATGAGCACGAAATTAAACACCCTCTTTAATTCCCAAAACAAGTTAGTCCATCTCTCTCTGTATGTGTGTGTTTGATGAAATGATAAGTGTAAATGCCTTGCGCTGATAAGCGCAACGGGTTATGTACCTACTGTCGGAGTGTAACAACTAAAATGGACTACATATGGTCTTTGGAAAATAAAGAGATTATTTTACTTTCAATCTATATTTCATTTTAAAGTTCAAACTATCTATCCGAATCATTTCATATTTGTTATGTAAATTTACTGGAACGAGGATTCTATACTAGCAAGATTCCTATTTGCTCGATCGGCTTGTGTTTTCCTCTGCCAACATGGTTTAATTTTACATAATTCATCCGAGTTGTTAATTTAAAGAAATTATTATTGTAATTTATATTATATTCCGAATTTAATTTGTGTTTCACGGATAATTTATATTATATTGTAACATCCATCATTTAAGACTATTTTGCATTGAGAGTGACTAAGATGCATGATTTTGATATGCATAAAAAATAAAATAAAAATGAAATTGTTTATAGTACGTACCATAAATTTTAGCACCGGGAGCATACCAATTACATGAGCCATCAAGTTTTGCGATCATTTCCCAATTAATTTATTTAATAATATTTTCTGAAATGTAACCAAAACTTTCATGATGTTTTAATAAAATAATTAAGATAATGGAAGAAACTAACAAATAGTTTTCACAATTAACTTGAAAATAAATTTTTGTTAGAAGTTTGATTATGAAACACCAATTAATAAAACAATATTATAAGAATTTGATCGCTACAAAGCTTCATTTCTTCAAAATTATATTTGAATAGATCCCCTTATTTAACTAATGTAATGCTAAATAATATTTACCTTAATTATTTTCCAAATAGAGAGTTTTGTAGATAACTCCATTTGTGTTTCTCCAAAGTTTGAAAAAACATAATTGTTTGCTAATTGAAACGATTATTATTGATTATTATTGTAATTTTTGTTTTCAATATAATAGTAATAATGAATTAATGAATTATTTTTAATTAGTTTAATTATATTATAAAAGAGAGTATGAAAGTTTTTTTAGTTGTGATTGAAAAATAAGTAACTTTTAAATATTTTAATGAGAAATATTAATAATTTCAGAAATTTTGATGGATATATATCAATAAAAAATGGATAATTATTATATATTAAAATTTTAATTTATAATAAATATAAATTATTCAATATTTGATGAACAATTTTTGTTGATAATTCCAACTTAGAACTGGAAGTCACAATTTAAAAAAAAAAAAAAAAAGCACACACAGGACATTGTTCTTTAATCTTTACAAAATCTTCTAAATTAAAAATGAAGCGAATATTCGTAAGGTTAATTAAACAGAATATCAATTTCGATACTCATACGATCATATTTTTAGAAGATACGAGTACTTATTAAAGGAAAACAATAGATTTAAGTACTTTTAAATTCAAAAGTGATTACATATAATGTTGAAGCCATATTAAAGGAAAACAATAACTTTTATTAAAGGACAAAATTACTCAAAAGCGGTTGTAGATTATACATTTATATCAGTGTTCTAAATAGCGCGCTATAGCGCCGCTTTGGACTCCAAACGCTAAGCTATGACATCAAAATGCGCTATTTGCGCTAAGGCCGCTATAGCGGTGATAGCGGACCGCTATAGCGCTATAGCGATCCGCTATTTGCGCTACGGCCGCTATACAATATGAGTTTTTTTAAGCAATTTATATGTGCTTTAAATAAAAACCCAAAAAAGCCCAAACCGAAATTGAATTTGTTGCTACTTGCTACAGATAAATCAATTTGAAATTGAAAATAGAAATAGAAATTTGAATAGAAAAAAAATCCAACTGATATTTTGTAGTCTTCCCGCTATGACGCTATAAACAGTATTTAGAACCTTGATTTATACTTATGTCGATGCGGGACTAAAGGAAAACAAGTACAAAATGCATCCACATTCAGTAACTCTGTTTACACTTTACAAATATTGAATCTCAAATCTTGTAAATTGGGCTTAATGCAGGCCCAATAAACTTTGATCATGCTTAGATTAGACATGCCTCGTTAAAGATCACTTTATTTGAGATTATATAAACAAAGAAAAAAACAATCTTTATTTGAAACAATGATTAAACACACAAAATAAAAAATAATAATAACCCTACATAATCATTATTGACACCTGCTCCTCAAAAACATGTATTTTGCATCCAAATCCAATATAACTTAAATCCCCTTGTGAAAACAAGTCAACCAATTACTGATCGCTTTGCCAGTTTGCTGCTCTTTCAAACCCATTCTTCCCCATGTAATAATCCTCCATTGCCTGCTTGATCTCAGCTTTCGCGTTCATAACAAACGGCCCGTGTTGCACCACAGGCTCATTCAATGGCTGTCCTCCAACTAGCGCGAATCTCAAAGCACTTCCCGATTTATTCCACGCCTCGATCCCATCCCCGGGACCAAAAACAATGCAATGGTGGCTTTTAATTGGTTCTGAGTTTTCATTTCCGAAAATGCCCTCGCCTTCTATTATGTATGCAAAGGAGTTCCAATTTTCAGGGATAGGTAGCTGCAAGTGGGACCCGGGTTGCATTGGGAAATCCATGTATAATGTTGGGGTCCGTGTGTAGACTGGCGAGCGGGCCCCAAATGCCTCACCGGCTATTATTCTAACAAAAACACCATCTTTTTCGGCTTCGGTTATGTCCTTGCTTTGGAGCTCTTGGTATCGTGGTTCAATCCTGAAATTAAAAAAAAAAAAAAAAAAAAAAGACTTAATATGATAGTAACAGTAATCTCAGAAAACAATTCATTAGTAGAAGTAAATACATTTTATCTTTGGAGGAGAGGTTAATCCAAAGTTGCAATCCTTTCTGTACACCTGGTCCAGCCGGCATTTCTGAGTGAACTATCCCACGACCAGCCGTCATCCACTGCAAAAGTAAAATAAAATTAGTGTTGCTATTTAACCGAAATCTAACAGTATGAAAATTAAAAGATACGGAGAAAGTATACCTGGACATCTCCTGGTCTAATGGTTCCCTTGTGACCAGCAAAATCTTGGTGAGTGAATGCACCCTGTTTTACCCAAACAAGCATTTTCACAAACAGTTGTGAGCATTGATGAATTTTCCAATGGTCATAGCATAAATGCAAGTGAAGGAAATAAATGTGTAGTTGCTGTTTACATGGTATTTATTAATTACCTCTAGCATGTATGTGACAGTCTCGAAACCTCTATGAGGATGGTCGGGAAAACCAGCCGGTGGTGAAACTATACAATGTGAAAAGCAATAATGATTGAGCAAAATTATAATGTTGTTATAAAAAGTTGTGAATTTAGATACTCAACACATAAATTCACATGTCAGAATTACCTTGAAACTCATCCAAAAGTAGAAAAGGATCTAAGCTTTTGAGCTCTGGCCTGACAGAGAGAAACACCAGATAATAGTTTGTTTAGAAATACATCATAAAGTTTAAAAATAATTATGAAATTAATCTTGAGTTTTGCCCTCTGAGAATGTTTCTCATGACATCTAAACATTTGCATGAGAATAAGAATGATCAAATTATTCAATATTTACACATCAGACCTCTGAAGTTATGGTTTGAAATTAAGACCCCTAAATCATTCAAAAAGGTCCTATTTTCAAAATTGCCTAAACTATCCAAAGTAATGAAATTCGCAAAGACAAATCAGGCCATTGCTTTATATCAATTTCAAAATGTATGACTTTATTATTTCCCCCAAATTTGAAACAAAAGCCAATAAGATCCAAATCCATTCCAGAATCAGTTAAAATAACGCTATATAAACCTCTATCATGCGCTCAAAAGGGTAAATAATATATCAATCCCTGAAAATTCGAAAATTACCTTCCAATACTTCTTCTGACTTTGGCACCGACGCCTTCATCCTGCAGCTCAGAGAGGAGTTTCTTCACCACCTGCCTAGGGTTCTTGATCTGATCTAAGGTTTTGGTCTCGCCGTGATCATGTGACACAGTAGAAGAAGACATGAAGGAAGTACTTAATTGGGGTATTTGCGGGAAAAGAGAGAATTTAATGTCTTTTGTAGGTTTAAATTGATTTTTGAAGACAAGTGGGGAGAAACTGTGGAGGATTTTAGTATAAATAGGCCTCATGTTCTCAGTTCCGTTTTCGTTTAATTATTTCTGGAGGATTCGTTCCTTCATTTTTTCATTTTAATAAAAGATTTTGGTGGTTCCATTGCTGATCCTCTAATGCAGTACCGTGTGTGTTTAAGTGTACAACAAGTCGATTTTAGCTTCGATATGTACCCGCTAGAGAGTTGAATACATATGGATGGCTAGATCGATGAAAAGGATTGTGGAGTTGACCAGAATTTCCGGCTGCTGAAAGAGGACGAGGTCCATGCGGAGAAAATTGAAATGACGTTATGGTTGCGTCATGCTGATGGAACGTTCGGGTGGACTTTGTGATGAGGTCATTGTGGGCATCGATTGACGTCATCAGCGAGGATTATGCAAGTCTCAATTCGCCTAACTGCATTTTGCATTTCAGAGGATTGAAAGTGATTGTTGTCTTGAGCGACCAACAGCTGGTTCTAAGCTCTCTCTCTCTCTCTTTTTTTCTCCTAAGTAGAGATTTTGATGATGCGTAATGATTCATTTTTACTTCTCCAAATTGTCCATTGTGCATTTTGTGAATATTATCCAATCGGTTGATAATATGCTTCTTTAGCATTGTGAGAGGTATATTCCCTCTGGATGATTTCTCTCTGTTATTTTGATTTAAATTTATTGAGTAGGAACTTTAAGTGCTCTTATTGTGTGTTTCAATGCTGATTTTTTTCAAGGTATAATTCGGTGAATAATGAATATTTTGCTCAGTTTTTGTTGTTGTTGTTGTTGTGCATTCACATAGTAGTTGTACCAGATTTTGGAAGTTGAAAATGACACATCACTGTTTTAATTTTATTTTTCCTAACACAGTAGGTCAGTAGCCAATGTACCCAAAAGTTTTCACTTATAGAAATTCATTAAAAATAATTTAAGGAAATGGATATATTGTCTGAGAATTTTGATTCCATAGAAAGAACTGAATCGATAATTTGATTCCTACTATGATGACACAGTCTGGCTAATAAGAATAACAAGGACATTAGCAAATTGTAATACCTTGTAAAATACTAATGAAAATAGTTAAATTATCTTGTTATTATTTTTTTAAGTAATGAAGTATTCCAATAATTTGAAAAAAAAATCTAATTAAAATTTAACATACTGATTTAGAATATATTTCTAAAGTCAAGTTGTACGATTAGAGATTGGTAACATCTTTAAATTAGTTTATAAAAATTTAATGAGATAAGTTAGTAGTATTAGAATTAAAACTCAACTATACAACCTACTTATATGCTGGACCATATACTTTCATGAATCTATTATATATCCAAGTAAATCAAATTGCTATCCAGACATCCCTTAAGGCTTTTCTCAAAATTAATTCTCTGTTCATACTTTACCGACATAAAATGAAATCATTACACTTCCACGTGGAAGGCAGGAAATTCATGAGCTATGACTCACCCCCTTCTTAGACCGTCTAAACCTTGTATAATAGAGTAGGTATGTTCTCCTTTCATACCCTGCAATACGGAGAAGCTAGGAAAGAAAAGGAGAAGGCCGGTACAAGAATTGCTTTGCACGACCTTGCCTTTACACGACCTTGCGTTGCTCGTTTCAGTACATTATATTTTCAAATTCTTGTTTCTATATTGTGCTGAACCACTACGCCTCGATGCTACTGTGTTGTTGTTGATAATTTATTATAGCATGGTTTCAACTACTAGTATGAAATCATAGCATCCTTACCGACATGTAGTTAATTATATGCATAGCAAACCTTGAACTGTTTTCATGAACATCTGTATGAATGGAAAATTTTATTAGAAATGAGTAAGGATTACCTAGCTAATAAATCATTACTATGAATATTAAATTTCTTCAATTAGATGCTAAACAATAGTTTATTCGTAAATACTTTAACACGTCAAACTCAAATGTGTTAGGTAATTAAATTATAACTCATAAGCAAAGTGGTATAAGCTATATGGGACTACAGAGAAATATTAGTAGGATACATTAAATAATATCTTCAATTATGTTCATACTTATTTTATACAGTAGGTAACTATCAAAATAGATGTAGTACGAAGTAATTAGGAAATCATTTTTTTGGTGTAATATACTAATCAGACATGTTTCTGTTGGTTAAATAAAACTTAATAATAGTATAAATCCTTTAGTAGTAGTATAATAGTAATGATAGCTATATTATAATTTTATATGCACTCTAGATATGTGTGTCTAAGAAACTGGAAAATAATAGGTTACAAATCAAAATAAAATGAAAATGAGAATAAACTCTGACCAAGAAAAGAAAAGAAGTCCGATTATAAAAATAACTCTTTCATGATATAGTACACTAGCTAAATTATAATAACAAACTACTATATTAAATAACATATGTACAATATGTGCCTCGAAATTTAAATAACCACAATTTTAGTTATAATACAATCTAAATTATTAATTGTGGATTAACGATGTCTAGAATAGAGATCGGGGCTTGGTACTTAAGAGTATCCGTTGTGATCCACCTCCCCCGGTTTCTTGGCCTGGTCGTTGATCTACGCAAATAATATCAAATAAAAGTCATTAGACTCAGGACGAAACTTTAATTAAATATATTTGTTAAATGTTTTTTTTTCTCAAACCGAGATTAACGAAAATTACCAATTGAAACAGGAAAAACTCAAGTCGGAAACTTGGAAAAATCTCCGCTAAATTCAGGTGCGGATTTACGTGAATTTTTACTAAGTTTTGTAATTAGAATTAAATGTTACATAGTTCATTTGAACTTAGAATTATGTAATTTAACGTACTTGCATATTCCAAGTTCGTTTCGGCATACTTAATAAATATCTCAAAAATATCAAATAGCATTTCTAAGAATTGGTATCCGAATTGAAAATTTGTCATAAATCTGACTTGGTAAATTAACCAATTTATCCAAGTATTTGATATACTTTTTCTGTACTTAAACCCATATAAATTGTTGATTCAAACTTGACCATTGAGTATAAATCCGTTTGAATATCAATATAGTCTGAATAAACTCCGATCGAATCGGAATTTTTATGGAAACATTTATCCTCGTCACTTCCGAAAACGGTTGATCCTCGATTTGGCCAGTCTTTTAGCGCTAAACATTCTGGATATTTTCCTTCTGACCCTCGCGGACGAGGATTGAATGTCCTCATGCGTCCCGAGGCAGGAAAACTCATTCTGACAATCCGACTAGTCAACGGATCATGAGATAGTGACTCTGACAAGGATAGTATGTGAGTGACGACTTGAGCCAGATGATGGTGATACCGATATTGATAGATTAACATATATTTTACATATGGTGGTTCTTCTGTACTAACGAAGTGTTGTGCTCAATTATTTCAGACTATGCCTACTTTCAATGTTCCGATAGATTTGTTTCTTCGGGTAATACTTGCATTGACACTTAAAATTGTTAAAAATTCTTTTAATTATATTTCTCTTATTTAATTTAAAAAAAAATTAAATTTAGCATAAATTCATGTACTGGAACTAAAACCTGCACTGAGAATTTATTCTCACCCGTACATTTATTTTGTATGTGCCACATTAGACGTGGGTTCCAGGCGGTTTCCCAAAGGGTAAGTACTTGGGCTCAGGCAATACGTCACCAGGAGAGGCACATGATGATAGTTGACTACCTCGTTTTACATGCTGTCGACACGACCACTGGTCGTGGTACTTTTGTATACTTGTTCCTCACAGACCTGCCAGATATATATATGTATGTGGTGCATATGTAGAGCACCAGGTAGGTAGATCTTAGACCTTTTTGGGTTTGGCTACTTTTTGTTTTGTACGGTTGGCCTTACCACTTTTGTACCCGAGTAAGATTTTAAATCTACTCGGTGGTCTAGATAGTAGTATGGTAGTATTGTACTAAAAACTTGTTTTATAGTTATGTATGTTTTGTTCATTGCTCTGATTTTACTGTTATCTTTTCTTTTATTTTCATTGAATCAAAGATAAAACGCCTTACGGATATACATTTCATGTATATTCGTGACGGAAACTGTTATGCCCAAGTAACGGGGTGTGACACAAATACTATTAGAAAACGCTCAAGGAAGAAAAAGTGGAGATAAACTCAACTCAAATTATAAAATTCGTATTAATTCATAAGCTGTCTTAAAATTTCAATTTTGACTTCTTTTATAACCTTACAATACCATTCAAAAATCACATAAACACTAACACTTCTTCAACTACATTTTCTACTCTCAAAATAGTCTTATTTACTATCTACAGACACTCAAAATACCCTACTAGAAACACACAAAATAGTTACCACTTTGGTATCACAACTGGCAGTGACATAGTCTTCCAAAAGGAATGACATATGATCAAATCTAACTAGAATGAAATTATGGATTAGTGTGTGTTGAGCCTACATGCCTTTGTCAAAAAAAAAATCCACAAAATATAAGAGAATTCAAACACTCTTTGACCACATTAAAAACTCACTCAAAACTCACACCTAACTAATTAATGACATAAATCTTCAAAAGTTGTTGCCTAATTATCACGTCATTTTAACCAGGTTTCATTCTAGTTTTGTAATAATATTTCACATTATGTTGTATAGCATGTTTCCAGCTTTCCTTAGAACTTTGAATCACATTAATTGAAACTCGAATGAATAATTACTAAGGTGTGTCAATATATAAGTACAGTTTTGGACGAACAAAATTGCTACTGTTGGAACCGGTCCATAATTGACTCTTCTTGGACAGTGTCATATGATATCAAAATACCAACGTTATCTATCTATTTCTCTATATATTTTTTAATTAATTTCTAAATATGAAATATTTTGGAATGTATCCAATTGTTACATAATGATATTTGGTAGTATCATGTTCCTTCCCTCTCTTTTGAACACACCTCTTAATAAATATGTCATTTATGGTTTTTAGGCTAATGCATCCATTATTTTTCCTTTTTCAGTTTTCAGGATTAGTTATTACATTAGTAAATTTATTGCTTTAAATTTAAATTGATATTTTTTATAGTTTTATGGTTTTTGTTTCATGCAAGATATATGAGTATGGATGTTATTAGTATTTTTTTTTTTATTGTTTATTCTACTTGTACTGTATTCGATAAGACAGGTATGGGTAATATTTTTTTTCTCGTTTAGTTTATCAGCTTTGGTTAAGGGTAAATTTTTTTTTTCGTTAACATAATGTGTAAAGATATGAAAATATTCCACCCAACCCGTTTTGCACGTGAGAGTCACAAGGCATTTGTGCTTAGCACAAACGTAGGTACCGTGCTAGCACATTGCTATTACTATTTCAAGTAAGAGTACTTTTCTGATTATGAAATTAGAGCTATTTGTGCTGGGTTTTATTAGGAAATTTCTTTCATTAATGTTGATTGCTTCATAAATTTAGAAACAAATTTTATGCACTATTATATTAATAAAATTCTTTGAGTAGAACTAGAGTGTGATGTGCTTACCAAACTCTTTGGTGAGCACAACTCTACATAAACTATCGGATTCACTTCAAACGAGATTAATCCAACCGTTGAAACCGATGTACTTTATGAGTGATAAGCGTACATGCAAAATTTTGAATTTTTTGAATTCATTTAGTCTCAAGTCAAGTGGTCAAAATTGAGAATTTTTTGAATGTATTAAAACAACTTCATTTTGGATCATTCATTTTTCATCAATTTTGACCACTTGACTTGAGACTAAATGAATTCAAAAAATTCAAAATTTTGCATGTACATGCATCACTTGTAAAGTACATCGGTTTCAACGGTTGGATTAATCTCGTTTGAAGTGAATCCGATAGTTTATGTAGAGTTGTGCTCACCAAAAAATTTGGTGAGCACATCACACCCTAGTTCTACTCAAATTCTTTAGTTTGCTTCTTTATTAATAAGTTATATATTTGTGTAATTAAAATAATAAATGTCTCATTTTAAAATTTGTGTCGATTAATATTATCTTTTTATTAAATTCAGTCTCTGCGACAGTAAATTATTGGTTTGTACCTGAATCTCGTGTTGGGAATGGATTTAGAACAGTTTTTTTTTTGGTATTAGGTTGGACAGTAATTGTTGTATGTTAACCTGCTAGAAGATTTGGTTTATGCTTAAACAGACCTGAATAATGGTTATTTGAACGTTTCTGTTAGAAGTTAATAGTTTAAATCCTCTTGTCCCGAAATTTTTATCAATACCATTTCCAAAATAAATAATAAATAAACTATAAATTCTGGGGAATTCCAAATCTACCAGGGCCGCAACGACAATTGGTGCCCCTATTCTTGGGGGGCCTCTATTTGTCATTGCGGCCCGCAAAAACTGAAAAACCTAAATTCTCATCTCATTTGGTTGAGTTTTAATATATATTTTTTAATAATTTTCAAAAATAAAAAGAAGAATTAATAATTTAAATGTGTTAGAAAGGTCATCAAATAAAATAGATGAAACATCTTATAATTTAGAAGTATTAGGACTCTGAAACATTTTTCAAGCAGGATTTTTTCCGGCTGTAAAAAAAATTAAATTATTTCTTGATGTATTACTAGAAAAAAAAAATACTTTGAATCTGAATTATTGATCCCAATTCAAAAATCACTTATAGTAAAATAGAAATTATTGTGGTTCTTCTAGTACATTCAAATTGTAAGATACTCCATCTATTTTCGAAAAAAAATTGATTTGACTTTTGTAATGATGGCAAGGAATTTTTTTTTTCAATATAGAAGGACCACAATAATTTCTATATTTACTGAAGTGACTTTTCAACGGGATCAATAATTCATATACAAAGTATTTTCATTTTTTTCTAGTAACACTAGGGCTGCACAAAAAATTCGTAGTTTGTAATTTGATTCGAGTTTGATTCGAAAAAGTTCGTAAAAAATTATATTCGAAATTGAGTTCGTTCGAAATTAATTCAAACCAAACTCAAACTAGACCTAGTTCGATCGAAATAGGTTCGCAAACCAAACTTAGTTCAAAATTAACTCAAACGTGAACCGTTAATTTTCGCTGATAACTTATATTCGCTGATGAAAATATAAGGTCGTCCAGTCCATAATTGCTCTCAGTTCTAAATTAAATTGTATTTTGAATACTTTGGATATTTGAAAACTCTGGTGATGTTGCTCCTGTTGGCTATTTGAAAAACTTTGAAAACTGTGATTGTACTGAACTTTGATTGATTGTACTAAACTTTGGTGTTTGATATAAATTTTGGTATTGGTAATGAATTTTGATATAAACTTTGATGTATTGTGTAATTAGAATTCAGAATGCCTGAATTGTTATTGAAGTGCTGTAATTTCGAACTATGGCCTAGCCATAAGTCATAACTCGTAAGTCGTAACAAAGTTTGTAAAAGTTTGAAATTGAGTTTGTAAAAAGTTCGATTCGAAATTGAGTTCGTTCGAAATTAATTCAAATCAAACTCAAACTGGAGGTAAGTTCGATTCGGTTCGGTTCGTTTGCAGCCCTAAGTAACACACCAAGAAATAGTTTAATTTTTTTTTACATTCAGGAAAAATATTGCCTGAAAAATGTTTCGGAGTCCTTCTAGTACATCTAAATTATAAGATGTGTTATCTATTTTATTTAATGTTCTTTCTAACATATTTAAATTATAAGATATTTTATCTATCTATTTTTAGTTTTCATAGGGCCGCTATTTGTCGTTGCGGTCCTGATAGATTTAGAATTCTGTCAAATTTGTGATTTTTCATTTATTTATTTTTAGGAATGGTATAATACAATTTTGGGCATTTTTGTCAGTATTGCAATAAAAATGTTACCCATTTTATGGTACAACACTATACAACAAAGTTTGTTCGGTCATTTTTTTAATGTTGGCCATTAATTTGTCTGTTTCGCCCACGATGTAGTTGAAAAAAAAAATGTTATTTCGCATATCTCTTTTTGTTATTCCTTTTTCTTTTAGTGGTAAATAAATTGAACTGTGGTTTCTTTTTGTTATTTTTAATTTGGTTTTTCCTCTGTGGGAAGGTCGACATGGAATCTTAAATGTAAGAAAAAATAATGTCCTCTGTCACATTGCATGGGTAGATAGTAGTTACATTTGCTAATTTTGGTGCATAATTTTTTGGGTTAATTTAAATATATTTCATTTAAGCTTGTAAAGAAATAATTTAAAAATAATTAATTGTGAAATTAATTATAAATCCTCATATAATTATTGTAATCAACATGTTTGAATGAAATGAATTTTGTATTCATCACCCTCTATCCTCTAGCTCTAGCTCTATCATTCCTTTCTATCTCTAGCATCTACTTTCTTCTATTCTCTGTACACTCTCTTGTATCCATTTTATATCAAAATATAAAAATAAAAAAGTTTCACAATTCACTAAATGTTCTGAAATTGTCCAGACCTACTTATTTTGAGTCATGACAGGGTTACAATTATATAAGAACTTTTACTGAGGTTATGTTACGTCCAAGACGTAACGAAGTAATATAGAACGTGAATTGAACACAAACAAGAAAGAATTAATCAATTCTATTGGATACAACGGCCTTCGGCCAAAACGTAGCTAGATAGGGCTGTAAACGGGTATGGATATCCGTCCGGATATCCGCTCCGAATCCGGATTTAAACGAATACGGATACGGATATTTTTTGCATAGGGAAATTTAACCCGGATACGGATACGGATACGGATAATTCTTTGAAAGCATAAACGAAGCGGATATCCGCACTATCCGGATCAGAAATTTCAACTTTTTCACTTCGCTGAAACTTGACTTTCGGCAGTTAATATTCCCTAACTCCTCTCCATTCCTATATCTTCTCCAAATCTTTACCTTTTTTTAATTTACTTTTGTTTTTAATTTATATAATTTAGTATTTGTACTTAAAGTTCATATGAGTCAATTATCCGACAATTATTTATTTCGTAACCGTATTCGACTTCGTATCCATTGATTATCCGCTCCTTATTCATATCTATTTAAGATGGATTTGATTTTGAATTTTGATATCTGTTTACTATCCGTATCCATATCCGTACCCGTTTATTGAAAAACGGATACGGATTTGGTCGTTTACACCCCTATAGATAGAACACTCAATTTTCATAATAATAGTCTAATCTGATAGTATAGATCTATTTCTCTTATATAGGCGATCCTAACGGTACAAGGAAATCAAGAAATGGTGAAATGGATCGCTTGAATGCTTCGCAGTGCGCCATCTGTCTTGCCATGTCAGCGACAGATCAGCGATCGCCCTGATCTGTTCCAACGGTTCGCTTAATATGCTCCTCTCTTCGCCTCCAGTTCTTCCAGCACTGCTCGTCTCCGTTCCAGACCGCGGGTCCCATTCTTGAGTGAATCAAACTCCTCTTCTGTCATGAACCTCATTAATTAAATGGGCCGGGCTTATTCCATTACAGGCCGAGAAACTTTGCTAGAGGTCTTCTATAAGCCACTAATTGATCCGAACCCACCTCGAAAGGTTGATGTGCACATCAGGAGGAAGCTTAAGCTTGAACGTAATTTTATATTCGTTTTATCTTGTAAAATTGGGATTCTGTACTTTTCTCCAGGAGACGAGGAGAATATTGATTGTGCACACATAATCTTTTGTGAGTGAGGCTATAGTGCTATGCATAGCACGGATGGCTAGTGTACTACGGCTCAATATAGTACTTTTTAATATCCTAACGGTCGATCCGACCGTTCAATGTGATAACCATATGAATATGTACTTGCAAACTAAATTTTATATTTTTTCAAATTTTTTTACTATTTTTTCAGATAGGTAGAATTTTGATGGTCCAGAATTTTCAAAAAACACTGATTTTTCTACCTATCTAAAAAAATAGTAAAAAAATTCGAAAAAAATATAAAATTTAGTTTGCAAGTTCATATTCATATGGATATCACATTGAACGGTCGGATCGACCGTTAGGATTTTAAAAAGTACCATATTGAGCCGTAGTACACTAGCCATTGGTGCTATGCATAGCACCATAGCCTCACTCATCTTTTGTTCTTTGTTATCTCATCCAGTTGCGCACACATAAAGCAAAATTTATCCATGTAAAATAAAATTTGTTCTTTACGGTCCAACAATTCCAAAAATTTCTGCAATAAACTAAAATGTAAAGTGTGTGACAGGAAATTGCAATCGAGACATTATTTCCTCTTTGAAAGAAGTTAGTGTACCCAAAATGATTGCTATTTTATCATAGCACATTTAACTTTATCACTGAAAAATAACATAGATAATGAATTAATAAAATAGCTGATGAGATTGCTAGTAAGCTACCTATATAAAGCTAAAAAAATTGATCTATCTTTTCACAATTTTTTTTGCCAAGCCCATGATTCTAAACTTACATCTCTTAACTTTGAATTACAAGAAATTATAGATATAGAGGAGGTGCGATGTAAGTCTCGTTACCATGACATATATGATAGAGGCACAAAGAATATCTATAAAATCTTGCATGTTGTAACTTTGGTAAATTCCATCCTTGACAATTGAAAATATCCTCTTATTTATATGTAATAATTTTCTTCATGGATCATGGTTTGCCACTTCAAGTCAAATTTCACTAAATAGGAGTAAGAGGCCCTCATGTAAAATACCTTTAGCTAATAGTTATATATTATTTATACCTCAAAAAAAGAAAAAGGAGAGGATTTTCCATGGCAAAAACATAAGAAGATAAGTGGCTTGGCCATTTGAGGCAGTCGGCTCTTAATCACGGAGTTCTTCGATTATTTACGAAAAAATGGTTAACTGGGAAAAAAAATAACCCATCAGGTTTCTATGTCAATTAAAGTATACTCTTATTATCATGTTCATGTAAAACTCTCTCTCACATATCTCATAGTCATGCAGACTTACCGAATACATAGTAATTTAGTCCAAGTTAAGAAATGAAAACCTTGCATTCATGCAAGAACTAGACAGCCATTGTCTAGCTTTCAAAAAAAGAAATGAAAACTTTTGAGGCATCCCAGGCAGCAATTTAAGGTACTTTTTCTAAGATACATATTCCTACTCCAGATATCTTATAAGGCCAAATGATTCTATATGACCAGGTCACATAGGCTAAGAATAAGATTATCTTACATAGCCAAGGCAATATGCCCATAAGACCATATTGAGCATTAATTAAAGTATTAACTATGTCTCAATAAATAGCTTGTAGGCAAATCATCCTTGGCTATCAAAGTAACATCTTATTACAATGTAAGGTGGATTCTACCGATCGAGACGATAAGTGATAAAATATAAGAAATCAAATCTAATATAATGAAAAATAAGAATTCTCTTCTTCGACTGCACACAATAAGTATGTAAAATGGAAATTAAATAAGTGGTACTTACATAGCCAAGGAGATTGCCCATAAAACCACTATGAGAGATCTAAAAAGAAATTAATTACTTCTCTTGAAGAAAAATATCATAGGCAAATCATCCTTGGCTATCAAAGTATCCGCTTATTATTGCCTAATTAACTTCAGTCTATATATCTAGCTTGTTACTTGTTTATGTATTTTAATTTGGATTTGTGGGTACTTATATATACATATAGAGAGAGAGATAAAAGTAGGAGATAAATTCTGCACACCTTGTGTTTGACAACAAGATCATGTCAAAGAGAAGCTCTAGTTTCCCTTTCTAGCTATCAAGGGAATATTATTTGACCATGAATAAAGAGAAGATGCTTAAATAATGTAATCTGGAAGGATTATCATTTGTCAAGGCCATGTGATTAATTTGGAGTGCCTTAGAAGCTCTTCAACTTGTATCCACATGATCCACTTGAACTGAAATAAGTTGTTCTCTTCAAGTTGGTTTGTGACTTTGGAATCAAGGAATCAAAGAAAGAATTTCAACAGAAACATAGCAACTGGTAAACCAAGTATTGCTTTTTCTGGCAAGTAGCTCAAAGTTCACCGAAAATTTTGATCAGACCAGATTGTTGGTGAATATTATATATGTTTCGTATTGAATTAGACGTTTCTATGTTATTATCTTTCAAATTATTTTTGGGAACTTTGATATTTTATTATTTTTTTGGCTAATAAAGCACATAAGTTTTGTATATGTGCCTTTATAGTCATATTAATTGTATCAAAATTTGTTTTTTATTCTGTAGCACTCAACTTTTTCTTCATTTTATTCTTTCTTTCTCTATCTTTGTTTTTTTTTTTTTTTTTTAAGGTTAGTGGCTTTAAATGCACACTAACAATTTCATTGATAAAAAACAGACTTACAACAGATTAAATGACTCTCCTTCCTAGATCTAAACTTATTTATTCTCATGAAATCACGTAAACTACTATAATCAACTAATCATACTTATCTACTCTAAAGCACACCCTATTACCTATTTCTCCATCTCTACCTACGACCGGATCCGCTTTTGTCCGATAGCCGCCGTACTCTGATGGCCGAATTGCTCACTGCCGCACTCCGATCAAGATGGGGATAAAGACTCTACACTTCGAGCTTCGACGATACCGCGCTCTCGGCTCTGATCGGCTCCGCTCAGCTCGGCTTCCTCCCCTCTCCCTCATTCTCTTCTCCATTTGAGGAGATAGAGACAAGAGAGAGGGAAGGATATCGTTATACCGGAGAAGAAAACTAGAAGGAGTGGAATGGAGAGAGGTAGAGGAGAAAAAAATGGAGCGGCGACGGCTAGGATTTCTTCTCTTTTTTCTTCTTAGGCGACGGCTAGGGTTTCTTTTTCTTTTTTTCTCTCTTTGTTATTATTTTTCTTTGTGAATTACTAAGCAATTGAGAGCAGCATTTGACCCAAAATGAAACTAAAAACATCAACATGGTTGTGTTTCAGCTAGTATAATAATGCAATAAACATTCTGTGCATATATTGAACAAAAAAAAGAAACATTGCAAGTTGTATGAAATTTGGAATGATGGTTGCAAGGGTCAAGAGAAGAATTTTGACAAAAAAAATGTTGCAAGGGTCAAGAGAAGAATATATATTGACAATACAATACCTCAATCTTTATGGCACAACTATTGGTCTAATTGCCAAATTGACAAACCAATTCCTGTTTGCACAAATTGTCTATCAAAATCTCACAAGTGCTGATTCTTACCTCAACAAACCTGAATCATTTATATATGATCAACTAGAAGAAAACTTCAAATGTTATATTCCACATGAATTAGATCTCAGTTTCAGCTAAGCATTTTTCCCTTGTGATCTGATTATTCCAACACAGAGACCCACAAATAGGGGCAGAGTCAGGAAATAGGATAGGATGAGGCAAAATTTCAGGATACCGGAAATTGTATAATTATTTTAAACACAAGCATATTTCTGTAATTTTTCTGAAAAAAAAAATGACAAAAGAAGCATATTTGAAAGAAAATTTGGGTCAGGAGTAGGCAAGTGCCCCACCTTGGACCCACATGAGTCGTTTAGAATCAATTCAAGGAAAAAAAAAAATACTCAGTTATTATCTGCCTAAATGAGAGTAACAGTGATATGGATCAAATTAGGAACTTCAACAGGACAAAAGAACTGCACTTGCTTATTGCCCATACTGCAAATGTTGAAATTGCTTGGTTTTTTAAATTAAATTGAACCTTCATGGGTAAAAGTAAAAGATCATTAATAAGATGATTAGATGCCTTTGGGTATACCAAAAGTACCTTATAAGTCTCGTCTAAACGAAAAACCGATCTGGATTGACATATACGAACGGCTTTATAAAGAAAGAACACTCTTTCTATGCAAAGAAATTACGACACTTTTTTTTTGAAGAGAAGAATAGGGGTCAAGCCCCTGTTTACTTAATTGATTGAAAAGAGGAGTTTTTGGTCTTTATGAAAGACCTTTTACAAAGTATTTAGAAAAGCAGCTCAATACAGTTGAGCTATTTAAAACAGTTAAATTAAACGGCTAAGTATAACTAATAAAAGGTAAATAAGCGAGAAGACTAAAAATAGTAGCCTTCATGTCATCTCTATAGATTTCTTGTTATTTGAAATTCCGTTGTCAGGTTTGCCATTTCCCATTGTTCCACTATTAGAATATTGATTATTTGCATGGATAACTAAAAATATTTGCATCTTTAAGTTAATCCCATGCAATTAATATTTTTTGCATGGGTGCGCTAACTACGTTGCATGGGCAAAAAATTTCAACCCATGCAATTAATAATCCCATGCAATTGATGTATATACCCATGCAATTGATAACCAATATAGCCATGCAAATGTGTGCCGCAGATATTTCACAACTTGTGACTAATTAGCATGGGTATGCAAACTCAATTGCATGGGATATAAAAAAATTTCGGCCCATGCAAATGTGTGTAGCAGTTATTTCACTATTTGTGACTAATTAGCATGGGTGTGGAAACTCAATTGCATGGGTTAAAAAAATGCGGCCCATACAAATAAGTCACCCCATGTAATTAAATTTTATACCCATGCAGTTGCTGCTAGGCGATGTTCCCTTCTTCTCCAAACCAGCAACTTAATGTTTTGTCCGAAATAAATAGATCTGCTATGCAATGTTCCTTCTTTTAAAATTAAAAACTAAATTGTATGAACCCTAGAGCCGCCCCCTCAAACCTCATTTCCTTCTCTTCCCAGAATTCCCTCTCTGTGAACCCTAGATCTGCCTCCTCGCCATTTCCTTCTTTCTCTCACTCACCTCCCCTGAGGCCCCGACACTCCCTCTACATCGCGTCGCACAATGCCATACCAGAGTCCTGAGCACGAGCCCATGCTCACGAAATGACGACACTTCTGCGACGCCAATCGAACCCTAGTTTAGTCGCTTTGCCTTGCGCAGGTCCGCCTAGTCCCGCTCTACGTCGCTGTACTATACTGGTACTGGTTTGATTTGTTTAATCCTTATTACAGCTTCTTTTTTAATTTGTCCTTCCCTCTCATTTTTGTGTTTAATTTATCAATTTTCGGGTAAGAGGATAAATGACAGTAACTTGGTACCAGATTGGGTTAATATGATAAAATAGATTGGGAGTTGAGGATGAATTGGTCTAATTTGTGCCAGTGGACCATGTTATGACGACCTTTAACCAACCCCTGGTATGGTACCAAGTCCAAGTTCAGCAATAGAATAAATGAAGATGGTTGCTGGTATAGCATTTGCACTCAAAATAGCAAAAATTACCTCTGTCAACTGATTTGTCCCTGGAAACTGTTACAGGGACCAAAATGCAAAAAAACACTATAGTAATGTAAAGGACTCTAAAACACACAAAATGGACACAAATTTCACATTATTTGGATTTTTATTCGATTTAATATGAATTTCCAAAGTTCAGCTTTCAAAATACAAAAATCTGTTATTTTAAAATGGTAAAATGACCTCCAATGCCCCTCTACACATTAAAATGCTTTAAAAAGATTGGCTCAATTTAGTATTATGAAAAGTATGAAACTCAAATGGCCGAAGTTCATCAATACCCCAAATTCACTTCTATGATAAGTACCGAGGGTCCATATTCAAACTCAAGATGCTACGAGTAAATTATGGCTCAATCTCATATGTTTCATCTTATACTTTGAGGTGTCAAAATAGAGAAGGTAGAGTTTAATAGAATTGAAATGGAACTGACAAACAAAATAAATCTTTATATTTGCAGATTATTCAGAGAGAATGCTCGGACTGCTTCTCTTTGCCTTACAGGATTTAAAATCAACTTTAATATCTCAAGGTTCAGATTTGATTCTTGGTTTGGGGAGTGCTGAAGATATTATTTTCAATCTTGTGAATGAGGTCACTAATCCAAGGCTTATTGATTGTTTTGGTTTCCATTATGTATATAAAGCCAGATTATTGGTTCTCTATACTATTGCAAGTTTTATTTATACTTGTCTTTTTTTCAATGTAAATAACTACAGGTTAGAGCTAGCCATGTCTTTACAGAAGAGGAGGTAGAGTATAACCTGCGCAAAGTTATAAGTTCTGTTGAATTCTCATTGAGAAATTTGAACTTTGCATGAGGTAATCCTGAGGTAGATTTTTGGAAAGCTCCATTGTACGATTATGGGCTCTCAATATACGAAGTCGGGTTAGGTGCTCAAGAAGGTCTAGATGATGACTTTGGTACACTCTAAATGAGTGAAATGGTACATGTGTTGGCAATTTAGTCTATATTGTGACTAGTAGTTATGTGTTGATGTGATGCAAGCATTTTTTTGGATTATGCTAAGTGCTGACTTAGATTTTTTGTTAACTAGTATAGTTTTTAGGTCAAAAGTTATAATGAAACTTGTAATATTGTGGATGCAAAAACAAATTAATACAATACATATGTTACTTCTAGTATACGTTGATCTTTATTAATACGTGATTTTCATATTATTTGTTTTCTATTCTGATTTGATGATAAATTGTAATATTAATACATTTAATATGAAAGTAATTTAGCATGGGCAACATCAGAATTGCATGGGCAGTCATTGGAATTATGACAAATTTGAGTCATCTCAATTGCATGGGCCATCTAATTTTAACCCATGCAAAAGAGGTCAGCACACTCATGCAAAAGGCCTTTTTCGTTAGCGTTTGGGGTCATATAATTGCATGGGCCGCCAAAAATTAACCCATGCAAAAGAGGTTTGCGCACCCATGCAATTGATCAACTGCATGGGCCCCATGTAAATAAGAGTCATTACCATCGATATCAACTGTATGAACCTATTTGCATGGGATACCCATGCAATTGGCATTAATTGCATGGGTAGCGCATGTAAATGAACATTTTTTGTCCCATACAAATATTCAAAATTCTAGTAGTGTTCGTGTATTTCTTCGACCAGATATTCTACGGTTTTATCTTGGTCTTTGAATATTCGATTACATCTCTCGCGCCAAATCACAAACTGTGTGATTAGAAGCATTTCCCTCTCCTTTTTGTGCACCTTTTTCGCTGTTATTGCTTCTGTGTATATCAATGTACCATCCTCGTTGTGCACCGGTATTGATAACCGTTGCGAAGCCATTTCGTATGTGTGTCTGGTTATATGGCATTGATTAAACAAGTGGGCTACAGTTTCCGCATCCCGTCGGCATAGGTGACATATATTCGGCATTTCCCATCCGCGCTTCATCAGGTTGTCAGTAGTCAAAATCTTGTTTAGCGACATTAACCATGCAAAAATTTTAATCTTAGGTGGGACCCGTAGTTTCCAAATTCTTTTCAGGTCTGATCTAATTATAGGACCATCTTTCATTGCTAGATAGGCAGACTTGACTGAGAACCCCTTTATTGGATCCGGCTGCCATATTGGCTTGTCTTGTTGGTCCACGAGACATATTCCCCTGTGATTTATTATCCCCATCATGCGCCTCATCTCTTCAGTTGTCGACTGCGACAGTGGGATGAACTGCTGCGCTGCTAGTGCTCTGGCTAGTGTTATGTCAGCTTCTATAGCATGCGTGTATAGAGCCTCGAAATCTTGCCGGAGGATACCAACGCCCCAATTATCGTGCCAGAATTTTATTGTTTCTCCGTCGCCCGTTACCCATGATAGGAATGTTTTGAGGAGCGGCATGGCCGTATCTTGCATCTGTTTGAAGAAGCATGATTCTGGCATTTGCGGACGGTTTCTGCCCATTGCGGTGTATATTGCTTTCCATAGCTGTTGTTCCGGGCTCAGCCATTGCCATAACTATTTTGCCAGAAGTGCCTGATTGAAGGTTTTCAGATCCATTATTCCTAGGCCGCCTATTTGCTTAGGCGTGCAAATGGCTTCCCAGCTCACCAAGTGTATTTTCTTTTTTTCCAAGAGCACTCCATGCCATAGGAAGTCCCTTCTGATTCTATCGATTTCGTCTGTCACCCATACCGGCAATTTGAATACCGACATGAAGTAGGTCGGTAGTGATGACAACACCGAATTTATTAGCACCACTCGACCTGCCATGGACAAGAATCTTGCTGTCCATCCTTGTAGGCGAGATCTGAATTTTTGAATTAGCGGCATGTATGCTCTCCTCGGAAATTACGACACCTTTCACCAATCGGTTTATCGTTCTCTTTGTTTTTCTATGCATGGCAGAAGCTTATCGTTCTCTTGTTACTGCTGAATTCAGACTGATCTTTATAATGATCCTGATATTTACATATATCTGATTCTAATAACACAATAAAGGCCAACTGATATCATGATACCTCTGAGCACAAGTGATATATGCACTAAATATCCTGCAGATCTTTAAAATAATATAATAAGTCCAGAAACAAAACTAAGAAGGCAAAATATAGAAACATCTACTAAAAAGTGATTTTTCTTTTTTAGAGGTAGGCAATTTGCTGTTTAAGAAACATCTATATACAGGGGTGAAAGGCAGTGGCGTTGGGAGTACTAAACATCCCCTATATATTCAAAATTTGTAATTTTGTCCATTAAATTTTGTAAATTTTAATGCATTAATACCTTTCACACCCCCACCCCCCCCCCCCCCCCCCCCCCCCTATCAAAAGAAATTACAATGCATTTGATTTTCCAGTGCCCTTCCCCCAATCTCAATTTTTCTAGTTCTGTCTCAGCCTATATATAATATTTTTTCTTTTTGAAATAACCGTAAATAATATAACATTAACGTCTGTTAATGACACCCAAAGAAAAAGAGAAGCACTATTGTTTTTTGTTCCTTCAAAATTGAAGTCTCTATTGATCTAATCCCTTCTTTCTCTTGTTCGGTATTTGCTGTTCCCTTTTGTTTTCCATTTGTTTTTCTTTAGAAGAGTTTTATTTTAAGCTTTTTTCTTTCGTTTGGTCTTTCTTTAAAATTAAAGAGTCAATTGAATTGAATCCTTTTTTTTTGCAACTGCTCTGTAATAGGTTGTATATCGAAAGCTCTGTTTTTTTTTTCTGAATCAAATAAAGCAAAGGGCATCATCCTTATTTTTCCTCAAAATCAATGAAACTGCCAGGAATTATTCTAAGACCATATACTGGTTTTGCCTTCTCCTCTGTTATTTTTTAAGCAGTACTTGGATCAATCCCTCCTATTACCAACACTATCTATATATGTTTACATTTTGGAATAAATACAGGAATATTGGCAGTACAATTTATAGCAGCACTTCATACATAGAATAATGAACACTTTTATATTAGCCGAACTTTTTATTTTATTTTTTGGTTAAATGAAACTTAGTATACTCCAAAAAAAAAAAAAAGTTAGCTGATTTTACAATGGAACATTGTAAATGCAAATAGGGTATATCCAGTAAGTAATCTATTATAATAATGTTAAATTAAAAGTAAATTAAGTAAGCAAAAATTGTAGAGTAACTATCTTGTTATTATTAAAACACTCAGCATTTACTAACACAATCTCGATTTTGATACTAACATAAATATCCTTCTAATGCATCAAAAGAAGGGAAAAAAACATAAACAAAACTTCATCTAGGAGAAAATCCTAGAAACATGTCTCACTCCATTAGCCTACCCCAATCAGAGAAACATGTCTGACTCCATGAGCCCCCACCAATCAGAGAAAAGTTCAACTGCCATAACCAGAACACCGCCACCAGCCCCGCACGCCCAAAAAAAAAACAATTAGGCACCAGCTGCAGAGCGCAGAGGAGGGAAGTTGTCAGTTGAATCCAAATCCAAACTGAAAGATGGATCAACCACATTTTGCTTGATAGTTTGGACTTGCGGGCGGGGCCCAACTTGGTACCGACGATTATTTTGTTGTTCGGAGAATTTAAGACCCTGGCTTTGGGACCCACCAATTGAAAGGACCTGTAATAATTTTAAAAAGTAGAAGAATTTCATCATAAATATGATACAATTCCTTTTTAAATATGAGTTTTTGCTAAGCAGTATGTTTTATGTGGGGATAAACATGTGAGAATAATAATTATGAACTATATATAAAATTATAAATATTATACCGGAGCCTTCTTCTTTTTATTCTTTTGAGCCTTCTCAGTTTTCTCTGATTCCATGCTCTACAAATATTAAAAAGTAAAGTTAGATACAAACTCTTTTAAAATGGATTATAATTTATAAATAAATTAAATTACTGTTGCCACAATATAATAAATGAATAACATACCGACTTATTTACAGGCATTACAGATAAACTTTCCTCCTCTAAATCCTTTTTGGCAACAACCGGCACCAAACCGTCGAAATCTGAACTCTGAACAACTCTTCTCTCTTCTTTGGTAACTCCTAGAGCTTTCCTTCTCTCTTCTTTGATCTTTTCATACTCAGCAAGAGTAATTTTCTATTTCAAATAAAAAATGACAAGCATAATTAGATAACTAGTTTCCACCATAATAATACCTATCTATAAAGCAACATTTTCATGTCATAAACATAATTACAGAAATTAAAAATTAAGAACCTTTGCTTGTGATAGTTTAATATATTCCTTAGCTTTTTTCTCTTCATCCTGAAGTTTTTCTATCTCTTTTTTTGCCTTGTCAATCTTATCCTGATATTCCCTAGCTTTTTTCTCTTCATCCTGAACTTTTTCCATCTCTTTTTCTGCCTTCTCAAACTTATCCTACAACAACATAAGAAAAGATTCACATATTAATATACTAAACAAAACAGAAAATTAAGTAACATATACAAACAGCCATATATCCAAAATTTCCATGATAAAAAAATGTCAAGAAAATGAATTTATTACAAAACTTACTTTTACTTCACCAGTTTTCTTCTCATCCTGATGTAAAGCTTCTAACTTTTGTAAAACTTCATTTTTTTCCTTTATAATTTCAGGATACTTCGCAAGGAATTTATCCTATTTGATAGAATTATAAACAGAAAAAGGGAAAGAGTCAGATATTAGGAAACATATTCATCAAAGAAACCATTCAGATATAATAGGAAATGAAAAAGATTTCATAGTATATAATTTTACCCATTTCTCCTCCTCTTGAGGATCATATATAAACTCCTTCAATTTTTTCTGAAATTCTTCTTCTATTATCTCCCTGACAATACAAAATAAAATTGAATTATCCCAATTAAATAAACCAATTAAGAATTGTTCAAATATGAAGAAAATATGACCAAATAGATACCACTGAGATTTGCGTGAAATCCTCTCAGATTTGACTGAACTCCTATCAGATTTGACTGAAGTCCACTCAGCCTTGTCACTGGCACCATCATCCGTACCATTACTGCTACGAGAGGAACTTATAGCACCGTTACCACGGTACCAACCGTTTTGGTACCGACTGTTATGACCGTTAAAGCCACCTATTTGACTGGCACCTCTCTGGCCATTAGCTCCGTTTTGGTACTGATTGCCATGACCGTTAAAGCCGCCTATTTGACCAGCGCCTCTCTGGCCATTAGCTCCATTTTGGTACTGATTGTTATAATTGTCAGAACCACCTCTTTGAATGGCACCTATCTGGCCATTAGATCCGTTTTGGTACCGATTGTTATGACTGTCTGACACACCTCTTTGAATGGCACCTATCTGGCCATTAGATCCGTTTTGGTAACGATTGTTATAACTGTCAGAACCACCTCTTTGAATGGCACCTCTCTGGCCATTAGTGCTGTTTTGGTACCGATTGTTATGAAGGTCAGAACCACCTCTTGCACCGGCAACTTTCAGGACATTAGGGCCATTTTGGTATCCCGAGTTATTCGGGTTGCCACTCTTTGAATTTATGTTATTTGATTTGACAACTGTATTTACTTTCTCCTTCTCTGAAATTTCAAAATTACAATAGATTATTAGAAGGTTTTTACAGCCAATTACAACCTTCGTCCTAAATGCCTTAAACCATACTAAATTTGTTTTGCCTCCATTGATGAGCAAAATTTGAAATTATTTTTTTAGTAATTTCGCTCGCAACATCTCATCCCAAAAAAGAAAATATTATGAAAAAACTCAAACATGCTTAAACCTATGTTACTGACAAACAAACTATAAACCCTAATAAAGACCAATTAGAAATCCATAATAAATAGCAAAAAAATTTCCTGACCTAAAAATTGCAATAGGAATAAATGAAATTTACAATATACCATTTTTAGAGCTCTTGCTCTTCTTGGTTTTATCGGATTTTGATTGGGTTGATGCCTGCTTCAATTGCTTCAATTGTTCAACAGCATTGGTGATTACATCATCACCACAATCTTCATCAAAAAGTGCATCAAAAGGATTTGACGCTGGGACCTTCATTTGATCTGCATTTAGTTATTTAAATCATTACAAATAATTGCACAATTAGATTAAAAAGAGGAAAAAAAATAACAAAAAAAATAGCTAATTTAAAAAGGCTTGTCAAATGAAAATAAGAAAGGAAGAACAGAAGAAAGATTCTACTAGTTATTGAAATTTGTTTATATTATTATTTGCTCTACATTAAAATAATAAACATAAATTAAAAAGGCAGGATAAAACTATTTAAGTAAAAAAAAACTGCAATAGATTTTAAATGCGGACAATAAATTGTGAAATTAAATGGAGAATTTAAAGAATAACCGAACTAGTTTACATAAAATTAATATGATGACTCATTAAATTTTTTAATGAATCCTGAGATATAATTTCTTAAAAAGATTAAAAAAAAACAAATTGTGACCAACGATTCATAAGGCATAAAAGGGTTTAAGAAAAAGAATATTGAAAATTAATGTTGAAACACGCTATAACTAAAATTAAGAATACCTTTTGTTTCCATGATCAGATCTTCTTACAGATTTATCAGAATTCTCTTTTGTAAATATCTTTCACAAATTCCCTCAATGGGGAAGGATGGAGAAATGAGAAGCGCAATAGGGCCTTTAAATAGGAAGAGAGAGGTCGGTGGCGCAGGAACTGGAGGCAGTTTCGGAATTTTCTTGTAGAATAAATTTGTTATTTTTAGGAAAGCATTAATTAAATATTTTTAGAAGGTCCTGAAATAGATTTCTATTCAACACCTGCTTTATTTACTGGGGAAAGGGGACAGAATATTATTTTTCTAAATATCGATACTGTAAATTTAACATTTTTTTTTCTTATTTCATAATTATATGCAACGACTTTATTTCGGTTGGGGGGGGGGGGGGGGGGGGGGTGGGGGGAGCATCTAACTAGGATTAGCATTCATAAATTATTTTACTACTTACATAAATTCAATTAAATAATTGTAGAAAAGCAAAATAATAATGATTATTAATAAAAACAAGTAGTTGAGCACTAATTAATTGAGATTTTTATTTTTAATTTATATAATAATAATTTAATTTGAATAATATAGGTCAAATAATAAAATTAATTTATGTAACAAATTTAGATTATTTGAGCATGATAGAAAGAAATACGATGAGAGAATCATTGCGTATCTATTTGTCTATTTTTACATCTAACTAATTTGGAATTTCGTGACTGTCAAGAAATCGGTTTTAATTAGAACTGCGTGCTCCGTACTCCGAGATAAACTAATTCAAGTTTTTGCATGCACGCGGTGTACTGCAGTAAATTATAATTCTTTTTCTCGCACCCTTGAGAAAAAGTCTAATCATAAACAAAGCGTAAAATTAAAATTCCTCCTTTCATTTACACCCCTAAGAAAATGTAGAATCATGAAAAAGGGCTGTGTTTGATCAGTAATGTTGTATGCACGCAGTCCACGTCGACACAAGTATTCAGCATGTATCTGATAGTTACATATAAGAGCATCTACATCCCAGCAATTCATATGAGTTTCTAAATAACTGTTAACTGCTTTTTAAAAATTAAGGCCTCTAAAGTTTCTAACTCTCACATTCCTAAAATTAATTTTAAAGTTTCTATTAAGCCGCGTCAACAACAAATTAAAACGGAGAAATAATTTGAGCCAATCATTTGGTCAGCATGGAGTTTATAAACAGTTTTTTTAATAAGAAACTTTACTGCATAGTTTCTCAATAAGAAACTCTTCCACATCCCTGAAACTGAAATAGAAACTGTCACATCATATTAGAAACTCTATTAGTACCAGGGATGTAGATGCTCTAATACATCCATTAAATATGTTTGTATTCCTAATTTTTATATTAAAAATAGTATATATTTTATTTTTGAAACATTTTCAAATATTTATTTAACAAATTAGAATACACTAGGTAAAAATTATGCACAAGAAAAAAAATAAAAGTTAAAAATTGAAAATGTGATGATAATTATGTACATAATATGTACAAGGAAAATAAAGAAATATTCACAATATAATGATATTCGGTAAGAAATATTTAATTCATTTTCACTATCGAAATGGAAGAAAATTGAAAATCACCGATTTTTTTGTAACACTAAAAAATTAAAACTTATAACATCAGAATTTTTATATTTATTAAAAGGGGAGTGCTTTATTGAGCGCATCAATTGCAATTTTGAAAGTTGAGAGAAATTTTTCACTTTGAATACCTATTATACCCTTATACTCTCTCTCATATCTTTCACAATTAATACATAAGTTAATAAAGGAAAAAATTAAGAAATGAAGGTTGTCACAATTAATACTTTTTATCCCTTGAACAACCCTTCTTTCTCTTGAATTTTCACTTATTATTTGAAAAAAATTATTAATGAAAATTGCCTTCTGTGTTCCTCAATTCTGATGATTTAATTATACCACAAAATTATTTTCATCATCTTTACAAGTAAAATAAAACAAATCAAACCAGCTTTTGTAATGTCAACGTGTGCTTTGCACGTGCAAGTAATTTATAAATAGTAACTCCATTGCAAAGATGAGCATCTGAATTTAATTCTCTATATAAATACAACTTTATAGATATAAAATTATTATTAATTATTTTTGTGAGCAAGAGGTAGAATAAAATTAAGATTGGAGGCAGAAAAATCTTGTGTACTGTAATTTTATTTTAAAAGGAGGTAATTTTTTTTTTAGAGAAGCCCGTAGGAATTTGACAGAAGCATATTAAAATTTACAAAATTTAATGAATATAAAAAAATACAAAATTTAATGAATAAAATAGTAAAATTTTAATTTTATAGAGGAACTTACTGCCTTTTTTTTCTCTCACTATCGTCCCCCAGTTTGTAGTGGTACAACAATAGTCCTTATAATAACCTTAAAAATCAGAATTATAATAAGATAATAAAAAATCTTCGATAAAAGATTTTGAACAGAAAATCTATATGAAATCTAGTATTCCTTACTAAAAAAAATACTAATCAAATCATTATAGATATAAAAATCAAGATATAATATAAAAAAAAATTATGATAAAATACTAATCAGTTTGCTGGTATTAAGATTGTTTTTTTAAGGTAAAAAGCGAATGCTCCTTAAAACCTTCTTTATTGATTATTTTCTTTATTAACTTTTGTGATGGATATGAGAGGACTAGGGCTGCAAACGAACCGAACCGAATCGAACTTACCTTCAGTTTGAGTTTGGTTTGAATTAATTTCGAACGAACTCAATTTCGAACTCAATTTCAAATCTTTACGAACTTTGTTACGACTTACGATTTATGACTTCTGACTTGGCCATAGTGTGAAATTACAGCACTTCAATAAAAACTCAAGTATTCAAAGTACAATTTAAATAAAAACTCAAGCACTTCAAAGTATTCAAACTACAATTTAAATATCAATAGAAGTACAGAACAATAACCAAAGTCTTAGAATTATTACAAACCCAAATATTACCCTAAATAAAATATTAAAGTTCATTACAACTAGACACTAGCTATTGAAAAATCCTTCTAAAAATCCCTCATAGATATCCAAAGCTTCAGCCATATATTTCGCTTCATTAAACTAGCTACTGAACATCTACAAATGACTTTATAGATGCAGTAGCAAGGTTTTCAACATCCCACACTATTTTTGCATCATTAGTCTGGATTACCCGAAAAACTTAGAATCCTACTATGAAAAGCAAAATTTATAGTATAAACATGTGAATTTTTTTATTTGAGCTTTGTTGTTGAATTTTTTTATTTGAGCTTGTAATTGGATCGGGCTTTCTATTTCAGAAGTCAGAATTCAAAACAATTATGGACTGGACGGCTTATATTTTCATCAGTGAACATAAGTTATCAGCAGAAATTAACGGTTTACGTGTGAGTTAATTTCGAACTAAATTTGGTTTGCGAACCTATTTCGAACGAACTAGGTCCAGTTTGAGTTTGGTTTGAATTAATTTTGAATTAAGTTTGGTTTGAAATAATTTTGAACCAACTCAATTTCGAATCGAACTTTTTTCGAACTTTTTCGAATCAAACTCGAATCGAATTACGAACTACGAATTTTTTATGCAGCCCTAAAGAGGACACTGTAAGCAGTAAGGATATAATAGGTATTCAGAGCAAAATGTTTCTCTCAGCTCTCAAAATTACAATGCACTCCTCTTATTAAAAATAATAAGGTTCGCTCTAGACTGCAGCGTGTGAAAGCATTGGAGAGGTAAGCGTCCTTTCGTCAGGTTGCACTTGGAGCATCATTTAAATTAATGAACCAGCCTCAAATAAACGTAGAACTAGGGTTTTGAAAACTGTCCGGTCCGGTCCGGTTTGGTCCAAACCCGTCCAGTTCACGGTCGGGTTCCACGGGTCTGGTTTTTTGTGGCCAACCCAAACACGTGCTCAACTCTTGGTTCCCACAGTCCACGGTCCAGTCCGGTCCGGTCCACGGTCCCGGTTGGAACAGTTCGGGTCCGGGTCCGAGTTGGGGGGTTAGGTCCGGGTTGGGGGGGGGGTTAGGTGGGTCTAGGTACGGGTTGGGTTTGGGTTAGGGGGTTAGGTGGGTCCGGATCCGGGTTGGAGGGGTTTAGGCGTGTTAAGTCCGGGTTTGGTCCGGTCCTATCCGGGACGGTTCCACGGGTTCCGACGGTCCGGTCAAGCACGAGTTACTATAGGAGAAGCAAAGCATATATGAATTGTGTTTCATTTATTGTTCGTGTTTCAGCGAGCTTCAATGATTTACCGGTTCGGTCCGGGACGGTTCCATGGGTTCCCACGGTCCGATAAAATACTAAATTGTAGTTACATCTGTTTTTAAGTAATTGTGTCCTTAATAAAAAAAAGGTATTATTTTCCTTTAATCTAGCATCAACATTATATGTAACCTCTTGTAAATTTAAAATTATATATGTAGTTATATATATCTTATAGAAAAATGATTGTAGATCAGTATTGATCAAGGTTCTAAATAGCGTTTATAGCATCGTAGTGGGAAGGCTAAAAAAAAAGCTATAGCGAATAGCGTCGCTATAGCGGAAGCTATTCCAAATAGCGTTTTTTTTTTACATTTCGTATATTCAATATTTGTACTAAATATCACATTATCTAAAGTCTCATAGAACAATAAATAACACCAAAGTAATTAAGAAATTATAATATTCATATTGAACCCGTACAAAGTCCAAATTGCGGTTCAAAATATCCATAGTAATATCATAAACTATCGATTTTTCCTATTAAAAATATCTTAAGCATCATGATTCATGACATAATCTATTTTTTTTTTCTATTCAAATTTCAATTTCTATTCCCAATTTCAAATTGATTTATCTGTAGCAAGTAGTAACAAATTCAATTTCGGTTTGAGATTTTTTTTATCTTTATTTAAAACCCATATAAATTGCTTTAAAAAAAAAACCCATATTGTATAGCGCAAATAGCGCAAATAGCGGACCGCTATAGCGCTGTAGCGGCCGTAGCGCAAATAGCGCATTTTGATGTCATAGCGTGCGTTTGGGGTCCAAAAACGCTATAGCGGTGCTATAGCGCGCTATTTAGAACACTAGTATTGATATTCACTTATTCATAATCGCCAATAATGAAATACAAATTAATATACCAACATGATAGTTAGTTTAATTAGTCTTAGGCATCTTTGTTTCTTTTTAAATTTATAAGGTTTAAAAAAAAACAATATGTGTTGTTTTTCTAAAAAAAAAATTGTGACTTCCATTTCTAAGTTGGATTGATAAACAAAAGTTACTAATCAAATACATAATAGATGATATTATTATAACTAAAAAATTTACTTATTTTTCAATAAAAATATTATAATAATCTTATAAATAATTCACTAATTCATTATTAATATTATTTTAAAAACAAAAAATTAATTATTTCAATTAGGCCAACAATAACTCTTTCTAAGTTATGAGAAAAAAAAAATATAATTGCCTTTATCTCTTACACTATTTCTTTGTAAATAATGGTTACATCCTTTCACTATTTCTTTGGAAATAATGGTAACATCCTTTAGCAATAAATTAAATAAATGAGATTTGCAAACACGAGCTTGCTATTTTGAAGATATGAAGTTTTAGAGCAATCAAGTTTTAATTATGATACTTCTTAATTGGTGCTTTATGATTGAATTTATGATAAAATATTATTTTGAGTTTCAGTGTAAAGATTATTTGGTTTACTCCATTATCTCAACTAATGATAAATGATAAAAAAACTTTCAAAGATTTATAAGTGAAGCTTCACGCAAAACGTGATGGCTCATGCTTGTTAATCAAGGTTATCATGTAATTGGTATGCTGCCAGTACAAAATTAGGGGACACAAATTTTGCAAACATAAATTACGTTTCCACTTAGAGAAATTCAATAAAATAAATTTAGAAAAGCGAACTAATACTTGTCATTAAAAAAAAATAGTTGACATAACACTAATTAATGGAGCCTTTTTAGTTTATACAATTCATAATTTAATTAATTAATTAATTAATATAGGTCAAATATTAAAAACAATTTATGTGATTTAGTCGAATGCATTTTACATTGACTTCATGCGTAAAGTGACAAATTTTGTTTATTTGAGCATGATAGAAAGAAAATCACTGTTTTGGATGGTCCAGAATATTCTGAAAACAGTGATTTATACCTATCTAAAAATTTAGTAAACAAATTCCAAAAAATATAAATTTGGTCTCCAAACACATTTTAATACAAAGATCATATTGAGTGGTTCAGATCGATTGTTCAAACTTTGAAAACGGAGAAAAAAACGTGAAGAATGATTGGAGCACAAAATCAATGATGCATTTTAACCCTACTCGTTAAACTTATGCACAATATTGTAAATTATTTTTTGTAACAACATATGTACAAGGAAATTAAAAATTATTCACAATATAATGATATTTATGCCCTGGGTATTCGGAAAGAAAGATTAATTCATTTTCACTATCGAAACGGATTTTTTTTTTTTTTTTTTGAAATATCGCCAATATTTTTGTAACATCAGAAGTTTTATATTTATTAAAATAGTAACAAGGTTCACTCTGGAGTCTGGACTGAAAGCATATGGAGGTAAGCGTTCTTTCGTCAGGTTGCACCTGGAGCATTATTTAAAATCTATGAACCAGCCTCAAATCAATGTAAGTAAAGCCACTGAAAGAAGTATGGTCCATTGCACCAACTCATAGAACGGCAACATCCACATAAGTATCAGATGACAACACTGTCTCCATTTTAGGGAAAAAAATCTGCTTTGCTAGATTTATTCTCTTGTAGTACGTCAGGTTGCACCTGGAGCATTATTTAAAATCTATGAACCAGCCTCAAATCAATGTAAGTAAAGCCACTAAAAGAAGTATGGTCCATTGCACCAACTCATAGAACGGCAACATCCGCACAAGTATCAGATGACAACACTGTCTCCATTTTAGGGAAAAAAATCTGCTTTGCTAGATTTATTCTCTTGTAGTAACTCGTGTTTCATGTATTTGGACCGCAACAGATGCTTATTTCGACCAGCAACACGAACTATACATATGAACATCACCAGAAAATCATTAAAGCTCGCTGATGTCCAACACCGCTTTTCCGAATTTTTTATATGTAACAATTTTAATCTTCAGCAGCTCTCTTAATCTTAATCTAGGAATTCCTATGTATGGGCCTATGGGCTAACATAATCATAATACCAGATCATGATCTGATCATTGATCAAGGCCCAAATCTCGATCTTCGGTTCCGACTAGTAGTCCAATTATTTCTTGTAATCTCATGAAAGTATCATGTAGGTAAGACAACAAAAGCATGACAAAAAGCTCTTCTGGGTAATATATTAGGTTCTGTCGTTACTTTTTTTATATAATTTTTTAAGAAATATCATAAGCATCAGGGTCAATAGAATACCAAGATAATTCTATATATAACATTTAAATCAAATGATATTGTCATTAAAATTTTCACATTAATTATCTCAAAAAAAAAGGTATGCAGAAAATTGATGATGCTTGAATGCCCGTATTGGGTGTTTATGCAATTAATTTTAAAATTGCAGATGTAGTAAAGATAAGCTGTGTACTGATAATAATTTGCTATTTAGACAAATCATATGCCTATTATTATTCATAAGTATAACTATTAATTAATTAATTGAGAAATTGGAGGGAAATCAAGAATTCATTGTTTTACATGATATTGTTTTGATTCTTTTCAAACTCATGATCAAATATATGCCACCCAAATAAAAGAGAAATGAGTGATTGGCAGACAATTCACTTAAAAATTTATATATAGTCAACTCACTTAATAATTTATATATAGTAGGGTTGTCAAGAGGAAAGCTCAAGTAGATAAATTAAGCTAATAAATAAATTGTCATATATAGTAAAACTACAAAGACAAGCATAAAACCATTATGAGTATGACTTTTAATTACATGAAAATAATAATAATTTGTTATTTTAGATGAAGTAAATATTACCATTATATCAAATTAATCAGAAAGAAGAAGTGAACAATTATAAAAAATGGAGAGAAGTAGGTAAACAAAAATGAAATGGGAAGAGTCTGGAGTGGTGGTATCCTCTGGAAATGAGATCAATTAGTGTCGGAATGTAAAGACTGAGAGAGGCAAGGAGTATATCCTCCACGGGGAGGGGTGGGGAGGGGGGTGGTGGGCGGGGGGGCCGATAATGAAAAGACATTCAATTGAGGATTTAGGCGTACTTTTACTACTTTACTTGGTTGGTGTATTTTTTAGAATTATAAGGGTTAATGGATTAAACTTTTTGCTCCTTCAGCCAAACAATCTATTTAATTTGTAAAAAATTCATTTTTTTTTCTATTCTCTCTAACATTTAAGGTACGTATGAATTTTTTTTGCCGAGATTTTTATTAATATCCAAAGTTAATTACAAAATAATAAAAATGCTCAGCGCCGCTGGCTTTTGTTAAAAATGCCCAAGCCGGCCATTTAATGGCCGGTCCTTATTTAAATAGGAAACCGGCCATTAAATGGCCGGTCATTGATTTAATTTTATTTCTTTAAAGACAAATAGCTAAACTACTGAAATATAACACTAAAAATTCGAATTTTTTTAAATATTTGTCAAATTACTTTTTTGATAGCATATTTATACTAAAATACACTAAATTACTTGAAATTATGTTAATTTATGCTGATTTACACTAAATTACTTAAAATTATGTTTATTTTTTTATTTTTTTTAAGAGACAAATAGCTAAAATGCTGAAATATAACACTAAAAAATTGACTTTTAAAAAAATATTTGTTAGATTACTTTTTTGATATATAATTAGCATATTTATACTAAAATACGCTAAATTACTTGAAATTATGTTAATTTATGCTGAATTACACTAAATGACGCTAAATTACAATAATTATATAGAATTATGCTAAAATACGGTAAATTACGCTAAATTACGTATGAATAGGGCCGATTTTGTGCCATCTTTCATAAATCATAAAAAAAATAGTATAAAAATTCCAAAAATAATAAAATTTTATATTCTACAAGTTCATTATATAACTAATTTACTGAGCTACGTAGATTGAACAATAGAAATGAAAATCATAATCGGAAACTTCAACTGAATTTTTGAGGCTCTTTCCTTTGTTTTTTGGCGATTCTGAATTTCAAAGTTTGGCATCATAGGCACTGATATATGCGTATTTTCACAAGCTTTCTGAAAAGTGGTTATTTGCTGAAATCGGACACTCGAGCGCCGTTTTATGGCCATTTGAAGTTTCATCGTCGTTTTTCACCTTCTCAGTGAAGATATCATCCCTATTCATACGTAATTTAGCGTAATTACCATATTCTAGCATAATTCTACATAATTATTGTAATTTAGCATAATTTAGTGTAATTCAGCATAAATTAATATAATTTTAAGTAATTTAGCGTATTTTAGTATAAATATGCTAATTATATATCAAAAAAGTAATCTAACAAATATTTAAAAAAAATAAAAATTTAGTGTTATATTTTAGCATTTTAGCTTTTGTCTCTTAAAAAAAATTAACATAATTTCAAGTAATTTAGTGTAAATCAGCATAAATTAACATAATTTCAAGTAATTTAGCGTATTTTAGTATAAATATGCTATCAAAAAAGTAATTTGACAAATATTTAAAAAAAAATCGATTTTTTAGTGTTATATTTCAGCATTTTAGCTATTTGTCTCTAAAAAAAAAAATTAAATCAAGGACCGGCCATTTAATGGCCGGTTTCCTATTTAAATAAGGGCCGGCCATTAAATGGCCGGTTTGGGTATTTTTAACAAAAGCCAGCGGCTCTGAACATTTTTATTATTTTGTAATTAACTTTGGATATTAATAAAAATCACGGCTTTTTTTTGTAAAGAAATGATAATACAAACTTAATCAAATTAAGTGCAGATGAAATTTCGATCAAGGTAAGGTGAGATGTTTATTAATATAAATTTATCATCAGATATAAATACATTTCCAAATGAAAAAAAAAAAAATATAAGGACAATTGAAGTGCAGATGAAAATATGCAACAATCATAAAGTTGTAGAGTTATTAATTAGTTAATATTCCTTGACATGTACACAACTGAGTAGAATTTATGGGCCGGGTAATATCTATCATCCGATATAAATGCACTTAGATGGACCGTGATAATGTGATATGTTATTAAAGAGTATGCATGGCTAGTAGGACATACCGTCATTTCAGTTTATATAATACTAATTTTAAAATCTATTGAATTGACTTCAAACTGTGAATTTAAACCGTTCAAACTGATTTACTTTATTAGTTGTGCGTTTATATACAAAATTTATAATTTTTCAAATTTATTTAATATCAATTATGTGAGTTTTTTTGTTAATTTTAATGCATATATTTTTCAACATTTTTGACCGCTTGACTTGATACTAAAATAACTCGATTTTTTTTTTTTTTGCATGTAAATGTATCACTCATAAATAAATCGGTTTGAACGGTTTGAGTTAGTTATTTGAAGTATATCCAATAATTTTTGAAGTTGGTGTCATTTGACACCGATGTCATGCTAGTAAGACTATGGGCGTTTGGTTCGCGTTATAGATCATGTCAAGGAATAGAGGATTCCCTGGAATGTGATACTAAGGAATAACATTCCAGAGAATGTGTTATTACCATGTTTAGTTCGCGTACGACTATCGCTTCAGCGTTCCAAGGAATGTACCATTATCATGTTTGGTTTGTGCATGACTATGATTTTTAGTATTCCCAGGAATGTTTCATTACAATAAAAACAAATATTTTTTTTAATTGAGTGATAAGGTAATGATTGATTTTTTTATTTTTTATTTTTATTTTTATTTTACTCTAAAATCCAAATACAAATGGTCTGATTGGTTGTATTTTCATTTTGTCAGATAGAACGTATAGAAGGTCTGATTGGTTAAACCAAAAAGTTACATAGGTTACATTTGCAAAAAGAAACCACGTGTAGAAGGCCATATCTGCTATTTCCCTCCCATCTACGCCAATTTACCAGTAAAATACCAGTATTCCCTGAAATGCCCTTTTTACCCACTTTACAGCAGCTGCCGAGAATTGAAATTTTGCAAACTAGTCCCTGTTCTATCCCAAGAAATTTGTAGTGCCTAGCCTTATCTAGTACCGTTCTCAAAAAACAAATTTGTAGTTCCAGAAATTTGTAGTGCCTAGCCTTGTACAAATTTGTAGTTCCAGAAATACCCACTCATGTGTATACTAGAAAACACATATGTAAACCAGCACCAGAAAATACACAGATATTCCAATACATTACCAGTACAACACAGATTCCTTTAGAGTAAAAAACAAAATGCTAAATAGATGAAAATAAAAAGGAAAACCCAACAAAATTGCTACATCTTACAACCACCTAGGACCCAATTCACATACTCTGGCTTAGCACCATCTGTTAAAGAAAAAAAAAATTGGTCTTGTTAGTGTCTCCTGAAATGACAGCCCCAGCTTTTATACGATCTAACAGAGATAAGCCTTGTATTTTATCAATCTCTGTAGACACTCCATCTTTTTTAGTTGCATCATCTGCCATGAATTGAAAACAACCGGCTAATTTTTCAATGTTATCGCTAGCTGTCCCAAACATACTCCCCATAGAGCATATTGTTTTACCAATTGACTCATTAAGGGTATGTTTGGTTGCACTAAGAATAGCACTATTCTTAGAATAGCATTGCTATTCGGAACAAGAACAATCCAAACGAGAAATAGAGCTATTCGGAATAGGGAGAATAGGGCTATTCTCTATTCTTACAAAAACATGGAATAGCATTTGTTAGTTTCAATATTAATACTAATCTAATATTTAAACTAATATTATATTACATTTAATATTTAAATTAATATTATATATTATATTATATTTAATCTAATATTTTATTTAATACTAATCTAATATTTAAAATAATATTGTATTACATTTAATATTTAAATTAATATTATATTATTTTTAATCTAATATTATATTATATTATATTATATTTAATCTAATATTTTATTTAATCTAATATTTTATTTAATACTAATCTAATATTTAAAATAATATTATATTACATTTAATAATTAAATTAATATTATATGGTATTATATTTAAACTAATATTATATTACATTTAATCTAATATTTTATTTAATACTAATCTAATATTTAAAATAATATTATATTACATTTAATATTAAACTAATATTATATTACATTTAATCTAATATTTTATTTAATACTAATCTAATTTTTAAAATAATATTATATTACATTTAATATTTAAACTAATATTATATTACATTTAATATTTAAATTAATATTATATTACATTTAATATTTAAAATAATATTATATTACATTTAATATTTAAACTAATATTATATTACATTTAATATTTAAACTAATATTATATTACATTTAATATTAAACTAATATTATATTACATTTAATCTAATATTTTATTTAATACTAATCTAATTTTTAAAATAATATTATATTACATTTAATATTTAAACTAATATTATATTACATTTAATATTTAAATTAATATTATATTACATTTAATATTTAAAATAATATTATATTACATTTAATATTTAAACTAATATTATATTACATTTAATATTTAAACTAATATTATATTACATTTAATATTTAAACTAATATTATATTACATTTAATCTAATATTTTATTTAATACTAATCTAATATTTAAATTAATATTATATTACATTTAACATGTAACCTAATATTATATTATATTTAATATCTAAAATAATATTATATTATATTTAATATAATATTTTATTTAATACTAATTAATATTTAAAATAAGATTATATTACATTTAATATTTAAATTAATATCATATTGTATTATATTTAATCTAACACATAAATTATTACTTTATTCATTTCCTCCAAACTCTATTCCAAATATGCAATCCAAACAACTTTTTCACTATTCCGTATAGCTTGAGTTAGCACTGTTATTAAACAGTAGCTATTCTTATTTACTATTCTAAACAGTAGCTATTCTAGCTATTCTAGAGTTCATCCAAACGTACCCTAAGCACATCTGCACTTGACATTCTTCTTTTTCTAGTTCTTCTAAACACGCTACTGTCAGTTCTCTGTGTTGGTGAAATGTTTGATTGGTCTTCATCAACGGGATTATCAACCAACTCCTCATAGCCTAAGTTATCGTTCATGTCTACCTCAACATTTCTTCCTCTATCTTCATTAGTTGCTTCATCTCGTTCAATATCTTCTACTGCATCAGTTAAGGACTCTGCTCCTAATCCATTGGCACGATCCTTGCCAAAGACAATAGACCAATCCTCCAAATAGGGAAATGACTTTCCTCTTAATCCTTTAGCAGTTGGATGGCTCTGTACATTAATTTCAAACGTGTACATAAACATAAGATGCTATGAATTTCATAACAGTTTTTAAGGAATAGAAGATATTCATTACAAAGCATCAAAATATTCATTACATGACTAGTTCTGACCCTTTTTGTTTTTTAAGAATAGTTTTGTGTATGCTCATACAAAACATAAAAAGAGAAATAATTTTGCAGAAATAACTATTGAACAAGTGTTTTACCTTAATCCAATTATCATATACATCTAGCTCGCAGCATATGGATTTGTCGTTGTCATTCCATCCAAACCCGCTTGCATTAGGTCCCAGCATTTCGGAAAGTGCATAGTATTGTTTCTTCCATAGCTTCACTCGAGAGCTAATGTGAGGGGTAGCTCTTACTTGACAATTTGGAATCTTTTCATGCATCCATTTCTCTAGTTGCTGTAAAAAGCCACTTCGAAATGTGCCATTATCAGCTCTCCAATTTCCAGATTCTAAGAGTAGAAGCAAGCACTCTATCAAGGCCTTATCTTCCTGCTTATCCCACATATGCTTAGTACTGTTGTTACTCTTATCGGTTGGTTGTCCATCCATGTCTATGCAAGAAAAAATGTCTTAATTTTTATAAAGAAAGTAATGTTAAAATATATAAAAGATCCCACATATGCTCTAACTGACATCCATAGAAATTCTTGAACTTGGTTCAAATTGACTCAGGGTTAGCCTCCAAATCTCATCTTGGTATTGTATGCTTCCATACTGGTACACTGGAGGATTTAAGTGATCCTTTCTACTTTGCTGGTATACTGGTATTTTTCTGTTTATGCCCATAACCAGGGTGGCTTTGAAATTTTCTTTTCTTTTTTGTTGTAATTCAATTGAATATCAGATAATGGAAAACTTGGAAACCTTGACAAATCTTCAAAAACTTCAAAATTACGCTACATGACAAATCTTCAAGGAATTTCACATTGACTCAATTCAACTCAATTAAGCTACATGAATAGGGAAACCTCCGCACTGCCCTATCTCGAGTGACTTAATTCAACTCAAATTGACTCAATTCAACGCACTTTTTAGTTCAATTAATTGAGTGACTCATTTCAACTCAATTAAGCTACAGGAATACCTACCTCGAGTGACTCAATTCTTCCATAAAATAAATAGCTAAACAGAAATAGGGCAGTGCGGAGGTACCTAGCTTGCAGAAAGGATTGGCGGAGGTGATTTAATCAGAGAACCTCTTTCTACAAACGCAACAAAAATGATTGATCGGAGGTGTTGATTGTGGAGGTCCCATCCGTGGGGTATGTATAGGGAAAGGATTGGCGGTGGCGATAAAAGATGCAAAAATGAAAAGATTTGGCGCTGATCGGGTAAGGAAGTGATTTCCGCGTAGTGGGAATGGAAAAAATCCATCTCTCGCGTGGTCATGGAAATAGCCACCAACTATGGCATTCTCATCGCCAAGGAATCGTTGATTACCATATGTATGCCCTTCCTGTTTTAACCAAACGCGGAAATAAGAAAGAGGGCATTGAGATGCCAGGGAATATCTCTCCGATAGATTGAACCAAACGTTAAATTACCTTTTTCCATCAAAATTGAAACGTACACCTCCATTTTCCCCAATTGTTCATACAATTCTAATTATAATAATATTAACTAAAGTTCTTTTAATCTATCATCATCCTTTTCACATTACAATTACAATTTTGTTTCGATTCCTAAAACTGGTGCATTCTCAATCTACTTATTTGGAGTGCATCTTGTAATTATTATTATTATTATTATTAATTTTGAGATCTTGGTAGAAGCTACTGTTGGGTTTTATAGGCCCAATATCGGCCTGGCCCATTTTCTTCCTGTCTCTTCTATTTCTTGGTTAACCTGCGCTGATTGAGGGGTATGGTTGTGGCGGCTCTTCTTGTGCTAAACAGAGAGAGATAAATGATTGTTTGTGCTAATAATTGGAACACTTTTGTAATATCTTGTAATGTCTTGTTTAATAGTGAAGTTGTCGATCGTTTGTTTTATGATAGAGTAGGCTCGACCGAACCATCTAATCTCTGTGTTTGCTTTCTCTTGTGTGTTTTTTGGACTCGATTTATCTCGCGGTACCATCTTTTCCTAGCAAGCTAACTCAAAAAGAATCTTTTGAGTTTATTCCATATATCTTGGCTATCTGATTAGGATAGGAGTCAATCAGGTCCACGCCTATAACCTACATGATCCTTTAATATTAGTGCAGATCTCAATTGGACAATCTAGATCTATTATCGCATGTTTCGTTAATGCAGAGGATACGAATTCAGTTTTTCGTTGGTGTTGTTAAGCAATAAGGTTCTTGGTAGATACTAGTATTTTACCCGTGCTTTGTTACGAGTTCAAAACTCAAACATAAAATCAAATATTTTCATCTTTAACAATATTTGTCTTTTTATAATTTATCTTTATTCATTAATGATATGAATTATTTTGTCTTTACCTCTACGTTAAATATGAAGGTAATCAATATTTAGTGAGCAAACATGTTAATTACTTTATTATTTGTTCTAATCAAATAATATAAAAAAGAAAGACATAAATATCTCCATTCTTATATTAAGCACCTAGATGTCCTTATCCATCAACAATTACGATTGAAAAATAAAATTTCGAATTTAATATCATCCCTCCAATTATATAATGTCTTCTTTTGATTAAATGTATTTTTTTATGTGTAGAAGTCTAAATTTAGTTAAAAACATACTCGCCATACATATATGTTACAATTAAAATTTAATAATATCTGGTTTTTCGCGATATTTTTCTCCAATTCCTTATTTCTCCTCTTCAGCTATCTACGTGCACCACTTGCTATATTTTCAACAATAAAAATGGAAATTATCCGATATTTCCAAACTTGTGGATAAAATCTGCAATATATTTTCCAATTTTGTTTCTATACATTTCACCCCACGGCCATGAAAATAGAAATTATCATATCTGTAGATAAAATCCATATGCTTCCTTTGTCAGTGATGGCTTAAAAGCATATAGCAACATGTAAGAAAACAATTTGCAGATATATTAGGAGCAATTTTCATTTTCTTTTTCTTTTGCAGATCGCACAAGGAAGACCCTGGAATTTTGAAATTTCCATCTTTTTTTCAAAATCAGGTTCCAAGGAACACCTGATGTTATACACATATATCGAAAGGAAATAACATACAAAAGCAAATTTATACTCCTGGAAATCTCTAATTACCAAGAAACATATATCTTTCCGATCTGTAGAGAAAATTAATAATATATCTAAATCGTTTAATAATTTAATTAAGAACTTCAATTACAGCCACTTCTGCGTTTGACATAAAAAAAGATGACAGCAAGTGTTTTGGTGGTCAAAAGATATTAACTAAAACTGTGATGATATATTGGAGATGCTGTTAATATTTGCGAATTCATTAGAACTGGGTATAGTAACTTGAAGTTTACCCCATCTCAAAATTGGTTTTTGAATTCTTTTCTGTATTAAAGTTATTGAACTTTGGATTTTTTTAATCAGAATAATACAAAAATAATGGAGCATCAGTACCATGCTCAAATTAGCAAAAATATAAAACCAAAAATAGGCTACATTTACAAAAAGATGTCCGTATTAGTTAAATATGTTAATGTTAATAAAAAAGTCCCTTCATATTCTATTCAATCTTATAATATGTTTTCATTTGTAATGCACGGGTACGATACTAGTTATCAATTAATTGCTTCTATAGCATCATTCTTTTTTTATGAGGGTTCCAATACCTCGTGCCTTTCATACCTCATCATATCTCATATTTTATATCTTTGTTTTAAATGTCAAAATTGTCAATCCGAATCGTTCAACATGAAATTCATACTAAAATATGTCTGAAGACCAAATTTTATAATTTTTGGAAACATTTTATTATTTTTTTAGATGGGTAGGAAATCATTGTTCCAATAATTAATCATTCTTTTTATACCTATCTTAAAAAATGGTAATTTTTTTCTAAAAACTATAAAATTTCATCCCCAAACATATATATTTTAGTATGAATATCATGTTAAGAGGTTTAGATCGACAATTTGGACTTTGCATGAAAACGAAAGATATAAAATATGAGGTATGAAAGACATGAGATATTGGAACTCTTTTCTTCTTTTTTTTTTTTTGGAAATTTTATAGAAGCATTCATATGAAGAAATTGTAAGGAGAAAAATTAGTATAGCGAGTGTTCAAAGAACTAAATACAGACTTGAACATAATAAATGCCAATATATTGCCACATAAAATTACAATTGCATAATTTTTAGATCTTATCTGTTTAAAATTCAGTCAATTAAATTACAGTCGTTGGCGGATTTGAATATATACATGCTTAATACAAGAGGAGAGATGAGCAGGGAAGAGTGAGGCTATGGTACTTCGGCTAGTGTACTATGGCTAGTGTACTACGGCTCAATATGATACTTTTTAAAATCGTAACGGTCGATCCGAACCGTTCAATGTGATATCCATATGAATATGTACTTGCAAACTAAATTTTATATTTTTTCAAATTTTTTTACTATTTTTTTAGATAGGTAGAATTTTGATGGTCTAGAATTTGTATAAAACACTGAAAATTCTACCTATCTAAAAAAATAGTAAAAAAATTCAAAAAAATATAAAATTTAGTTTGCAAGTACATATTCATATGGATATCACATTGAACGGTTCGGATCGACTGTTAAGATTTTAAAAAGTACCATATTTAGCCGTAGTACACTAGCCATAGTACACTAGTCGAAGTACCATAGCCTCGCTCGAGCAGGGAATATTAGTGTCCCTTCTTCTTGAGTAATCCAGGTACTCGATTCACCGAGCAAGCCTCAAATATTTGTGGGTTTTGTGATTTTATGATCGGAGTTTTTGACAAGCAGATAGGTATTGTTCATGAGAGTGTGCTTAACGATATAGGTATCCGAGAGCTTGTTCCCTAATTTTGAGTCTTCTCTGTTTTGGACCCAGATGGTTTCTCCTAGTTCGAGTTTTTGCGCATTGCGAAGGAGATGGTTTGGAGGCCATGTCCCACACTTTGAGCATATCAGTACCCCAGGTGCTCTTTTAGCCGTGTCACAGACTCCACATAGGAATATTTCTTGCTGACTGGGCTTCGTAATGAAGAGATTGGTTACGTCTATTGCGCATTCCTCATCATCAGATTCATCCGACGAGTTCTCGCCTTGCTTGGCTTTGCTTTGTCGTTCTAAGGACGGCCGTGTTTCATCATTGAATTTGGCTAGAGGTGGAGGGTCTCTCACAATATCAACACCCATAGTCAGACGAGTCAGTATGGCACAAAACAACATTTCTAGGTGATCTTCCTTGGTTTTGTCGGATTTAAACCCGTTTGATGATGCCTGCTTCAATTGCGTCAATTGTTCAACAGCATTGTTGATTACATCATCACCACAATCTTCATTAGAAAGTGCATCAAATGGATTTGACGTTGGGACCTTCATTTGATCTGTATTTAGTTATTTAAATCATTAAAATAATTGCACAATTAGATTAATAAGAAGAAAAAAATGAAAAAAAGAACTAATTTATTGTACAATTTTTAAAAAGACTTGTCAAGTGAAAATAAGAAACGAACAACAGAACAAATATTCTACTGGTTATTGAATTTTGTTTATATTATTAGTTTTTCTACTGTAGAACTATTTAAGTAAAATAAATTTAATAGATTTTAAATGCGTACAATACATTGTGAAACTAACACCTTGTTTAGATGGAGAGTAGAGGAAGGGAGGGAATAAAAAGAAAATAATTTTTTTTCTTGAATCATATTTGCTACACAAAATTATGTCAGAAGTGAAGAATACAAGAGAAAAAATATTTAATCTTGCGTGATTGTAATCAATAGAATCAATTTCCTTTCTAATTTGGGATGTAACAAATGAAATTTTTTTTTTTGTTGCAAATATTTAAAATAAAATGACACAGTCACACAAATGCTTAACCTTATATCTTACCTATATAATTCTAATTCAAATTTCTTTATCATAAATCCTACAGCAGCCACCGAATTTTCATTAACCTTCAAAATTTTAATTAACTAAATAAGAAATAAGACGAGAAGGAAAGTTAAATTTATTTTCTCTCATTAATCATTAAAACACGAAGAAATAAATATGTTAATCTTCCTTTTCATTCCATTCCCTTCTATTTCACCTCCCCTCCCTTCCTCTACTCTCCATCCAAACAAGGTGTAAATGGAGAATTTATAGAATAACCGAACTGCTTTACATAAAATTAATATGATGACTCATTAAATATGCTTTAATGAATCATGAGATATAATTTATGCTTTAAAAAAAACAGATTTTTACCAAGGATTCAAAAGGCGCAACCTACTAAGAAGATTAACTAGTGTTTAAAGAAAAAGAAAACAGAAAACTAATGTGGTAAAACCAAGGTTCTAAATAGCGTTTATAGCGTCGTAGCGGGAAGGCTAAAAAAAAAAGCTATAGCGAATAGCGTCGCTATAGCGGAAGCTATTCCAAATAGCGTTTTTTTTTTTTTACATTTCATATATTCAATATTTGTACTAAATATCAACATTATCTAAGGTCTCATAGAACAATAAATAACACCAAAGTAATTAAGAAATTATAATATTCATATTGAACCCGTACAAAGTCCAAATTGCGGTTCAAAATATCCATAGTAATATCATAAACTATCGATTTTTCCTATTAAAAATATCTTAAGTATCATGATTCATGACATAATCTATTTTTTTTTTCTATTCAAATTTTAATTCCGGTTTGGACTTTTTTTCTATTCAAATTTCAATTTCTATTCCCAATTTCAAATTGATTTATTTGTAGCAAGTAGCAACAAATTCAATTTCGGTTTGATATTTTTTTTATCTTTATTTAAAACCCATATAAATTGCTTAAAAATAAAAAATAAAAAAAACCCATATTGTATAGCGCAAATAGCGCTGTAGCGGCCGCTATAGCGGTCGTAGCGCAAATAGCGCATGTTGATGTCGTAGCGTAGCGTTTGAGGTCCAAAAACGCTATAGCGGTGCTATAGCGCGCTATTTAGAACACTGGGTAAAACGCAATAACTAAAATTAAGAATACCTTTTGTTTCGATGATCAGATCTTCTCACTTTCTCTCTTTATGTAAAATTTACATATTTAAGAAATGAGAAGCGCAATAGGGCTTTTAAATAGGAAGAGAGAGGTCGGTGGCGTAGGAACTGGAGGCGGTTTTGAATTTTCTTTAAAAATAAATTTGTTATTTTTACGAAAGTGTTATGAATATAATAGTGGATGGTCCATTCATTTTGTAACTCCCAATATTAATCCTCATTCATCCCCCACTATCCCACTACTATTGGAATTCATATCCCACTACTATTTGGAATTTATTTTATTATTTATTATTGTAATGACTTTTCATTTACAACTTGTGGCCTATAAATAGAGGCATTGTAATATTGTTTTTGTACACATGAGAAATATATGAACAAGAGATAGCCATTCTTTACATTATCTCTATCTTGTTTATGTTTGTTTGTCTTTACTTTATAACACGTTATCAGCACGACTTGCTCGAAGAAGTTGCAAAGTATTATGTAAGTAATTTATATGATTGATTATTATATCTTTCATTAATTTAAATTTCATTTGAATTTTTAATTATATTTGTTTTAGTTTATAAGAATCATTCCTTGAATTGAATGATGGAATAATAACTTGAAATTATTATCAAACTAAATGTTTATCAAGAACCTGAAGTTCGTATTACTTGAATATAATAATAAGAATAATAACATGAAGTTATTATTAGAATTGTTTAGAACCTAAAGTTCTATTAGAAATTTTAGGATAAAATAACCAACAGTTATTATAAAATTAATATAATAACCAATAGATATTATAGGCTACTCGATGAATAATAACCTGCAGTTATTTTCAATTAAAAACATGAAGTTTTATTAGAAATTTTCATATAGAATCAATATAATAATCAGAAGTTATTATAGGTCATTGGATGAGAATATAACCGAAGTTATTTCAAATTAAATTTTACATTGCGTAGTCAAACAATTTAATAACTAGAAGTTATTAAATAAATATTTTATTATAACCTGAAGTTATATAATATTAACCTGAAGTTATTAATACATTTAAATTTATTTATTTATTTATACAATTTACATATTCTTTTATTTATATTTATTTATCTCCTTTTTCATAACCTGAAGTTATGATGATAATAATATGAAGTTATGGCATTTATAACCTGAAGTTATGACATTAATAACATGAAGTTATGATATTAATAACCGAAGCCACGGTATTGAAATTTGCAATCATATTCTTATTAACAAATGTCTATTCAACTGGCCTAAAGCCATAGTATTAAAAAAACATCTGTCATAGTATTCAATTTTAACATGTTCATATTATTATTTTTCTAATAGTTTAATTTTCCTGAAGAAGATTTCACGAAATATTTTTGAAGGAAATTTCAAGAAAATTTATATGATCGCAAATTTTATATGATGTGGACGTGATAATAAATAAAATACACATCTTTCCACCGGAAGTGGAGAAATTTTATTTATGAATGTGATCTTAATCTTAGAGAAATTGATGTTACTCATTTAAATGATGCTCATTTCATTAGCCAAGAAAATAAAGATTAATCACTTAATTAGTAATGATAATATTTATAATAAATATATATTGTTTTGTCAGTGCAATAAATTATTTCTTGTGCATTTATTTCTCTTTCTCAAATATTTATAACTTTGAAGTAAAAAATATTTAGTACTTTTGAAGGATATAATAGCTTTATTTTGACCGGATTGGCAAACATGGTATCTGTTCAAACCTGTTGATCTAGACTCTATAATTATGCTGTGGTTTGAGGACTTTTTGATATAATACTTATTTTTGATTTACTTGATCATAAAATTTGAAAAAAATTTTAATTGCTAATATGCTATTAGGTAAGTAGCAATTTATGTATTGGCCAAATAAATAATTTTTTTTTGATTATGTTAAGCAAGGCCAAATTATTGTTATAAGTTGCTGAGAATTGATCACGACAAGATTTAATTGGTAATTATTTAAAGATTTTTGTCCAATTTTTTTTAGTTCAATTTTCATCAAATGTATGCATAATTGTATTTATTTTATTTAGTAACGTAAAAAGTAAATGGGAGTACCATTTCGAGTAGTACAAATTGATTGAAAGGTCCGGAAAAACAATCTTTTTATTACATGGAGGAATACAAATTTATATTGATGATGCATTATATTCTTCTAAGTTTCAAAGGAATTTGAGGATATCCGCTGAAATGGGTATCATGTTGAGACAACCAATGAAGAAAATATTGAATATCTTTATATTACTAGCATAATATCAGATAAAAAAAATGCATATTGAAAAAAATTTGCCTATGTTTTCCTCCAGCTTGTACTACATATGTATTAGTACAATTGAATCACATATTATTGTAAGTCAGAAGTTTACAAATAAGAATATGTTTATAGTTTGCATGACCGGTTGGGCCATTCCGGATCAATAATGATGCGAAAAATAATAAATAATTAATGTGAACATTCATTAAAAAACCAGAAGATTCTTTAATATGATGAATTTTTATTTTATTTTATTTCTAGAATGTATACAATGTGATATTTGTGGAACACTATATCCACCATGTGAACCATTTGAATATTTTATGATTTTAATTGATGCATCAACAATATGGTCACATGTATGTTTATTATCAACTCGCAACCTGACGTTTGCGATATTAATTGCTAAATTGATTCGATTAAGAGCATAATTTTATGATTGTCTAATTAAGATTATACATCTAGACAATGCTGGTGAATTTACTTCTCAGATAATGCATGTCTATTAGAATTGATGTTGAACATCATGTAGCTAATGTTCATATACAAAATGAGAACATGTTATTTTGCATGCAACAACACTAATTCGCATCATGTCAACAAGTTATTATAAAACTTCTCCTTTATAATTGGTTTTTGGTCACATATCTAATAGTTCCCATATAAGAATTTTGGATGTGAGATATATGTTATAATTGCTCCACCACAACGCACTAAAATGGGATATCAAAGAAAGTTGGGAATTTATGTTGAATTTGAATCTCCATATATAATAGAGTATATAGAACCATTGATGGTAGAATTTTTCACGGCTAGTTTTGCCGATTGTCATTTTGATGAATCAATATTCCTAACCTTAGGGGGAGAAAACAATCAGCTGAAAAAAAGATAATAGTTGGAATGAATTATCATTGTGTAATTTAGATCCTCATAAATAATGTGAACTAGATGTTTAAAAGATAATTCATTTGAAAATATTAGTTAATCAATAGCCAGACGCATTTACAAAGAAAGTGACCAAAACACATATACCTGTTAATGCTCCACTTAATGTCGATGTCCCTGTTGGATAGACTAATGAAATTATAACACGCATGAAGCGTGGAATTAATCGGTTCTAAGGATAAAATTCTTGAAAAAGAAAATGAGCAAATAATGAAATTGGTCAAGTCGAGGATATAATAATTCAGATAAAACTCCAGAAGAGAGTCAAATTATAAGTAATATTGGAGTTCTAGCAGAAACTCAAGTATATAAAATTCATGAAAATGAAGAGATCTCGATAAACTATATCATGAATGGAATAAGATGGAACCGAGATAAAATTGATATTAATGATATGTTTGCATATAATATAGCGCTAGATGTAATGAACAATGAGATCATGAACCAAAATCTATTAATGAATGTCGACAAAGAAATGATTGGCCAAAATGGAAAGGCGCAATTGAGGCAGAATTAAACTCTCTTGAAAAACGAAAAGTTTTTGGGCCTATAGTCCCAATACCCGAAGGCATGAAGCCAGTAGGATACAAATGGGTATTTACGCGAAAACAAAATGAGAAAGGTGAAATTGTGAGATATAAAGCGCGACTTGTAGCTCAAGGATTTTCGCAAAGACCTGGAATTGATTATAAACAAACATACTCACCTGTGGTGGATGCAACAACTTTTCGATACTTAATTAGTCTGGCAGTACATGAAGGGCTCGATTTGCGCCTAATGGATGTTGTCACAGCCTATTTATATGGCTCACTTGATAATGATATATATATATGAAAATTCCTGAAGGATTTAAAATGCCTGAAGCATGTAATTTAGGTTCTCGAGAACATTATTCAATTAAATTGAATAAGTCTTTATATGGATTGTAATCTGGACGTATGTGGTATAACCATCTCAGTGAATTTTTATTGAAACATGGATATAGAAATAATACAATTTGTCCATGTATTTTCATGAAAAGATATGGAAATGAGTTTGTTATAATTGCAGTTTATGTTGACGATCTAAATATCATTGGAACTCCTGAAGAGCTTCAAAAAGCAGTAAATTATTTAAAAGAAGAATTTGAGATGAAAGATCTTGGAAAGACAAACTTTTGTCTTGGATTGCAAATTGAACATTTAAAAAATGGTATTTTTGTATATCAAGAAAATTACGTTGCAAGAGTGCTAAAAATATTTTCTATGGATAAATCACATCCGTTGAGCACTCCGATGGTTGTAAGATCATTAGATGAACAAAGATCCTTTTAGACCTCGAGAAAATAAAGAGGAAACTACTTGGTCCCGAAGTACCATATCTTAGTGCAATAGGAGCACTTATGTATCTTGCTGGACATACAAGACCGGATATATCATTTGTCGTAAATTTATTAGCAAGATATAGTTCTTCTCCTACGCGAAGACATTGGAATGGAATTAAACATATACTTCGCTATCTTCGAGGTACAATGGATATGGGATTGTTTTTTTTTCAAATGAATCCAAATCAGATTTAATTGGTTATGCGGATGCTGGATATTTGTCTGATCCACATAATGGCCGATCTCAAACGGGCTATTTGTTTACATGTGGTGGAACAGCTATTTCGTGGCGATCTGTGAAACAAACTATAACAGCCACTTCTTTTAATCATGCAGAAATTTTAGCAATACATGAAGCAAGCCGATAATGTATTTGGTTAAGATCTGTGATTCAGCATATTCATCAGACATGTGGCTTGTCTTTTGGAGAAATGATCCCGACGATCATATATGAAGATAATACTGCATGTATTGCTCAATTAAAGGAATGATACATTAAAGGAGATAGAACAAAACATGTTTCACCAAAATTCTTTTTCACACATGATCTCCAAAAGGATAATACTATTAATGTTCAGCAGATCCGTTCAAGTGAGAATCTAGCAGATTTATTCACTAAGGCGCTCCCTACTACAATATTTGAAAAGCTAGTTCGTAATATTGAAGTTCGCCGACTTAAAGATCTTGATTGGTGTTGTTATGAGGGGGAGTTAATATGCACTACATTTTTCTTGTAAGGTTGTAGTTGCTTGTTAAAAAAAATAATGTACTCTTTTTCCTTCACTAGGTTTTTATCCCATAGGGTTTTTCCTAGTAAGGTTTTAATGAGGCATATTCTTATGAAATGGACATCCAAGGGGGAGTGTTATGAATATAATAGTGGATGGTCCATTCATTTTGTAACTCCCAATATTAATCCTCATTCATTCCCCCACTATCCCACTACTATTGGAATTCATATCCCACTACTATTTGGAATTTATTTTCTTATTTATTATTGTAATGGTTTTTCATTTACAACTTGTAGCCTATAAATAGAGGCATTGTAATATTATTTTTGTACACATGAGAAATATATGAATAAGAGATTACCATTCTTTACATTATCTCTATCTTGTTTATGTTTGTTTATCTGTACTTTATAACAAAAAGCATTAATTAAATATTTTTAGAAGGTCCGGAAATAGATTTCTATTCTACACCTGCTTTTTATTTACAAGGAGGGGAATATTATTTTTCTATATGTCCTGTAAACTTAAAATCTTAATTTTTTTAATTTCATATTTACTTGCAACAAATTTATTTTGGTAAATTTATATATTTGACAAAATTATATAATAAATGATGTCACGCAAATTTTGCATCCTAAATTACTTTACTACTTATAAAAATTCAATTAAATAAATCTAGAAAAGAGAAATAATATTTATCATAACACTAATTAATGGAGTTTTTTTTTTCCTTGAGACAAAGCCATTAGACTGTTAGGCATAAATACAAGTAGTTGACATATCAGTAACGGAACATTTTTTTATTAACACATTAATAATTGAAATAATCATTAATATAGGTCAAATAATAAAATAATTTATGTGATTTATCCGAATGCGTTTTAAATCAAGATCATTCTATATATAACATTTAAATCAAGTGATAGTGTCATTAAAATTTTCACATTAATTATCTCAAAAAGAAAAAAAAAAAGGTATGCAAAAAATTTAAATAAAGTGATATTGTCATTAAATCAAGTGATATTGTCAATAGAATAACAAGATCATTCTATATATAACATTTAAATCAAGTGATATTGTCATTAAAATTTTCACATTAATTATCTCAAAAAGGAAAAAAGGTATGCAAAAAATTGATGATGCTTGAATGCCCGTATTGGGTGTGTACAATTAATTTTAGAATTGCAGTTGTTGTAAAGATTAGCTTGTGTACTGATAATAATTTGCTATTTAGACAAATTGTATGTTCATTTTTATTCATAAATATAACTATTAATTAATTAATTGAGAAATTGGAGAAAACTAATGAACTCAAATGTAAGGGAAGTGAGTGATTGACAGACAACTCAGTTAATAATTTATATACAGTAGTGTTGTTAAGATAGGCCAACAGCTCAAACAGATAGATTAAGCTAACAAATAATTTGGCATATGTACTACGCGAAATAATTTAGGAACACTTAACCTTAATTTGGATGAAAAGAATTAATTGAAAGTCAAGATATAGCAATGATTTACATAAAAACAAAGAGGATATAGTATGATTTAATAATTAATTCTCATTTGATTTATATATCTTACTGGGAATGTTATTCATAATGGTAACATCAAATTTGTAAAAAAAAATATTTTGTATATTTTCTGGCGTTATAACTTAAATGGGCTTGCACAGTAAGTTATAATGGCCATAAAGAGGCCGAGCTATATAGAAACTCACAAATGCTCTTTTTCATTTTTTTTTTCTCTTCAAGTTACTGTACATTGTTGTATATACAAATTGTACACCTTTTGTTTTAATCCAGTATTGAGAGCGGGGCCCAAGAACGAATTTCACGGTAGTTAACAAAAAGGAAAGGATAGAGAGATCCGATTACCATTTTGAGTTACACAAAGTTATCTTTTTCATTTTTACATTTTCAAAGTTCAAATTGTCGATCCAAACCGTCAACATAATTATCTAAATAAAATGTGCTTGCAGATCAAATTTTATATTTTTTTAAATTTTTTTACTATTTATTAAATATTTTATAAAAACTAGTCAAATTCAGACCATTGAATTTTGTACCCATCTTAATAAATAGCAAAAAAAGTTCAAAAAAATGTAAAATTTGATTTGCAAGCATATTTTATTTAGATAATTATGTTGAACGGTTTGAATCGATGATTTGGACTTTGAAAATGTAGAAAATTAGAAGGGTAACTTTGTAGTAACTTAATTAAATTGGTGTAATCGGATCCATCCTCAAAGAAAAAAGTTATATATTGGAACATGTTTTGTAACTACAATGGATTATATATATTATTAATTGAATGGTAATTATGCTAATGCTCCTTTGCATCCCCATTTTTTTATAAAACATCCAAATTGATCCTCCTTTGCATATCGTTTCCCGACTGCAGCAAACCAACATTGTTTATTTTTTTTATCATTTAAGTGGTGAAAGAGGTAATCAAACTGGAGGGGGAGTGTTGAATTCCAGATCAATTACATTGATTTCAGATCAAATAGAAATCAATTAGTATTAATTAATAGATATAGCAAATAATTCAATAAGAAATATTTTCATAGGAGAGATATCACCACCCATAATTAGACGTGTATTTAGTAGACATGCATTCTTTTTTTAAACATTCTTCATTGCAATTTTTTCTCTCGAAATAGCATCACCCATAATTAATGTACCACTCTAAACTTAGCTGTAGCTTTCCCATTAATAAAAGCATGGTTTCTGGTATGTTGTCTTTAATTAGCTTCTGGCTTTTCAATTAAAAACAGTAAACTGACATATTTTTCCTTCTTAAACTTATTATAAGAGATATCCAATCCAAAGTAGAATAATAATAATAAAGATTGTTGTAAAGAGTTTGTGGACTGTGAAGGTTTTTTCTTTGGAAAAAATGCCGGCAGGAGAGTAAGTCACCCTTCCTTGTTTAAGCTCAATTACATGCTTCCTTGCAACTCAAAATGATATATATGCTAGCTAGCTGCATTTGAAATGTAAAAGCGTGTTAATTGTTAAAATTGATATAAAGAAGCTTTGAAATGTACAAAGAAGCTGTCATAGAATTTGTTTGTGTGTATAAATGTGCAAATCTCCCCCATGTGTAACTTTAAGAATTATCTAAAATTTTGTTGAAATTAATGTTGGATGGAGTGAGACAGCAATAGACGTGTTATACAATTGAAATTTTTTATGCAAGAAATGCAATCGTAATTTTGCCTTAAACGCCAAATCCTGATTTGTTATTTCTTTATGAATCTGAATATCCTGCTTGTACATGCCTGAAGAATTGAAAAGCTGTATGAAGATGAATCTTATTACCATCATTATTGTGATGTACGATACAAATATGGATGGGAAGACGAGCATGCTCAAGTATTCTTACATTTGTTGCTCCAACTTTACAAAGATGGTACTATTTCTGAAGACAATGTGACAGACGATGTATGGCTTAGAATCCAGAATGGACTACAAAATTCAACAAACTGCAGCTTTGAAATTGATTTCTTGAAAGAACGCTTGTGTGATTACAAGAAATTTTATTCAGTACTTGCACATACAAGATCTCCGCATTTCTATTGGGATCGTAAAAAAAATACTATCATCAACACTGGTTCCGATTGGAGCAAGGTACGTATGCACTGAATTCATTCTCTATGATAGTTTAATTAATTAGGATCACTTCTTAGTTATTAGTTATTACACTATTATTTTCCTTTCTCCAAATTATATTTTTATCTTGAAAGATAGAAGGCTAGATACAACAAGTGGATATTGCTCTGTCAAAGAGTAAAGATGGTCAATAAGTTCAAGAAAAGTAATGCCCATTATTAAATTACGTACAGCTCAATCCTGAACTACTATTATCATTCAAAGGAGACAAAGATGGTCAATAAAATTCATGAAAACTAATACCCATTTTTAATTTGCAGTACCATCCTGAATTGATAATATTCGGGTTGATTATACGGAATTTGGATACTTTGGTAGAGGTATGCTCCTTACTAGAATATACCAGACGATTCTCAGAGCAAGAAGATTATGAAACTTCAACCGATTTCCATGAGAAGCTCCTTCAACATGACATTCCTCAAACATCTAATATTAGAACTAAATTTTGGAGAAGTTTAAAACGATTGTTTATGTGTATATGCAAGGTGAAGAAAGACTGAAGAGGTGTGTAGTTTTGTAAAGCTAGGAGGTTGCTTAATCCTAATTTACTTGCTTTAAGTTCCAAAAATGGTTTTTTGTATTGTGAATGTTTTTGGTGTGCTTTTAATTTGTTGTTGCCCCTCGACAATTAGTATAGGTGCTTCTCTGTGACTGAGGGAGAGCATCTTTATGATTGTATTTAGCTTTGGATGAAACTCTTGGTGGAGATGTTGTCAAGTTTTTGGTCAGGAAATTCATTTTTGTGCAGCCTAAATGTGTTTGCAAATTGAATTGGGTGAGTTTCACTTGGAAAGAGTAGTAAGACAATACCCTATTGTGCCCTCCTATTTCAAAAAATATTAAAAAACCTAAGAATTTATTTCTCCTGGATGGATTTATTACTCCTTTTAAAGTTCTTATTTCCATTTGAATACAATGAGAAGCACAAGACAAGCCTAAATGTTGTTAATCTGTCTGTAATGCAAGTGCTTGGAGATCAAGTTTCACATTTTTTTTTTGGAAATTTATACTATTTTTTTAGAACTTTGAAAATCACTATTTTTTCAAAAATTATTGATCATAAAAAAAAAAAAACAGTGTTTACTGAAAATTCAAAAAAAAAAGAAAGTCTAGAATGGTCTAGAACATCACTACTTTTGAATGGACTAGAATCTTTAAATTAGTTGATTTCTACATGTCTAAAATAAAAGTAAAAAGATTATGAAAATGTAAAATTTGATCCACAGGTATATTTTCATATGGTGATCATGTTGAACGGTTCTGATTAACTATTTGAATTTTGTAAACAGAGATATTGAAACATAAAACTGCATGTGTTACAGAAATCATACCTAATAATGCGTAGTAGGTTGGTGAAAACTTTTTGGATCGGACCGATAAAAAGGAGGAGAATATACAGATGAATGAATCTAACAAAAAGTGTAATTGAAATTTTTAATGTATAACGGGAGTAATTTTTAAGGGGAAAATTCAATTTCTTAAGCAGGCGCAACCCGGCTGTTTTCGAAGAAAAAAAAACCTGCAAGGGGTATTGATAAGCCATTTTAATATATACCTTAGGATATGGTTTGATCTACAAAACTGTGTCAAATTTTTTGTATTTATTTTTAGTTTAGTGTCAAATATATCCAAGAACCAAGTTACTGCCGAAAAGTTGTTTTAATTGCAGAAATCAAGCAAAATGGAGCATAAACTCAAGTTGGTGCGGGCTGCAGGAAATCTGTGCGGGCCGCACAAAAATAATTCAGAGAAAAGTGAATTTCGGAATTAAATCAAGAAATCTCCAGAGCCTCCTGCGGCCTGTACAAAAATTCTCTGCGGGCCACACAAACCAGAAGACTTCAACTCTGTGGGTTGCAGGAAATTTGTGCGGGCCACACGAATCTTTTTCCTTAGCCAATTTCAGTCGCCTTTCCATTTTGTGCGGGTCGCACGAATTCTATAACAGGCCGCACAGGAGGCTGCACCAGCATGAAAAATTGCTATTTTGGGAGTTAGTGCGCTGAGTAGGCGCCATAATTAGAATAACTTGGCCTCCAAGTTCATAAAACATTATATAAGGATAAGGAGGCCACAGGAGAAATATATCAAGAAAGATTTAAGCCATTACTCTCGACTTCTCTATTGCGATCTAAGTTGCGAATTTGAAGGAATAGAAGGAAGAAGTCGAGGTTTTGCTTGAGCGACAAGGGAAGAACTTGGGCAGGAACTAGGAGATTGGTTATAATCTTTTCTCTTATGTATTTTCTCAGCTTTTACCATGTTTATTTTGTATTTTCTTGTGGATGTGAAAGCACCCATGAGAGGCTAAATTTTCTCTCTAGGGGCTAAGGCGTTAAACATGAACTTGTGTTAATTTTCAGTTTGTTTGATTATTTATTTATGATGATTGTTTGCTTGCATGATTATTTTTGTTGATTGATAAATTCTCGTTAATTGCATAATCTGTGTACATGATAAATAGTATTCCGTTTAGATTTTACAACTTGAATTGCTAAGGATCAATTGCTTAACAGTATCTTACTATGTGCTTGAATTACCTTAGGATGTAAGATTAGTAACACACCATTCTAATCTTTGTCCGGAACCACAGGAATTAATGGTTAGGTTAGGGTGAAATACTTAATTAAGAAGCCTTAAACTTAATTGGAAACCCTAGATTAGATTAGATGTTGATATATTATTTTGTGTGCATGCAATGTTAAATATCCCTATTAGGATCGTGACAGCCCTAAAACTAGAGGAACATTAACTCATCGCACTAATATAGCTGTATCAATAGTTAGTTGAAATAGGCTAACACGCACTTAAATCTAGGTAGCTAGGGTGAAATACTTAATCGTGAAATCCGAATTATCTAGGCATATCATAAAGTTAGAAACCACATCAAAGCAAACATGAATTTAGAAATCAAATAAATAAGAAATTAACCAAGAAATTGTGAGCCAAAGCCTCTAAACTTCTCCAACTTAAATCACATCTGAATTTTAATTACTTGTTACGATCTTTTAATTTTTATTAAAAACGAAATTACATAAAATCCCCCTTTTTACTCTTAGTGTTTAGTTTTAGAAGTAGTTTATTTTAGTAAAAATTAATATTTCTTTATTTTCCTTCGGATCGATACCTACATACTACAAAAGATAGGTTGTGCGCTTGCAACTAACCCAAATATTGTGTACAAAGGTTTATAAATTTTAAAAGTGAAAGGTATATTAAAATTGTTCTATTTTTCAATACCTAAAATACACAACAGGTATCACAGGGATGTGCTTAATATTTTTCATGAAAATATTTAAAAATTACTTATTTTTCAATCAAAACTTAAGAATCGTTCATATTCTCATTTTGAATTTAATTAAAATTATTAATTCACTAATTCATTATTAACATTATATCGAAACAAAAATTACAATAATGATTGTTTTCATTAGCCAAATAATTATTCTTTTCAAACTTAGAAGAAACTCATTGATTGTGGTTGTAAGACTAATGAACTGTGGTACCGTCTTATCATTGATTTTCTTTCCGATAATGATGGCATTGTAATATTGATTATGTATTGTTTCTGTTAACAAATTGTCATGATAGTTAGAATAGTATAAGCCAAAAAATGACATATATATGTTATTGTATCTGTCAGTGTTACCAGACTAGAAATTGTAAAGTTAAGAAACTAAACGTTATTAGATTTTATGGTTAAAATATTTTGACCCAAACCATTTATTTTAATAAGATTCTTAGAGTTCTTATTTATTTATGTAATTTTTGTTATTCAATTGGATATTGTTATTGAGCATTTGCATTCGTTATTATGAAATGAACTGTTAATTTCTTGTGCGGAGATTTCATTCTGAATATGGATTTCCTTCGAATCCAATAATCTGAGTGGCAATCAGCACTGAGGAATAATTTATTATTTCTCATCCATTTTCTCTTGTGAGATTCACAGGTTTGTTAGACGGAGACTGTTATATCCCGTGATTCTAAGTACAATTAAATTTGCCTAATAATTAAAGTTTACGACTAATTAAAATTTAATAAAAATGATTAGAGTTAATAAAGTGTAGTTAGTAGATATTTATTAACGAAATGAACGATTAAAATTTTATACGCAAACAACTATCAAGAAATCATTGATTAGATTAATATTCAAATTTGAAAATTCCTTGGACATGACCCGTGACACGTTTGGTCACTCAGATCGGAATTGAATGATTAAGAATTGGAACTAAATTTTTGTTTGAGATCCGGAGCTTAACCCCTGCCCCCTCCTGCCTTTCTTCTCCTTTTCACACTGGGAACCGGTCGGTCCTTGCCTTGTTGCGCTTGCTCTTCATCCGGGTAACTTTGACCCTTGTTATTTTGGTTTTGGCCTTGTGGCTTGTGGCTGTTGCTTTGACTTGTGGCCTTCGTGCCTTCTTGTTTGACCTGTGGCTTTGGAGCCTTTTCTGTTCTGTGGCCTTTGTGCCTTTTTGCTCTGACCTGTGGCCGTGTGCCTTCTTCTTATGTGGTGGCTGTGCCTTGACTTGTGGCCTTGGAGCCTTTTCTGTTCTATAGGCCTTCGTGCCTTTTTTCTGTTGGAGTGGCTGTGCCTTGACTTGTGGCCTTTGAGCCTTCCCTTGCTCTATAGGCCTTCGTGCCTTTAATTTGCTGGGTTGTCTGTGCTGGTTTGTTGCTTGTGTGCTTTGTGGTGCCTTGCTTGATTTTTTGACTGTGCTGGTTTTTAGCACTGACTTGCTTGTTTCGGTGAACTTGGGTGTGTGTTGCTTTTGTTCCGTTGTTACTGGCACTGGCATTTGGCTCTGTTTGCTTTGCTCTTGTTTCTGGTACCGATCTGGTACTGACTTGAATTGACAGGGACCTAATTGCGAAGTTTTGAAACTGTTGGGTGAAACGATAAAAATCTAGGCCTTTGTGTAAATTAAATTAAGATAGGGACTGAATTGCAAAATGGGGAGATTTTATTAGTGTTTTTGGTTTGGGCCTTGGTTTAAATTAATTGAAACTGGCTTAATTTTTGATCGGGTTGTACAAACCCAACTTAAATTCAATTAGCACACAAACCCGAAGTTAATTGGAATTAATAAAATAAAGATAAGTTAAAGGAGTAAGAAAATAATAGAATACGTAAATTTGGGTTGATATGCTTGATTGTTATAAATATTGATCAGAATATATATTATTCTGATATAGGCGTAATTATGAGAAAGACAGACGAGATAGAATGTTCAGGAGAACAGATTAATGGTGACCTTAGTTAGTGCCCTACGATATCAGGTGCGGGATTCTTGGACTTGTTTGATAATTTATATTCATGAATTAAACTGCTTCCAATTGTCATGTTGAATTGCTCGATTGATTGCATAATCGAATTGTTTGAATCATATGCATAACCGTATTAAATTAGAACTGATATGTACTGAAATTGCCTTATTGCGGGCCGCAACAACCCCCATTACGGGCCGAAATCAACCGAGCAGCTTAAAATATAGTCTCTGAATGCTTTATTGCGGGCCGCAATAAATTCATTGCGGGCCGCAATGAATGGAACCGAGTGAAATACTCTCTGGCTGAGAATTGAGTGCTTTGTTGCGGGCCGCAACCACAGCCATTGCGGGCCGCAATGAGAGCCTGGAAAATGCCAATAGGAGATGGAAATTTTCGGGTTATTAAGTTGCGAGCCGCAATAACCCCATTTCAGTTCGTAATAAATATCACAGTTAGATTTGCATGTTGAATGTTATATCGTTTGTTTGTGTTCTTTTGTTTTGGAACTACGGTCGAAAGTCCCCAACAATTTGTGACTATCTGGGATGGTCGGTAACGTTTCGAAGTCAACGCTGGGCGATGACTCGAAACCATATGTGCATATGGGTATAGTTATCACTGCTGGGCAGTGATTGATTGAGATCAGTCAATGCTGGGCAATGACTGATCGTGACGGAGACTTTGGGTGACTGTGAGGAAACGATGAAATGGTGTCATATCCAGTCTGGGACAGGAATGACAGTTTGGTTTGACGTGTTGCGAATGGACGATTCTGAGCTTGTTGCATACGAACTTTTATCTGATTATGAACCAGACCTTAGTTAATGGTTAAGCCAAAGCACTGCGGATGGGTGTCAGATAAAGGGTCCAGCTTGGTGGGCCATCTGTAGGGGTCAGTGACACTACAGATGTGGGTTGGAAAAGGGTCCAGCTCGGTGGGACATCCGTAGGTGCTACCAGCTGTAATAAACTGAGTTAAGCCAGAAACGTGCGTGTTTGAGATTCATCTTGGAAATTCCGTAACTTGTGTTTCATTTGGTAAATTGTTGTCGATCATATGCACTTGTTTTATTTATGAATATGCATCTGTCTGAACTGCTTTTGTATGGTTTCATTTCTGAATATAGATTTTGATTGCAAGTCCAATAATCCAAACTGTGGCAAATTCGCACTGAGGGATAATTTTATTATTTCTCACCCGTTTCCCCTTGTGGGATTCGCAGGTTTGTTAGACGAAGACAGAGAAACGTTTTTGGGATTCAAATTGACAGCAAGGCCATTTAAAAGTTTGGGATTTGGGTTATTATATCTGACAGAGTGCAGAGAATATATCTCTAGCATCATCCACTGTAAAATGTCAGATAATTATTGTAATTAAATTGAGATGTGGGGAAAATAATGGATACTATTGGCAATGCATAAAAAGATCCATGCCTTAGGTTACGTATATTGAATGGCAAGATAGACGCGGTAAGAATCGTCGCACCTCCAGATTTGAGGTGTGACAGAGACAGAAAAACTCTTTTGGGGTTATAATTGACAGCAGGGTCACCTAAAGGTATGTGATTTGAGTTTATTATATCGGACAGGGTGCTGAGAGTATATCTCTAGCATCATCCATTGTAAAATATCAGTAATTATTATAAATAAATTGGGATGTGGGAAAAATAATGGATGTTATTGGCAATGCATAAAAATATCCATATCTTATGTTACGTATATTGAATGGTAAATAAACGCGGTAGAATTGTTGCACCTCCGGATTAGGGGTGTGACAGGTAGAGTGCACAAGACCTCTTTAATATTTGTGCCAAAGAAGATCAAGCGGTTTGGATCTAACACAAAATTTGAGTTATCTTAGGTGATATGAATTCCCCACCTCTTTCTAAAAATTAAACCATATTATGCCTAGTTTGAGATGCATGAGTTCAACAATTCAATTGGACACGTGTCCAGTTGCAGGCATAATATTGTAAATTTTGTAAATTTTGTATGTTTTTTATCTTCTGAATTTTAATATGCTCTGTATTAATTAATAAAAATAACGGAATAGATAAATAAAAACTTATGATATTTCTGATTGTGATCAATAAGTCTAAAGTTCAGAAGAATAAAAATGCAGTGAAAAGAATATCTGAATTGGGCAACAGCTTAAAAACACAAAGATAACATGGTTTCTGATAACATGTTATCAAATTCATAGAAATATATTGTTTTTCTTTAATCTCGCATCAACATTATATGTAACCACTTCTGAATTTAAAATCATATCTTTATTAATATCTTTTAGAAAAATGATCGTATCAGTATTGATATCTATTTATCGCCAATAGTAAAATACAAATTATAATTTTTGCTTCTTTTTTAATTTAGAGGGTTTTGAGGAAACAATATTTAATCTTTTGTTTAAAAAAAATTGTCACTTCCAATTCAAAGTTGGATTGATCAACAAAAGTTGCTCATGATATACATAATAACTGATTTTTATTATAGATTAAATGTTTAATATATAATTATTAATGATAAATTGTTGTATATCGATCAAAATTAATGTTTAAAGTTACTTATTTTCCAACAAAAATATTAGAATAATCTTAAAAATAATTCATGAGTCCATATTTAGTATTATGTTGAAACAAAAATTACAATAATGATTTAAATAAAAATGAAACGTTTTAAACTATTGAGAAATGCAAGACTTATCTTTTGGATAAAAAAAAAAAACAAAGCACTGCATAAGTAAAATGAAAGATTTAGGTTGCCGAGCATGCCAATATTGTTTTGAAAAAAAATATTATAAGATTTAGTGCAAAGACTATTTGGTTTCCTCCATGATCTCAACTATTTTATTATTGAATTTATTTACCTTTGGTTCCATTAAAAAAACATTATTAATTAATCTAATTGTTAAATGGGCAAGAAATTTCAACATTTGTAGGTGAAGCTTCACGCAAAACTTGGTGGGTCATGCTTGTTAATCAAAGAGATCATGTAATTGGTATGCTTCTAGTACTAAAATTATGGAACTATAAACATTTTCATTTTTTTATATATCTCAAGATAATCTTAGTCACTATTAATGCAAAATCGTCGTAAATGATGGATTAATTCACGATATCTTAGAAGGATTACTCACTCTCTAAGGTCGTGGGTGTTGCTAATTTGAGCGCTAAATTATAATATTGAGATATGAGGAAAAAATTTCCTTTATCTATTTAAAAGTGAATTCTCAGTGCTTATTCAATGGGCTAGTAGATGAATTTAACAACAAATAGAATCTGACATTGGATCTCCTTTATATATGCTAAATACCTGGGCTCGAATTCACACTGTGTTGGATCTTCTTTCTATGATGGTTATTCAAAATCAGACATCCAACATGTAAAAGATTAAAATTTTATATACTTGATTGGGCATGGACAGTAAGTTATACTGGCCATAAAGAGGCCCAGCTAAATAGAAACTTGCAAATGTTATTAAAGAATATTATCAGCTCCTATCTTAGCGGAGTCAGCAACTGGTTTTCAAAGCATTGCCAACATTAAGCAAATGATCAAGCAATTAAAAATTATTAATTTGGGTTGGTTTTAATAAAATGTAAAAAGAAGACAAAAAATAAAAATAAAGCTAATTAAAGAAAGAAGAAAAAAAAAAACATAATTTTGTAAGAAACTGACATCTCCAAAAGACCCAAGAGAGCTCTCAGTGTTATACCATGTGGTAATTTTATCAAAAAAAATCCAAAAAATGATAAATGGCATTCATGCAAAAAGGAATGTCACAAATAATTTGTTTCTTTCTTTTTCACTTTCGTATACCAAATTAACAATTTTACCAGCCGACACAAATAATTCTTCCTGCAATTTATATTTTCCTTTCTTCGAAACAATGCATCTCATTTTAGTGTGGAAGCAAACAAACAATGTGTCGACCTTTATTCGAAATAATATAAAACGCTAAAATAATTCCAGATACCCCCAAACTTGATTCTTTTTATTTCTTAATTGATCTTATTTTGCCGTCTCAACTTTTTTAAGTTGTTAGGTCAACCTGCCTGATCGGTACGACACATAGAAAGGAAGGATTTTGGGGTGCAATTTGTCTCATATAAAGGAACTCTCCTTTATCCTTTCCTTTATTAGTTTTTTTTTTTTTTATTTGATCTTATTAATTGATTAGATAGAAAAGTGGAAAGATAAAAACGGTATTTAGAAGAAAAAAATTCTCTTAGCTCTAAAAATCAGAAAAGTTGCCCTAAATATAACACTCGGGCCCCTAAATAAAATACAAAAGTAGCAAGTTTATTGAGAATTATGAATCTTAACATAGACTAAGTGTGGGATACACAAACTTAATTTGTTAAAATTTGAAATTTCCTATAAACGTACTACTTTTGTATATTTTAAAATTCTACAAATAAAAGATTTGGACGCTTACCACATATGTTTTCATTTTCATGCATCTCTACGCGCGCCGACTTTAGTGTATCGAATGACATATATTTTAATATTCACTCGGGATAGGGCCCTTATATTATATTTTGTGAATATGAAAATTCTGATATTGTCAATTTTGAGTTAACTCAAATTTTGAGTTTAGATCCCAACCGTTCAATTTACGGAAGTATAGTGTGTCCGATGGGCATCAAACTCACTTTTCAGTCCGATGGGCTCTGTCATCCGATCCGCTTTAAGATAATTATGGATTTGCGATCTTTTATACAATGAATATTAATTAGTACTAGATCAAAGGAAAATTTTATAAATTTAACAATTATTAAAGAAATTAATCTTCTCATCAATTAAACAACAAGTAAAAATCAGGTAAATGAACAAAATTTTACACACTCTTGCAAGCGAAAAAATCCTCCACCATTTTAATCACGTCGTTTGAAAACAAAATATGTTCATGTCATATGATAAAAAAAATCCTCCACCATTTTAATCACATTACGATTTTACATCTCTAATTGTCTATATACAAAAAATTATATAAAAAAAAAGCCTTAAACTCCCATGCAAGTGAAGCAAATAACAGCCTATAGTAAAAAGTTCTATAATCAATAGTGATATAAAAAGGCTGTACAAACAGCTTTCTCTATTAGAAAGGCCACTCCAAGTAAATAATTGAAGATTCAACTATAAAACATTAGCTGACAATTGACATACTCCTTTTAAGTGTTCATTCTTGCCCTTGTAACGATCGAGCTGCTGTTGGATACTCTTGGTTTAATTTCATTTAATACCACTAGCTTCATATTTAGTTCATATATAGTTAAATTATGGCATAGCTTCATAGTTAAACTTTGCCGGACCTTGAGAAACATCGTTGTCATATTAGAACGCCAGGAATGTCTTGATCAATGAGCTTCGGATTCTGAAGTAATTTCAGCTCTTTTTGGCCTTTCAATTCTGAAGTGTATAAACAGGATATTCATTCAGATAATTGAAATAATTAATGCAGCATATACATAATATTAAAAGTTTCTATGCATGTAAGGATGCATGTAATTATTAAACTTACTCTCCTGCATTGTCCAAATTTTCCATGCTGATCCTTCTTTCGATCGAGGCCGATCGACGTCAGCCAACACTGCCATGTTCTCTGAAAATTAATTAATTAATTAAGTAGATAATTAATTATATGGAAAAAACCATGCTTTTATTTAATTGGAATTAAAGCTATACAACTAATCCAAAATACTGTAATTAATCTATATATTTGTAATTAGAGGTACAATAATTAAAACTAGCCAGCATACAAAAGCAAATTAATTAATATATCTAGCACCAGCTCTCGTTACTAAAAGGACAACAATATATATATATATATATAATTAGCTAAGTTAATTAATAAGTACTTACAATTATTAAGAAGTATATATGTCAGTTCCGGATCAATCTGGATATATGTATATATATGGTTTTGGTTCACACCAATATCTCATTTTTTTTAAAAACTGATTTTGTATATTGGCACAGACACAATTATGGTGTGAGGGAAAACAAATATACCACATCAGAAGACATTCGACATTATATATAGATAGGTTCAGTTTCTCATAAAAATAGTGTTGTCACAACCTTGATGCATTGTAGCATGTTAGGTTTCATCATGCCAAGAAGATCCAAATAAACATGTTGAAGGGAAATCTTATTGTTTATTTAAATATGCATCTCCGTAACTTATGCATCATGCCAAGATTATCCAAATATGTATCATGCCAAGAATTGTTCTCTATATGTTAAATAAATTTACATAATTATTAAATATAAAATAATAGCTTATTTTATATAAAGTATTCAGAAAATAATGAACTCTATTCATAATATTTGTGACATAATTTCAACAGTTTCAAAATTTCATTAAAAATTCACATGCAACCAATTTTTAACATGCTAATTCTAATTAAAAACATATGTTATACATAATTATATATTTCGATATAGTTAAGGCATAATTAAATAAAAAAATTCAAAACAAAAAACAGAGGACCTTTTTTATAATTCTGGAGCCTCAACAGAGACAAATGTTTTAAGACATTCCATTTTAAATTAATAGCACAAGAAAAAATTGTACTTAATTGCAGACATTTTATTTTGTTCATAGAAAAAATATTTATTGATGATTTAATTGATATGAACCGTTCAATATCTATGTTGTCCCTGTACAAAGAAAATAGTAAAAAACAATCTAAACACGCACTGATATAAAATGGCCATACAGACAGCTTTTATTATTAGAATGACAAGAACTTTCAAATTAATAAAGCTGAACCTTAATATATAAAACATTGGGTCCTAATTAGTAAAATTATTTCCCTTAATAGATTTTAGTAACGAGCTACCTGCTGTTGAATTTGCTTCTTCTTGCTTTGCTACTCTAATTACCAAGAATAAATGTGATTTTTATTAACTGTAGTTTTTCAATTAAAAGATTTGTTTTTGCTATATTAAAAACATTGTACTATATGTCTATATAGCAAATATTCTGTTCGATTAGCTTCAATCTGCTGGTTTTCCAATTAATTAAAGGATAAAGATTTTTTTCCCCCGGTTCCTATCCCCCATTCATCCCCCAATCATTAATTATGTAGGGGATCACAACTTCAAGTACAAAAAGACAAAAGAAAACGTGTATCAATCATTAATTATGTGGGGGACCACTTATATTTGAAAATTTTTATAACTGGCACGCACAAGTATTCATATATAATACATCCAGTATTCATATATAATACACTAAGTATTCATATCTAAGATATCAAGTATTTAAAAAAAAAAACTGGACACATCACCCACCCATCTTTTACACGTTTTTAGAGGTGATTTTTTTTTTCTCCGTTCACTCTAACTAATATTTCTTACAATTTGTGAAGAATTTTGCGAATCTAAAATCACAAACGTCTTCTACGCAATTTTATCTTTCAAATGAGATCCATGATGAAATACTTTTGAGTTATCCATCGCGCAAGTATTCATACCTCGTAAAATTATTTATATCTCGTCATGCAAGTATTCATACCACGTCGAGCAAGTATTCATACCTCGTCGAACAAGTATTCATACCTAAGATAGAGTGTACTGGACACTTCCAGTAATTGAGTGGTAACAAAATTTCAATCGGTAAAAAATGAGTGAATTATGTGTCTAGTTTTTTATTTGTGAAATACTGATGAGGTATGAATACTTGTTCGATGATGTATGAATACTTGAATGACAAGGTATGAATACTTGTGCAACGAACACCTCGAAAATATGTCATCATGGATCTCATTTGAAAGAGAAAATTGTGTAGAAAACGTTTGTGGTTTTATATTTGCAAAATTCCTACTAGATTGTCAGAAATATTGATTAGAGTGAACGGAGAAAAAAAACCCACCTCTAAAAACGTGTAAAAGATGAGTGAGTGATGTGTTCAGTTTTTTTTGAATACTTGATATCATAGATATGAATACTTGATGTATTATATATGAATACTTGCACTTGCCGTGATAATGACACGTTTTGTTTTGTCTTTTAGCGCTGAAATTTGTGGTCCCCTCTTAATTAGCAGTCAACAAAGACAGTTATTGACTGGAGGATGAATGGGGGATGAGAGCTGGGGGATAGTTAGTCGGTCCCTTAATTAAAACAGCAAACTAACTTGTTTTTCTTTCTTTAATTAAGTATCAGAGATCTCCCAAGTTCAATGAAGATTATTATAAAGACTGCCATTGGTAAGGTTTTTTCTTTGGAATGCGAGTCCACAGACACAATTGCCCACTTTAAAGCAAAAGTGCAAGATTAATTAAGAAGGTATTCCACTGGATCAACAAATTCTTATTTATGAACTCAAATAATTAATCGACGACAGAATCTTGGATGCGGTACTAGATATGGGGGGATGAAAAAATAAAATGTAAAAATGTATAATGTAGAGAGATGGGATTCTAACTAATTAAAGTTCTCCTACAATCTAACGAACAAATTTAACCAAATTTAATATACATAATTAAAAAATTTAGAATCATGACGTGATTTAGCCACTTTTAGAATACACTAAGATCCATCCTTGTTTAATTAAACTCAATTATATGCATTCTTGCAACTCAAAATATGAAAAGGCGCATTAATTATTAAAATTGATAAAGTACATCGAAGCTGGCATGGAAGATTATGGCGCCAATTAAATGAAGATAAAATATACAGAAATTCCTGCATGGTGTAACTTCATATTAAAAAAAATTGTTCAAATGCTCAATGGACTCAGGTCGCAATATATATTGAGAATAAAAGCACATATATTACAATTTCTTTAAAAAAAACAATATCATGTTTTTTTCAAGTATATAACACACATACATTACATTAATTTCTATCATTTTTATAATTAAAATTTTTGATGCAAAAGTTGCAATAATAATTTTGTCTTACGAATGTTAATTGTAAATGCAATTGTATTCATTCCTTGCATTATGCGGTTCCGTTCCTTTGAATATTTTATTTATTAAAAATAATCCAAATTTCGATTCCTCATCCGGACTCCATTCTGTCCAGTTAAGTAGTTTTGAAAATCTCTCTAGACCCCAGCTGCTTTTATAGACTATTGAGCGCTGATTTCCTTTTGATTTGAAATTGTGGGATTAAAAGTTATTAAACCGGACGGACTCCGCTGGGCGCTGCGCTAGGCAGTTTCTTTTCTTTAGCTTCACTATTTTATTATAAATGAGCAGCCCAAAATGTGTGCCCAAATGTGAACCTTTGAGAAGCATTTTTCTATTCATGGTGTTACACCAAAAGGTATAGTACAAAGTTTCAGTACAGTAAACTGTACTTTTTAACCCTTAAGCACACTTTTCGGTTCAGATTGCAAGTATACAATCCTATCGAGCAGTATATTATCAGGTATCGATCACAGGGACGGTTCAGATTTAATCTAGAATTTCACCTAAATTAAATAAAAACTAGAAGTTGAAAAAGGTTGTTTTGGTTTCTAAAATTTCCTACAGTTCAATGACAATAATAAAATGCAAAGAAGTAAATAAACTTGGTTTAAATCAGATATAAAAAGCGTTTCCAGGGTTATGACTTCATCTCAGTTTTGCCTCGAGGTGCCCGGTCCGTGTAGTGCCCTACACGGGCCGTGTCAGTGTACACGGGCCGTGTACTGTCGTACACGGTCCGTGTGGCCCTCGAGTGAATGCAGCAGTTATTGTTTTCCTTGTGTTGTTCCTTTGTGTAGGGTTCTACTGACCAGACCTAATGTTCCTAAACCTCAACTGTCGTCTGTTGGTTCATTAACTTGGTATGGAATTGCAATATATGCCCTCGTCGGGTTCTAGACCTCAACTGTCGTATGTTGGTCTGAATTACCTAGTTGCTTGGTTGGAATACTAAAGGTAACCTCATTCCGTCGATATGAGGAAATATTCACCTGTCGGTTACTACTTGGTTTCACCTTTCGGATCACTAATCCTACCTCATGTACTTAGTTTGGTTAAATGTTCATAAGGGCCAAAGTACCTTCTAGATGTGATCATTCATCTAGTGGTAAACCAATAAAAATCAAATAACTTATACTAAGCAATTAAATAAATCACAATCAAGCAAACACAAATTTCAACAAAAGAATTCAATAACTAACATACAAAACAAAACATTCGATTACATCACAACCCTAGAAACTAAGAAATCTACTCAGACATGGTTCTAAAACAAATAAAAGAAGTAAAAAGAAGATTAGCCATGACAAAACCCGAAGAATAAAGAAGATCCGTCGAAAACTTGCGTCTTTCGCTTCTCAACTTCGTCTCCAAGCTTAGCCGTCAAAACCAAACCCTAGAAAATGCTCCTCTGCTCCAGAATGTCCTCTCTGGTGCAAGAAATCTCGCTTATATAGTTGTTTTGCCGACCTTCCATTCCTTAGCTTTCTTTCCAAATTCTGGATTTGTTTCCAAAATTGCTTGACACGGCCCGTGTGGAATCCTACACGGACCGTGTGCCTGTGTCCTTCATGCGGTCGAGTCAGCGGTCTTCATGCGATCGTGTCATCGGTCGAGTCGAGATTGACACGGCCCGTGTGGAATGTTACACGGACCGTGTAGAGACTTCTAAATTCCAGATTTCTTCTCGATTTCGCCCGATTCCTGCAGAATAAGAATAACTTGCAGCAGTACCACATTCTATATATATTCAATGAATTATAACCGAATTTATAGATTAAAACACAGGTTTTTGGTACGATTTTAAGGTCAAAATATAGATATGAATACGAGATATCAAATTCCCCCAAGCTAAAATCTTGCTTGTCCTCAAGCAAAAATCCTAACTTAGGTAAAGGGCTGGCCTAATGATTACCTAAATGCAAAAGTAAATTCTAATGCGAACAGTTTACGTGATCTTGCTATTGTTAAAAATCTTCGAGAGTCCTTTTGAATAACAATTTGGATTTCTTTGACAAATTTTGATTCACCCCACTAATCAACTAATCAAATGTCATAATTTGAGATGTTCTAATGTTTGCTAAAACTAATTGTTCGAATTGATTGATCTTTCATTCTTACATCAAACTTATGCCCTCATTTGTGGTGATTTTGCTTTTTACCCCCCCCAAGCTTGGAACAAGCTTAGGTTAGAAAGTTGAAGACTTCGCGTGTTGACATATGCATAAGTTTTAATTGTGGTTTTTCTCGAGCTCAAAGGCATCCATTAGGATTGTGCCAGTACTCATTGTTTTCTTTCTAAGTGTGGGAGACGAGCTCAAAGGCGCCCTGTAGGACTTATTGCCAGTACTCTTATTTTCTCCATCTTTTCGTTTGTTTTAAGTGCTTTGCATATATCATGAATACACACATCCAGTGGTATTCTTTCATACCAATGGATATCCCAATCTTTCGTTTATTGAAAACCCCAGTTCTTTGTTTTAAAAGGCACAATTTGGTTTCAAAATGATTTCTCAATTCAATTTGACTTTCGTTCTTTCAAATGTTCAAACTATCCCATCCTATGCAATTCTTTGATCGACTTATGGGGTTATTTCTATCTTCTCAAAGTCATCATACTTGTAACTCAAAATTTCTCTCAAAGGTTCCTAATTCTAGCAATTCACGCAAATATATCGCCTAAAAGTGCAATAAAAAGTAAACATGACCTAGAAATAAAAGAAAAAAAAAAAAAAAAAAAGTAAAGCATGAACGAAATGATAAAGTTCTCCCCCCCAAGCTAAGTCCGAGCATTGTCCTCAATGCTTCAAGACAGATATAAGATAAAAGCTGGGGAAAAGAAAACAAACCTGATCAGTGGTCAGCAGGATCATCAAGGCGCCAGTAGCGCATCTCAGCCTCGATCGCCTCAATCCGCCCGCCATAGTCGGTCACCTGCTGAATGGAGGAGACCCTCGGTGCGGTGGTGGCGCACGGTGGGAGGTGGAGAAATCGCCGGCCGAGAGGAAGAAGAGAGGAGGCGGAGTAGGCGAGAGGGGCGGCTACACGGCGGCGCGCGGAGGTCGGGTCGGTTCGAGAGAGAGGTCGGGTGCACTGTGGGAAGAGGTGATTTGCCCGTGTGGGAGGGAGGTATTTATCAGAAGCGAAAGGGCGTAACTGATGCGGAGCGGACGCGACTTTCCATATGCGTCGTTTGGCGGTTACACGGGCCGTGTAGGAATTGATGCGGGCCGTGCGGTGTCACCCTCCTGGTGTTGTACGGGCCGTGTATAAGTCTGTACGGGCCGTGTAGAAATCGCAGGGATCGTGTGTCTCACCATCCTGGTGTGGTACGGGCCGTGTCATATGTTGTGCGGCCCGTGTGAGATGCTCTCCTTGGAACTTCCTAAATGCAAATTAATGGAAAACAAGTATGCATGCAAATAACAGTATGATGCAGAAAGATAAAAAATTAAAAATGCAAGAAATTTAAAAAGGGCTTGGGTTGCCTCCCAAGAAGCGCTTGTTTTAGGTCTCGAGCTTGACCACCTGCTTTAAGTTTCTGCTGGAGCAGGATCAGAGAGATCTTGATCGAACCGCTCGGTCTGGGGATGGTCAGCAATGTAGTGTTTGAGACGCTGACCATTGACTTTGAAAGTCCTGCTCTCGTGATTCCCAATCTCAAACACTCCGAATGGGTACACTTTCTTCACATGGAATGGGCCTGACCATCTTGACTTCAGCTTACCTGGAAACAGTCGCAATCTAGAATTAAATAGGAGTACAAGATCACCTACCTTGAATTCGCGAGGCGCAATACGCTGGTCATGAACTCGCTTGGTTCGCTCCTTATAGATTCTGGCATTCTCGTAAGCATGCAGGCGCATTTCCTCCAACTCGTGTAGATCAAGAATGCGCTTCTCACCAGCTGCGAGCATGTCCATGTTGATGGTGTGCGTGGCCCAGAATGCTTTGTGCTCGATCTCCACAGGTAAATGGCAGGGCTTGCCATACACTAGCTTGAACGGACTCATTCCAATCGGTGTTTTGAAAGCAGTGCGGTATGCCCAGAGTGCGTCATTGAGCTTTAGCGACCAATCCTTTCGGGTCCGTGCCACCGTCTTTTCCAAGATGGACTTGATTTCCCTGTTAGAAATTTCAGCTTGTCCATTAGATTGAGGGTGATAGGAAGTTGTTACCTTGTGTGTCACCCCATGACGGCTGAGAAGGCTGTCAAATTGTCGATTGACGAAGTGTTTGCCCCCATCACTGATGACTGCTCGGGGCACTCCAAAGCGCGGGAAGATGATGTCAGTGAACAGCTTCTTGACGGCGTTTGAGTCAGCCTTGCGACATGCCACTGCCTCGACCCATTTGGAGACATAATCCACTGCAACCAGAATATACTCATTCCCACATGATGATGGGAACGGTCCCATGAAATCAATACCCCACACATCAAAAAGTTCGACCTCGAGAATAGAGTTGAGAGGCATCTCGTTGCGCTTGGTGATGTTTCCGGTCCGTTGACACTTGTCGCATGCCGAGACAAAAGTCCTTGCATCCCTGAAAATAGAAGGCCAAAAGAAACCAGATTGCAATACCTTGGTGGCTGTCTTTGAGAAGGAAGCGTGCCCTCCATAAGCAGAAGAGTGGCAATGCTCGAGAATGGAGTGTGTCTCCTCGTACGGTACGCATCGGCGGAAGATACCATCAACACCTACTTTGAAAAGAAAAGGTTCATCCCAAAAGTAATACCTGGCATCTGAGCGGAGCTTCTTCCTCTGCTGGTAAGTCATAGAAGCGGGATGGACTCCAGAAGCAAGGAAGTTGGCGATGTCTGCATACCATGGGGCTGAGTGGGCGGCTACACGGTCCGTGTATCCGGTCGTGTGGCCTTGGTGTTGAACGGTACGGGCCGTGTGAGATATGGTACGGTCCGTATGGCTTTGGTGTGGCAGTACACGGGCCGTGTAAGCTCTCGTACGGTCCGTGTCAAGGTAAGTCAGGACAGAAGCTGAGAAGAGCTGTTCATCAGGGAACGAATCATTGATTGGCAATTGGACAGAGTCATCATCTCCCCAACGAAGTCGAGATAGATGGTCTGCTACAGTGCTTTCGACTCCTTTCTTGTCCCTTATTTCGATATCAAATTCCTGCAAAAGAAGAACCCATCTAATCAGACGAGGTTTTGCATCTTGTTTACTTAGCAAGTACCTGAGTGCGGCATGGTCTGTGTAGACGATTATCTTCGAACCAACCAAGTAGGAGCGGAACTTGTCGAGAGCAAACACAATGGCTAGAAGCTCCTTCTCGGTTGTAGTGTAGTTCATTTGGGCTGGGTCTAGTACTTTGCTGGCATAGTAGATAGCGCACGGCTTCTTGTCTTTCTTCTGCCCTAGAACTGCTCCTACAGCATAATCGCTTGCGTCGCACATCAGCTCGAATGGAAGGGACCAGTCGGGTGGTTGCAAGATGGGTGCCGAAATGAGAGCTTCTTTCAAACTGCAAAAGGACTTAACACAATCATCAGTAAAATCAAAATCAGAATCTTTAATGAGTAAATTGGTTAGTGGTTTAGCAATTTTAGAAAAGTCCTTAATGAAGCGGCGGTAGAATCCTGCATGACCTAGAAAGCTGCGAACGTCTTTAACACAAGTTGGGATCGCAAGCTTTTCAATGACTTCAATCTTTGCCTTGTCAACTTCAATACCCTTAGAAGTCACAACATGTCCTAGAACTACACCTTCTTGGACCATGAAGTGACACTTCTCCCAGTTCAAAATCAAATTGACTTCTTCACATCTCTGCAAAATCTTACAAAGATTAGTCAAACAAGAGTCAAAACAAGCACCATATACAGAAAAATCATCCATAAAGATTTCAACCTCATTTTCAATAAAGTCAGAAAAGATGGCCATCATGGCCCTTTGAAAGGTTGCTGGTGCATTACAAAGACCAAAAGGCATCCTACGATATGCGTATGTACCATATGGACAGGTAAAAGTGGTCTTTTCTTGGTCTTGTGAGTGGATGGGTATCTGAAAGAAACCAGAATAACCATCTAGATAACAAAAATAAGAGTGATTAGCAAGCCTTTCTAGGAGTTGGTCGACAAATGGCAATGGAAAATGGTCCTTGCGTGTGGCAGCATTAAGCTTTCTGTAGTCAATGCACATCCTGTATCCACTGACGACACGCGTTTGGATCAGTTCATTCTTCTCATTCTTCACCACTGTCGCTCCTCCTTTCTTTGGCACCACATGGATAGGACTCACCCACTTGCTATCAGAAATCGGGTAGATAATACCTGCATCAAGTAATTTTAAAATTTCTTTCTTTACTACCTCTTTCAAGTTCGGGTTGAGCCGTCGCTGGTGTTCAACAGAGGGCTTGTGATCATCTTCCAGTAAAATCCGGTGCGAGCAGATAGAGGGGCTGATTCCCTTTAGGTCCTTGATTGAATACCCGATTGCGCCTTGGTGATCTTTCAGTTTCTCCAAGAGTTTGGCGGTCTGATCGGGGTTTAATCCTGCATTTACAATCACTGGATAGGATTTATCTGGACCTAAGAACTCATACCTGAGGTTGGATGGAAGAGGTTTGAGTTCAGGAGTTGGCTTCGCTTCCTGGGTCGTTGCACGGTCCGTGTCAGATGCATGCGGTCCGTGTACGGCCCTCGTGTCAGCCTTGTCCGACCCGAGTGCCTTGTCCTCAGGCTTGTCAGGTTCTTCTGCACGGTCCGTGTAAGATCTGTCCGGGCCGTGTCCATGTTCCTCTGGTATGTCATCATGAGCATCTGCTGCACAAATTGATTCCAACTCGCCTTTTTCAACCTGCAACTCAGATAGAAAGTCAGAATGATACCTTAGCGAGTTGTTGACTTGTTCGAGAAAGTAGTCGTCGGCCAAATCCGTTAAGCACTCTTCGACTGCATCTACTCGGAAGCAAGATTCGTTCGGCGAAGGGTACTTCATGGCTCGATCGATCTGGAATCGCACCTTCTCCTCTCCAATGTTCAAGGTCAGTGTCCCTTTGAAAACATCGATTATCGCACCTGCAGTTCTTAGAAAAGGTCGTCCCAGAATAATGGGGACTTCCTTATCTTCTTCCATTTCCATAACAACAAAATCAGCAGGTACATAAAATTTACCAACCTGAACCGGTACATCCTCCACTATGCCAAGTGGTAGTCTTACCGAGGAGTCTGCTAGCTGCAAAGTCATTCGTGTAGGTCGGAGTTCTCCAACACCCATTCGATCAAAGATGGTGCGTGGCATGAGACTCACGCTAGCTCCTAAGTCGCACAGAGCCTTCTTGATCGTCGCTTTCCCTATAGTGCAAGGGATAGAAAACTTACCAGGGTCTTCCAGTTTGGGTGGTAGCTCGCTTCTCAGAATGGCACTGCACTGTTCTGTCAGTTTCACCGTCTCGTGCCCTCCCAAGCTTCGTTTGTTGGAAAGAATGTCTTTGAGGAACTTGGCGTAGGTGGGCATTTGAGTCAGAGCCTCGGTGAATGGAATAGTGATGTGCAGTTGCTTGAGAACATCTATGAATTTGGAGAATTGCTCGTTCAATTTGGTTTCAGCTAGCCTCTGAGGGAACGGTACAGGTGGCCGGTATGGTGGTGGTTTCTCAGCTCCTGTCTTTTTCTGGCCCTCAGGTTCTCTTTGTACGGGCCGTGTGGAATCTGTACGGTCCGTGTGAACAGTTGTCTCCGTGTTTCCTGTTGGTCGTGTGAACTTTGCACGGTCTGGATGATCAGTTTTCTCAGAGGATGGAGTTTGCACGGGCCGTACGGAATCTGTACGGTCCGTGTCATTGGCAGGAGAATTGGTGGAGTTGTCCGGTCGTGTGAGATCGACTCGGTCAGGATTCTGCACGGGCCGTGTGAGATTTGCACGGGCCGTGTCAACTGAGATTTGGTTGGGCATGGCAGGTCCTTCATACTGGGTCCCACTTCTCAGTGTCACCGCCTTAGCTTCCCCTCTGGGGTTTACCTCAGGTTGGCTAGGTAGTCTTCCTGGTGGTGTAAGGTTAGAGTTGACTTGGTGACTGATTTGCTCGATCAACTTGTTCTGAGCAGCCAGTTGAGCATTCATTTGAGCGTTCATGGTTTGCATTTGCTCAAACATCATCTGGTTCATTTTACCTTGCTCATGCATGAAGTCATTATATGGCTTAGGTGGACCGGATTGAGCTGCTCGGTTGTTTGAGTTGTTGAAAGAGGCATTCTGGTAGAAGTTCCGGTTGTTGTTACTGCCAGAGGGATTGTTGAAGGAGTTGTTGAAAGAGGGATTTGGAGCATTGTTGTATGGCGCAGAGTTGTTCTGTTTCCACTTCCAGTTTTGTTGTTCAACCGGGTCCTTGGAGTAGGATCGGTTGAAAGGAGGTTTTGGAAAGTAGGATGGTTCATTGTTGAGAGAGTTGACTTGCTCGGTTTCTTCATCCCTTTGCGCTAGTGGACATTGCTCGTAAGTGTGGCCTTCATCTCCACACATCACACATGGTTGTGGTTGCTGATTGACTGCCTTCACACTCATCTTGTCGAAGGCTTTCTGCATAGCATCAAGTTTGGCGGTTAGAGCAGTGATTTGATCAACCTCAAATCGGCCGCCTCCTCCAGCACGAGTGTTGTCGCGGCCGGACCATTGTTGGTTTTGAGCCATGTTGTCAATCAAATTCATGGCTTCAAGGGGTTCCCTTGACATAAGTGCTCCACCTGCAACAGCATCAATAGAGGTGCGAGTACTATCAGTTAAACCATCATAAAATGTCTGAATTAACAACCAATCTGGTATACCATGGTGTGGACAAGAGTATTGCAATTCCCTAAACCTTTCCCATGCCTCATTCAATGGTTCATCAGGTCTTTGTTTAAAACTGGTTAACTGGGTCCTAACCTTAGCAGTTCTTTTGTGAGGGAAAAATCTAGTGAGAAACAGTTTAGACAATTCCCTCCAAGTGGTTACCGAATCCCTTGGTAAAGACCCTAACCATTTCTTGGCTTTATCCCTAAGAGTAAAAGGGAATAGTGCAAGTTTAATATAATCAGCAGTTGCGCCATTGGTTTTAATGGTTGTGCAACACTCAAGAAATGTTTGGAGATGTGCATGTGGATCCTCATGATCCAAGCCATGAAAGGTGTTCTGTTGGACTATGTTGACAACTCCCGGATTGAAGTTCGGTTGTTGTCCCACAATTCGCGGCAGTCTGATGGCTCCCCTCACATCTCCAGCGCGTGGTACATTGAATTCGCGCAAGGTCCTTGGCACAAAGTCGGCCATGTCATCATCAGAGAGGCCATCAACCTCGTCATCTTCCCTGTCTTGTCCGTTGTTGCTCATCTCTCCTCTGCTGGGATTTTCGGAGTGTACGGACCGTGTATCGTCTGCACGGGCCGTGTGCAGAGGTGGTTGAGCAGGATCAGCTGTGTCCGTGTCGGGAAGCGGTCCTTTACTCCTCAGATTGTAATCTCCCTTGGGTGGAGGTAAGGATGCCAGTTTTTCTGAAAGAGAGAGAAAAATAAAAGAAAAAGGATACAAGTTAAAATCTAGATTAAATAAAGTAAGCAAAAATCCAGAAAATAAATGATGCCGTCCCCGGCAATGGCGCCAAAAACTTGTTACACCAAAAGGTATAGTACAAAGTTTCAGTACAGTAAACTGTACTTTTTAACCCTTAAGCACACTTTTCGGTTCAGATTGCAAGTATACAATCCTATCGAGCAGTATATTATCAGGTATCGATCACAGGGACGGTTCAGATTTAATCTAGAATTTCACCTAAATTAAATAAAAACTAGAAGTTGAAAAAGGTTGTTTTGGTTTCTAAAATTTCCTACAGTTCAATGACAATAATAAAATGCAAAGAAGTAAATAAACTTGGTTTAAATCAGATATAAAAAGCGTTTCCAGGGTTATGACTTCATCTCAGTTTTGCCTCGAGGTGCCCGGTCCGTGTAGTGCCCTACACGGGCCGTGTCAGTGTACACGGGCCGTGTACTGTCGTACACGGTCCGTGTGGCCCTCGAGTGAATGCAGCAGTTATTGTTTTCCTTGTGTTGTTCCTTTGTGTAGGGTTCTACTGACCAGACCTAATGTTCCTAAACCTCAACTGTCGTCTGTTGGTTCATTAACTTGGTATGGAATTGCAATATATGCCCTCGTCGGGTTCTAGACCTCAACTGTCGTATGTTGGTCTGAATTACCTAGTTGCTTGGTTGGAATACTAAAGGTAACCTCATTCCGTCGATATGAGGAAATATTCACCTGTCGGTTACTACTTGGTTTCACCTTTCGGATCACTAATCCTACCTCATGTACTTAGTTTGGTTAAATGTTCATAAGGGCCAAAGTACCTTCTAGATGTGATCATTCATCTAGTGGTAAACCAATAAAAATCAAATAACTTATACTAAGCAATTAAATAAATCACAATCAAGCAAACACAAATTTCAACAAAAGAATTCAATAACTAACATACAAAACAAAACATTCGATTACATCACAACCCTAGAAACTAAGAAATCTACTCAGACATGGTTCTAAAACAAATAAAAGAAGTAAAAAGAAGATTAGCCATGACAAAACCCGAAGAATAAAGAAGATCCGTCGAAAACTTGCGTCTTTCGCTTCTCAACTTCGTCTCCAAGCTTAGCCGTCAAAACCAAACCCTAGAAAATGCTCCTCTGCTCCAGAATGTCCTCTCTGGTGCAAGAAATCTCGCTTATATAGTTGTTTTGCCGACCTTCCATTCCTTAGCTTTCTTTCCAAATTCTGGATTTGTTTCCAAAATTGCTTGACACGGCCCGTGTGGAATCCTACACGGACCGTGTGCCTGTGTCCTTCATGCGGTCGAGTCAGCGGTCTTCATGCGGTCGTGTCATCGGTCGAGTCGAGATTGACACGGCCCGTGTGGAATGTTACACGGACCGTGTAGAGACTTCTAAATTCCAGATTTCTTCTCGATTTCGCCCGATTCCTGCAGAATAAGAATAACTTGCAGCAGTACCACATTCTATATATATTCAATGAATTATAACCGAATTTATAGATTAAAACACAGGTTTTTGGTACGATTTTAAGGTCAAAATATAGATATGAATACGAGATATCAGCCCAGTCTGTTTTCTGTTTTCAATTCATGGCTGCATGTCTTTAATAGTTTAGCACCAGTTTTGTCAATTTAATTCATATGCATTGTGTAAAGTACTTGGTTTCATTTTTACTGAATTAATTCATATGAACTAGTTTAATTATCTAACCAGTATGTGGAAACACAATGTTTCTTATGTGCACAAATTATAGTCTTGCATACAAATTATATATGAATTCTCATTTTAAAATCTGCATATATAAGTCCGCATAAAAATTCGCATATGCGGCCGCATACCGTATATGCAGTATGCGGTAGCCTTCCGCATACCGCATAGAAACCGCATTTTAGGACATTGAATTGGACCCATATTTGGTTCATTACAATCGACTTGCATATATAGATAATGATGAAGGAACTACTGCTACAAATGTATTCAATCTAACTTTTTTAATAAACTTCTGCTACAAATTGAATGCTTTCTAACTACTGATATATATGCAAGTCAAATGTACAATTCAACAATGATGCAAGTCAATGATGATTGAATACATTTAGTTAAAAATCATTAACAAATTGTACATATATAGATAATCATCATTAACAAATTGAATGCTTTCTAACTACAAATGTATTCAATCATCATTGACTTGCATATTTCCTTCATCAGCTTAGTATGTATTCAATCTAACTTTTTTTAATAAACTTCTGCTACAAATTGTACAGGGCATTCAATGCTAGAATTAGAGCAAGAAATCCACGCTGAACTTTAGATGAAGCATCATTGCAAAGAATTCGTGTTAAAGAATTTTGCCCTTGGATTCGTAATAAAACACAGTATGATCCGAATTGTGACATACATATCAAAAACTTGTGTTTCGGACCAAAATCTAGAGATAACACCTCTTACAAGGTATACGACATCAATGGCGTAAGATTTGACACATATGAACACGGCTCCGGCAAAGCAACTCGTAGCAACGGGGTATGCATCGTTGCAGAGGATCAAGAGTACTACGGAGTTATAAGGGATGTAGTTGAGCTAGTTTACGAAGGATTCGACAAGGTTGTGCTCTTCGAATGTTATTGGTTTGATCCAATAAGTGGAGTAAGGGTGGACAAGAAGCATGGCCTTGTTGAGGTCAAATACAGCGGTCTTAGAAGACTACCTGATCCCTTTGTGTTAGCAGCTCAAGCAATTCAAGTCATCTACCTAAAATATGCATCACATAATCTAAGTGAGTGGATGGTGGCGATAAAGACAGAACGCAAACCAAACTGGGATCATCAAACGGTTAGAACTGACTCAGACCCCGACATTTTTCAAGAACAGTGGCCGGGTTGTGATTACGAGGTTACGGGTGGAGAGGAGTTAGATATACATACTGTTTTGGTAGATCAAGGCATTCTAGAAGCAGTGGACCAGGGAGAACTCGCGAAATTAACCTCACGTGTCCAGTCCACAGTAAGAGATGATGAGACCGGGTCTGAAATCGAAGAAGAAAATGAACTTAATAATGATGAAGGAACCGATCAATTAGAGGAAGCGTATGGTTCGGAAGCTGATGAACCATACGGATGATATGTGTATTCATCCTTTAATTTCAGCATCTTTTAATTACATATGATAATTCGATTTGACTTTATTAATTTCAAGTGCAATAATTCTCACTAAATAACATTTCTTTTTATCCAAACCAAAATTAAACGCTAACATATCATTTTTGTTATAATCTGATCCTATAGGTGATGACAATGAAGTTTACAAACATCTGGACTTCGAGCGCAAATGAATATTGTCATGCTAGTATTGTATTTTCATTTCGGCAAACATATAGCTTAATTATGAACTTAATTCCTTCCCATTTTTTTTTTATTTCTAGCTACTCCTTTAATTTCATATTTTGGTTAAATCTATATTTGTGCTTGTTAAAATGCATTAAGCATAATGTGATTGTATCTGGTACAATTTGTGACACTAATTGCTATGCAATTGTAGAACTCAATTAATATTTATGCTTGAATTAATTAAGCTTGGAAAAGTTATTTCATTTATATTGAACTATTTATCAATCATTAAAATTTTAGTTTGTAATATATTATTTTTCAAGAAACTGTGGTAATTAATTTGTTATATTTCAGTTTAATTAGCAATTTTTGTAATTGGGTAAAGTGGAAAATAAGAGCTGCAGCTAGCAGGGCGACCCATCTTATTCCTGTGGACATACGCACGGAAATGAAGGACATAACAGTGCAAACATAGATTGCTGCGACCCATCTTATTCCCGTGGACATACGCACGGAAATGAAGGATATAACAGTGCAAACATAGATGGCTGGTCCCACATAGTATTCGCGAGGCTATTTTAACCTTATTGCAAGGATATTTCAAAGTCTATTGCGAGGTTACTCTATTGCGAGGCTATTTGAAGACTCTCGCGAATTCATTATAGTTATCCTCGCAAAAACCCAGCTGTTGTTGTTGTGATGGTCCGCATATTGATTTTCTATGCGGTTCTTCACCGCATACGCATATGCGGCCGTATATACGGCCGCATAGTCCGCATTTTAATACACTGGTCCAATTAGTATGATTCAATGAGATAACTTACTCAGACAGATCATCAATGAAAGGACATCCGCTATTATCCAACACATAGATTTGTGCAGCAGTCATTTCATCCCAGCTTAGATTTCTTAGGCTATTGCCACGGCCCTTACCCGGGTAGTTAAAGATCGCGGGCTTTCCATCTAACGGCATCTCTGGACCAACATCATGCCTTCCCTTGCTCAATTGAAATTTTCTCCGATCAGGATCGAAATAATGGGAACAAAAAGTCGATATCTCTTTTAAAACGTACGCCTCAACAATGGATCCCTCAACTCATGCTTTGTTCTTGATCATCATTCTTGCATCTTTGTTACGCCTACAAATAATTTGACATACTTAATTAGCTAGTTTAGAATAATTAAATGAGTTGGAAAAGGAAGAAAAACAAAACTAAATACATGCTAATACTGATGTTCTGTGGTACCAATGACTTTTTTAACATGTAACATTCAATTAACTTTTTTATTATTCAACCCGAAATCGATTAGCCTGTTTTGGTTATGTTAGAATTAAATTCAACAATTATAAGTAAGCAAACTTCAAGCGATGAAACGGGGCAGGAGTATGTCTATTAAGTCAAGGAGTAAAGCAAGCAGGTTGTAGATGGATGCAAAGACATCGAATGTCTTCTTCGTAGCAGCATGTTGGAGTATCTGGAATCAGCCCATAACTAATTGGGCCACTAAAGCTATACGTCAGAGAGATAAACTGGTCCAAAAATAAAATATAATTAGCCCCATTGATTAATTCAATGAGGTTATGAGCTTATCTGAAGTTCTAAACTAAATTAAAGCACAACCAGAGGCGTGTTATGTCAAATTTTTCTGTGTCTGGAAGTAAAGACTAAAGAGAGTCCCACACACAAAGAAATACAACTGAAGCCTAGATTACATTCAGAAACACCTTCATGTAATCCGTTTTACAATCATTCCCTCTCTCTGAGGAGAAAAGAAATTCAATTAGCAGAGAACTATAATCACTCATGAAACTTGGAATCTCTAAAGAATCTCCTCCAATTAACTACAAGTCTACAACCTGGTCTTTTGGAATTGCTTGGCTGACCGAAACATATCTCTCAACAAGCTAAAGAAGCCTTCTTTAGGTGATCAACTGATAATACGTGACATGCAAGCTAAACAACTGTAACCCTTGAATAGATTTATTCCCCCTCTTCAACAACACCAACTTTTTGCTCCTATTCCTTGGTTTTCTATATAACCCATGCATGCAAAATTAATCAAAACACTATCCAGATAACATTACAAGGAGGACAAAAGCAAAACTGGGGAATAGTCAATCACTTATTTAGAGATCAATAGAGAGATATTTGTAGAGAGAGAGAGAAAGAGAGAGAGCTGCCATGGGTGAACTTGTGTTTTTTGATGTGGAAACGACGATGCCAACAGGTGCTGAGAGCAGATGTTGGATGCTAGAATTTGGTGCCATTTTAGTTTGTCCTATAAATCTTGTTGAAATAGGTAGTTATTGCACCTCAATTAGGCCAACAGATCTATCCGTCGTGGCACCTCATAGGATTAGTGGGATAACTCGTGAAGCTGTTTCTTCAGCTCCACCTTTCGAAGAGGTTGCACATCAGATATGTTGGAACTTAAACTCGGACTGTGGAATTGAATGAAGAGAGGAGTATACTTCTAAATTTCTTTTTTTATTTCTTAGAAGAAGAGTACAAGTGATTAGAGTACAATGCCTTTTATGTATTTTCTTTTTCACACCTAGCAAATGGATATCTATACTCAATTTATACTCTTGCTATGTCGGCTGTGGAAATTTCTGGATTCTACAAATTAATTCCACCGACATTGCAATAGTTGGTTTGGTATTTTTCTAGATCACTCTCTATTATACATATTTCTTCAAGTTTCTAGATTTCTCTCTATTGTACATATTTCTTTGCTAGATTTCTCTCTATTGTACATATTTCTTCAAGTTGCTTCTAGAAAATTTTAGATATATAATTTTGGGCCTGGGCCTTCCGGTTAGGTGCTGTTATTTTTAACACTCCCCCTCAGCACCAACTGGATCCTCTCTAAATTTTGATATGCCGATTGATTTTTCGTATCCGCCATACTCTCCCCCTTGATTTGAAATTTCGTATCCTGAAATGTCGATTTAACTGCATGTTGATATGATCGCCACTTCTTTTGAACTTCTAGCCTTCTCATCGGAACATAGGTCTCCCAATAGTTGATGTCGGATTTTTGTATGAAGTCTTTTGTCATCAATCTGGATTTATGATTTTCAAATGAGCCGTTGGGGTTTAACTTCATCTTGTAGATCCATTTATCACCAATGACTTCACGATCTTTTGGTCGATCTACAAGCTTCCGAGTGTTGTTCTTCTCAATCATGTGGATTTTGTCCTCCATGGCCTTCTTAAAATTACCATGCTTCTCGGCTTTTTCAAAGCTTTGAGGTTCAACTATTGAGAAATTGGATGACTCGTAAATTTTGGGTAATAATCTTACTTGCTTGGGGGATGACTCTGATATCGTAGTCCCTTCTTTAGCTCTTTGACTAGCACTCGGGTTTGATCCTGGACTTGAAGTAGTGCTTGAACTCGATCTAACTTGACGATGTGTACCACCTTGCTCTTGTGGCTCGATCACCTCATTTCTCAGTGCCAAATGCGGAGCGTAGCTTATATGGAGTGGGAAGCTTCTAGAGTTCTCCATTTGTATTCTTGCTATTATTTGATTTTTATTTCTTCGGTCGAAAATTTTGCAACCTCCATCTTCAAAATAAACTGCATACCCGTTTTGCACTAATTGCCCCACGCTCAGCAAATTTTGTTTAAGGTCCGGAACCAATAGTACATCTCGGATAAATTTTGGACCCATCTTAGTTTGTACGGCAATACTTCCTTTTCCTTTTGCTTGAACAATTGAGCCATTTCCCATGCGTACCTTTGTCTCATATGAAGTATCGATGTGGTGAAATAATTCACAATTCCCGGTCATGTGATTTGTGCAACCACTGTCAAGGAACCATGTGTCAGCCTTTTCTTCATTTGCAGCATGGCATGCATAGAAGATACTTTCATGACTCTCATTTTCTTCTATGAAGTTTGCTCGATCATTAATTCTTGATCTGCACATTCGTGCTATGTGGCCGATCTTCTTGCATTTGTTGCATCTCTTTGTTGACCAACATTCAGATGTACTATGGTTCGACCTTTTGTGTATATCGCACCATAAATTTGAATAACTCGAACCTGGTGCTTTCTCCTTTTGCGACGACTGCTTGTTTGCATCTTGTCTCTCTTCTTCTTGGATATTTCGTTGACTCGTGGGGTTATATCGAGGTTTGAAGCTCAGCTTGGAGTGGAATGCATCTTCTACCAAATTTCCTTCACGTTGGAGCTTTCTCTCTTCGTGCGACTCCAAGGAGCTCATCAATTGTTGAATCGAAAGTGTTGATAGATCTTTTGATTCTTCTATTGCAGTAACGATGTAGTCGTACTTGTCAGTAAGGCTAATTAAAATTTTCTCGACTACCTTCTGATCGGAGATGTCTTCTCCATACGTTCGCATCTGGTTGACAATTTCGACGACTCGCGAGAAGTACTCCTTGATCTTCTCTGACTCCTTCATTTGGAGGTTTTGAAATTGTCTTCTTAGCGTTTGCAACTTCACCGCTTTCACCTTCTCGGAGCCTTCAAACTCCTCTCTCAAAGTCTCCCACGCTTTCTTGGATGTAGTTGCTCCACTTATTCGTGGAAATAGACTTTCGACAACACCTTGTTGAATTAGAAACAGGGCCTTAGCATCCTTCATTTGTTGTTGTTTTTGCTCCCGTGTCAATTCTCCTGTTGGCACCGTAAAACCTTGTTCGACGACATCCCACAATCCCTGCGAGAGTAGCAGCGTCCGCATCTTGATCTTCCACATGGTATAATTTTCTCCCATAAATACAGGAACCATCGATTGCGCCATAGTTACGTCAATACCGGAAGACATCGTCTTAGGATGCTTCTTATATTACACGAACGCCCTTGTCTACTTCGCTAACTTGATACTCGAACCTGGAGCTCTGATACCAAATGTTGGAAATTAAACTCGGACTGTGGAATTGAATGAAGAGAGGAGTATACTCCTCTCTTCATTCAATTCCACAGTCCGAGTTTAATTTCCAACAAGATATACAAAGAATGCATGGTGGGTGGATAGCCGTTACATTTTTATAAAAACTTTCCTCTGATATGATGTCAACAAGAACAGGTTCTAAAAACATGTTGTATGTGTTTGTAGGTAAAGTTTGGGTGGGGCACAACATTAGAAGGTTCGACTGTTCCTAGGATAAAAGAGGCTTATGCTGATATAGGCAGATCAGCACCAGTGCCCATCGACATAATTGAAGAATTAAATGTGCTATCACAAGGGTTTGGCAGATGAGCTGGTGACCTCAAGGTTATTTTTATTTATATATATAGAAACCTGTGCTTGGGCAACAAAAGCACAGGTTTGTCACAATAATTTAATTAAATAATTTCATTAGGCTCACAAATATCCAGAACAGAAAATAACATGGAAAAATAAGGCTCACAAATATCATCAGGCTCACAAATATCCAGAACAGAAAAATAAGTAGATAGAAAAGTGTGAGTTGTACTAACCGTTCAGGAGTAAACATCCATCGGAATTGGACGGGTCCACCAAGTTTCGCCTCGTGTGCAACATGAACTACAAGGTGTTCCATAACGTCAAAAAAGGCTGGCGGGAAGATTTTCTCGAGTTTGCACATAGTAACAATAATATTGTTCTCTAACTTGTTCAGCTTAGCTATATCCAACTGTTTGGCACATATCTCCCTAAAGAAGATTGAAACCTCATTCAATGCCTCCCATACGGCCTCCGGAACAAAGCCGCGGAAAGCAACGGGCATGAGGCACTCGACAAAGACATGAACATCGTGGCTTTTCAACCCCCCTAATTGTTCTCTCAGTCAAATTTATGCATCTAGACCAATTCGATGCGTACCCATCGGGAAACTTGACTTCGTCTCTAAGCCAGATCAACACTCTCTCTTTGTTGGGCGTGCTTAAAGCATAACTTGCTTTTGGTTTTTTTCGGTTTTGGTCCAGGAGTAAGATGGAGTTTGGAGCGTTTGCAATAAATAGGCAAGTCTAAACGAGATTGGACCTTGTCTTTCGTTTTCTTTTTAAAGTCAAAAACTGTGTTCATGATATTATTCCCAATTTTTTTTTTCAATGTGCATCAGATCTAGGTTATGACGAAGATCCAAGCTTGACCAATAAGGTAAATCAAAGAAAATACTTTTCTTTTGCCAATTATGGTTGACTCTATATCCACGAATTTGGTTGAGTTTGCCCTTTTTGCCGCATTTGATGTGACCTAAACCATTAACGATCATCTTCACCTCCTCTCCCGATAACCGTTTCGGTGGTGGATCCAATTCTTGTGTGTTCTTAAGGAACTTATTCTTTTGACGCCGAAAATGATGGTGAGAAGGCAAGAAACAGCATGTACAGTCAAACCAAACCACTTTACGGCCATGTTGTAAATAAAATGACTTTGTATCTGCCCCGCAATGTGGGCAAGCAAGTTTGCCCTTGGTGCACCAGCCGCTTAAGTCTCCATATGCGGGGAAGTCATTAATTGTCCATAACAAGGCCACCTTTATTTTGAAATTCGTCTTGGTTGAGCAATTGTACGTATCTAACCCATCCTTCCAAAAGACCTTTAATTCATCGATCAACAGTTGAAGAAATATGTCGATGTCCCGACCTGGATGTTTAGGTTCGAGAATAACGAGAGTTAGGAACATGCTATCTTGCTTCAACACCTTATTCGGAGGCAAATTGTATGGAAAAACATACATAGGCCAGCAGCTGTAAGGGGCCGAATTGCTCGAGTACGGCTGAAATCCATCGGTGGACAGGCCGAGAAAACAATTCCTGGGATCTTTAGCAAATTCAGAATGTTTGCTGTTAAAGTTTTTTCATTCTGTCCCATCAGTTGGGTGCACCATAAGTCCATTTTGTGTGCGGGGCTTTGCATGCCATCGCATTAACTCTGCGGTATCTTTTGTCAGGTACATCCTTTGCAACCTTGGACCTATTGGTAGGTACCTCAGAGATTTTTGCGCAACAGGCTTTCCTTTGTAGCCTGGTTTTTGTTTTTTATATCTTGGCTCGTCACAAACATCACATTTATCCTTCTTTTCATTATCCTTGTAATAGAGCATGCAGTTGTTCGGGCATGCATCAATTTGTTGGTGATGAAGCCCCAATCCTCGGACCAACCTTTTGGCTGCGTAAAAAGTTGCTGGCAATTTATCATCTCTAGGAAGCATAGCCTTTATCAACTTCAACCATCGATCAAAGTTGTGCTCACTCATATGACACGCCGCTTTTAATTCCAAACATTCTGTTATGGCTTGTAGAACATTAAAATTGCTCCCTTGTGGTCCCACGACATCCCATAAAGCTTGTTCTGATGCCTTGAGCATGTCAAAAAATGCCTGTGCTGTTGCATTAGGGCGTTCCTCCATACTATCACTTTCCCTATCTACATCTAGCATCTGGATATCATGTAACATATCTGCCATTAAATTGGGACTAGCATGGGCTGGAGAGGTGGCTTGAACCGGCTCCGCAAAATACTGGGAACTATGCTCCGCAGTATAAGGTTCTCCATGGAGAACCCATCTTTCATAACCTGTGCGAAACCCGTATCTCATCAGGTGCTCACTCACATCATTGTAAACCAAATGCTTTGAGTTGTCGCATTGCCTACATGGGCAAAGAATGTATTTAAGGCCACGGTACTCTGTGAAAGCCCTCGGGTCAGAGAATGCATGATCAAGGAATTGTCTCGCACCATTGACAAATTCTACATAGTTCTCCCTTTCGTACATCCATGATCGGTCTGTCGCCGCCATTGGGAGACTCGGTAAGCCTGAAAGAATTAAATAATTTGGACGATCAGTACTCTTACGATTTAGAAAACTCGTCCCAAATAATTAAACAAGTGCGGCCATGAATTGAAAAATGGTGCAAGTGTAGACATAATTAGACAAGGGTTTATTCAAATTGGAATCCACATCAAAACATTTACTTGAGGTAATGTGGAATCAAGTTCCTGATATTAGTTAAGGGGTAAAATGCAAGATTCAAAAGAAGAACATATCAAAAAATAAATGACAAGATGGTAAAATGAGTCTAAGCCAACTGTTTTCATGATTAAACCAACATTCATATTTTAAAGCATCATTCTATTAAATCATGCGTGATAGCTTAGGTGGTGTTTAGTTGTGGTCTAAGACTAATGAGGCATGCCCGCTTTAAACAGTTATACATTACTAAATTGATTTTGATTTGGACATTACATCAAACACTTTGAGGGCATTTTCATTTGTTCAATCCCCCAAAATTATATATTAGTCAAACCAAATTCCAATTGGCTAAGAACAAATACAATGCAATATCGATCAATGAGATTAACAACATGAGAACAAGAATAAAAAGGAAATGCATACCAAAACAATGCCTTTTGAAGGAAACTGCAAGAGAGCAATGCCGAACATAAATCACCGCCACGGAAGTTCGGGCCTAAAAATAAAAGATGCTACATTAAATACATTCAAACTGTCCCACTTTAGATCTATAAAAAATATAGGGAAAATTTCTCCTATGCCCATAGAAAAATTTGAAATAGCCAATTTCCCCATCAAAATAAAATAATATCCAATATCCCCATACAAACTTTACATTATTTCTTCTATCCCCTAATTTCTATTTAACCCTTTATTTATTTATTTTAAATATGAATTTGACAATTATACCCTTCCCTCTCCTCTCCTTGGTCTGTCTTAGACTTTGCTGTAGTAGTCAGCCAAAAAAAATGAAATATGGTGCTCCTTTTATTTACTACTTTCTCGAGAGTAGAGGGTTTTAAACTTGTTTTTCTTTCTGTTTCCTGCCTCCCGGGACAGTCTCAATTTATCAAGATATATATAACCAAAGCTTAAGGTATCAAATCAAATAAAATCACTACAAATACTGAGAGTATTATACAAAGGAAAGGGCTTGCCGGTACAAAACTTCATAGATAAAATGAAATAAGTTTTTCAATTTTGACGATTGGTATATGGTTACATAAAATTACAAAGTCGCTACACCAGGTGATAAAGAAAATCCGTATGCAAGTTTCAAATATTTTAAGAAGTGATTCAAGTGATTATTTTAAAAATTCTTGTAAGAAACAAATCCGGAAAAATTGAAAATTAGCATATGATAATATATCAAATAACTAGTTTATGGCAGCTCGTGTTGTGTCATAGCTGGAACGGATCTATATCCAGCATGCTCGCTCGCCATATCAAAAGTTATGGAGCAGTGAGGATGACCTCTCTAACTGGGAAATGCAACTTATTCTAGATCTAGTCCACCCCCTGAACTGCACTAAATGGTCGTCTATTACACAGCTCAAAATCTCTGCCATGGGGATACATGTTATTCTCGGGGGATACCCATTATTCGTATACGGTACGTACAACATGGTGCCTATAGTTCGATTATATATTTTCGTGAGTTGACTTCAATCTCCAACAGGCCACGGATCTCTCTGTCTAGATCATTAGAATTTTCAAGGATCTTTATTTTAGATGAAAGGGTGAAATTATGATAATGCTACGCCGACCTCTTGTGGGTTTGCTTAATTGCTTCTACTAAATCAACATTTTGAACATACCGCGCTCATTCAGATCTAAATCCATATAAGTATATAAACAATTGTAACAGTCAACATAAGAACCACTGTAATTAGTATGAAACTTTAATCGTTAATGATATATATACTTATATTCTAAACATTGAACTCATTCATGTTGCCCATAAGATGCATGTACGGAAGTGCCTAGGGGTCATTGCAATGCAATTTTGTCAGAAATATTCCTGACCTGCTGATATCTAAATTAAATTAATTCCTTGATGCCTTCTTCTGTCTTAAAGAGCAACAATGAACTCCTGGAGAGTCTGGAAACAAAATGAGAGAGAGAGGGAGAGAGATTTAGAAGGAAGACAACGTTGGCAGCATCTGCCAATTTTTCAAAAAAAAAAAAGAGAGAGATTTAGAAGGAAGGGTATATTTGTCAAAATAATATTTAGAATAATGAAATAAAGAGTTAAATAGATATTAGGGGATAGAAGAAATAATGTGAAGTTTGTATGGGGATATTGGATATTAGGTTGTTTTGATGGGGAAATTAGCTATTTTAAAAGTTTCTATGGGCATAGGAGAAATTTTCCCAAAAATATATATATAATGTATAGGTTCTTGCGAAAGTGTAGGAATTCAACTGTCCCACTTTAGATCTATAATCAGTGAAGTGTAGGTAGAACTATCCGAAATAAAGTCCTGCTTATGTCTAACCTACTGTTAACTACAAGCTGCCTCTAACAAAATTTTACAGCTTAATCCCTGTTAGGATTATAAATTATTATTTTTTACCTCAAGCCCCTAGGCTTATCCACACTTAAAAGTTGCATTTCGTTAATGTTATTATCAACTGATCACTTCAACAACGAGGGTAAAATTATTATTTGTATGTGTCACAAATGAGTAGGGTTAAAATCCCATCATTTGTCAATGTTATTATCTCTAAACATCAATATTTAATTACTGGAGCAGTTTCGCAATTTTTGGAATTTTGTAAATGTGTCCATCAGAGGCATTTGTACAACTCAGTTCTGGATACCAGTGGTACTGTACCAGAATTGTAGAAGATTCAGAAAATTACCTAATTATCCAAGAAGTCATAACCAGAATCCATATGAGTCAGTAGGTCACTAGGAGCAAGTAGCACCTGAAACATTTACAAGTTAGAAGTTACTGAACACCAACATCGGGATTTTGGATCTCGGACTGCGACATTATCTATAGCATTATAAAAAATATTGGAATTAGTAACATATGTATAATTTGTACTTTCTGGTGTGTCACTGTGTCTTCAAAAATTACCAAGTTAATTGGTAAATCTATGTAAAAATTAATAAAAATAGTTGCACTAAAATACGACCTTTATCAGTAAAACAGGCCTGATTATGTCAGAAGAATTTCTCTACAAAACGGGCCAATATAATACCTTAAATATCAGATTTGCTAACCCTATAACCACATATTGAAAGAGTAAATCTCACATCATCTTCCCTACTTGTATTAGTAGGCAAACCTACTCACTGGACTAGTTAATTTCAAGGGTTAATTTCTTATATACCCTCCAAGAGTTCTTGAATTTCTTATTTACCCCTAAACAGTTGAGTATATCTAATTTGTCCCTTAACTCTTAAACCTCTTTCTTTTTTACCCATTACACAATAATTCTAAAGTTAACCATAGTTAAATCTATAGTTAAAAACATAAATGGCAAAAATATCCTTTCTTAAATTAAAAAAATAAATAAATAAAGGGAAAACCACACAAGCCTTCTAATTTCTTCACAATATTCAAATAACAGTGTTAAAACTATAAAATTGCAACTTGTACCTCTAGACACCACCAGAAAGCAATTAAAGCAACTGATTCCTTGCTGTAGAAGTTGGGAAGTGAAAAGGAGGATATAAGACGAAATAAAACCAGGAGGTTTTCGTTTAGGAATTCAAAAATTAGACGACAAAATGCACCAAAATAACACAGAGATGCTTAAATTGGGACCATGTTTGCATCCGAGCATTGAAGAAATCAAGATAAATGGAAGATAATGAGAGGGCATGAACTTTTATTTGGTGTTCTTTTGGTTAGAAATGCAAGCGAACATAAAATTAACTTTTACTGGTACGGGCAGCAGCAGACAGACCCAGCATGAGCTGTCTATCAGCCTTGATCTCATTTCCACTGTAATTATTTCATAATTATTTTTTGAATTGGAAGCAAGGTGAAATTAATTTTGTAAACGCATAGATCATGAAGCTAATCGACAGTTCCGAGTGGGCATCAAACCAATTTGTATCTGATGTCCATCGGACGTGCCCCGCTCCCATAAAAAGTCTACTTTTAGAATACCAGTACAAGTACAGACACCAAGTTATCAACCAATCTGTAACAAAAATTATTTGTCTGGTACATATACCATACCAGTAATAATCAGGGCATGCATAAGAAACTTTATCAAATCATTTCCTAATTCTTAGTATAGCTGGTATTTGGACATTTTCAAAGAGAGAGGGTAGCAAACAGGAGCTCCAACTTCTCTTCTTGGAAAACAATATTTTGCATAGAAGGAAAAATCGGAATCGGAATCAGGATCGGCCCCGTCCGATCCCGATCCGGATCGGAAAAATCGGTCGGGATCGGCCGAATCGGATCGGAAAATCGGACTTTTTTGCCAGAAGCTTATTTTATGAATATACAACAGTATCAATCCGTGACTTTGATTTGTATTATATCATCTATGATAGAATTGATATATATATAAATGAGTTGTGATATAAATCAAAAAAACTTGAATGGTGTGGTGGTAACTTGCATGGACTCCATCCCCAAGGTCTAGAGATCGAATCCCCGCAGCTGCAAAAAATTTTACATTTGCGTTTCGGCAGGAACTTGACTGGAACGGGCCGAAATTTGACTGGATCTGGCCGAAATATGGCCGAAACGGCCGAAATTGACCGAAATCTGCACTGTCCGCGTAAATCGGCCTGGAATCGGATCGGCACCGTCCGATCCCGCTCCGGAACGGCCGATTTTGCCTTCTATGATATTTTGTTAATCACAAAGAAAATTACAAAGTCAGAAAAAATCAGAAGTTGTTTGGATGAATAGGAGATGAAGCAGCTTGAACTGTAACACGGTGATGGTGAGGAAGTATCATATGCATTTGGGAAGGGTTAAGGGTATGATGGGAAATTATTAAATTAAACAATATTCTATTGTGAATAACTAACTCTATGGTTAAATAGAAAAAGAAAATCAGAGTTGAGGGGTATATTAGATATAACAAAGAGTAGAAGGATAAATAGAAAACCAAAGAAGTTTTGGAGGATAAATAGAAAATTAACCCTAATTTCAATTACTTGTTTTCACAAGACAGCTCAATTACAATAAGTCAGTAACCCTATGCTGTCAAAGAATGGCATAGGAAATTTTGAGTTCAGACATAATCAGACCCACAATCTTTGAGTTCAGAAATTTTGAGTTGGTCGGCTCCAATTTGTCATCTAACTCTTAACTAAGACCCACAACCTGTTAACCCATTAGAGACAATGAAGGAGAGGGAGGAAGGAGGCGCTTACCAAGAATGGAGAGGAGCAGAGAAAGCGTCGGGGAGAGGGGTCGGCGCCAATATTTTGTTTTGTTTTAGGCTTGTCCTATGATTTAACATTTCTGGAACAAATTGTAATGGCAAATTATTTCAAGGGGCGATCCATATATTATCTATTAAAGATGAACTAAGATAAAAAAAATTAACAATTCTGACTGCTTCCTGATATTAATTGATGATTGGGCATTTATCCTACCACAGAGATAAAAAGGGTTTTGTCTTCAAATTGAAGGCAACTATTTGTTCAAATAACTTGCAATTAGACAACTTTTAAAAAACATGGACACAAATCGCATGAATTACGAGTTTTCTTTCTCTCTCTCTAGGTCTTGTTAGTGTTTATCTCTATGTTGCCTCTCCTTTGTGTTTTATTTTGTGAAGACCCTACAAGAGTCTCATGAGCAAGTGAGAAGACATATATTTATATAGGGTGACTTGAATGCTAGTGGGCTTTCACTTTTCCTTTTCTGTCATGTATCATCTACCTCTATGACCCTTTTGCACCTCCTTTTCTATTACAGTTCCTTTCACAAAGTCATCTTACAAAAGGATGAAAAAAAATATATCTTTTCCAAGAGTCAGCTGTATTTTATTTTATTGTCTTTAAAGGATTTACATTGGTAAATATATTTGGATTTATTGACAGAGACTGATCGGATAGTGAAGGAGTTGAGATTTCCACACAGTGTCAACAAGAGAATTTTTAAAATTTGTTTAATAAAACTTGAAAAAAAATAATAAAGGAGAAAATAGAGTACTTGATGGGTTTTTTGTTTCCCCCTTTTTGTATTAGTATGATACATCAGACTGCTTATTTTTTTATTTATTATAGTTTTACATTATTTTTCGAGCCATTCTATTCAATTTTTTGGTCATTTGTTTAGACTTATGATTCATAATATCCAATGTCTTAATCAGTTATAAACATATATTATGTAGGAAAAAAAAATGGTGGACGGCCCCCATCCCCTACCTCCCTCTTTCTCCGTAGTAGGCTTGGTGAGAAAAAATGTAAGGAATTGGAATCCACCTTACAAGTCCATGATGAATCAAGTGATGAGCAAACAACTCGGCAAATTACATGCAATGACATTGATGCCATAGAGTTTCCTGATAATAAATCCTCCGATGTTTTGGTAATTTGTTTTAAATTTAAGATTAATTTGAAACTATCAAAGTAAGTAAAGATTGCATAGGGTTTGATAACCATTATGTCGTAATTATCCTTTTCCAATTTTAAATACAGAAAAACTATCTCGAGCGCCGAAATAATCCGGAATATAATAGTGTACCCGATGACCTTCTATTTCAACAAGTCAGCGGACCAACCTCTCATCATAAACCTTATGGGTTAGGCAACACATCTGTGAAGCAAAGAAAGTCAACACTTCGTGGAAGATCAACTATATATGTTGGGCCAGATAGTTCTAGCAATACTACAAATACGGAAAAAATGTACAGCAGCAAAGAGGTTGATGAAATTGTTAGAGCTGTTACTTTGGCTTCTAACACAGAGGTCGAAAAGAAGTTGGCTAGCATGAATAACGAGATCATGGATAGAGTGGCAACCGAGATCAGTAATTTTTATAAGATAGCGGGCATTCCACAGACAAATTTATCGGTATGTACTATATTTTTGCTAATTACAATGTGTTTATTAATGACAATGTACATGCTAAATGTTATGACTCAGCCGTTCATTAGTAACAAATATTTAGATAGGTGACAACGCCCCTAAACCACTTATGCTTATTTTCTCATACATGATAGCTTAGGTGGTGTTTAGTTGTGGTCTAAGACTAAGGAGGCATGCCCGCTTTAAACAGCTATACCTAAATTGATTTTGATTTGGACATTACATCAACCACTTTGAGGGCATTTCATTTGTTCAATGAGTCTAATCCAACTTTGAGGCATGCCCGGTAATAGCTCTGTCGAAAAATAATCATTACCTTATTAAAGAGTATAACTATTTTCGTAGACTTATCTGCTTGTAGTGCCTGCTTGTATCAGAACTGATCGATACGCTTCTTTAGATTTAGTCAAATAAGCAATGTGCTCATTAAGCTGGATTCTGTACAGTATTGCCTTTACTATGTTAGTTTAGTCATAGAATAAGACCAAAAGAAAAAAAATGTTAATTATTAAAATAAATAATTGCACCCAAAACATGTCGTTTATCAGAAAAAAAGGGTGAATTCATAATTGAACCAAAGCTGATGCTTATTAACAATTTACCAAAATTGGAACTGGTATTTGTAACAGTACCACACACTATGGATGGGATATTAAAATCATATTCTCAAAATTTGCATTTGGAATTGAAACTTTGCATTTTTGTTAGTCATGATGAAAAATTGATGTCACATTAGGACAAATTAGTGCCGGACTCCACTAATAATCCTTTAATTTATAATAAATTTATTCTATGGGTTGCAATATCCAATCATATCCTACATAGCCCCTACACCACACTTATTTATTTTTTCTACATATTTTAGGAGGATGCAACCATATCTCATTCGGTCGATCATGCTGATCCGGCCGAGAATGCCAATAATGCCAACAATGAGTTCTTTAATGGTAACAACAGTTGGTGTTATGGTAACAACCAAAACAATTGGTACTGATGGGGCTACTGATGTCACATATGCTTCTTTTGTTGTTGAACTATTGCCTTTAATTAATTAGTTAGGGTTTAGGGTTTAATTAATTTGTTGTTGAAAACTATGTAATATGTTGGTTGTAAGGCAAACGTAGAGTGCAATTTATTTGAGTACTCGTGTAACAATTAACAATATCAGTTGGGCATTACACATGCCCTACTGATGGGGCTACAGTTAGGGTTTAGGGTTTAATTAATTTGTTGTTGAATCACATGTTGAACTATGTAAATATGTTGGCCTTTGTTAGGTTTAATTAATTGTCCTCAATTTCTATATGTTGATTGTTTGTGTTTTTAATAATTTATGTTTGTTGCAAATATGATTGAGGGATTAGATACACGGTTGTGGTAATAGCGACGATAATTACCATACCATTTCTGTGGATGTCTTAATGGTAGAAGTCCAACTGAGTAACCACGATAATAATCAGACTATTACTGTGGACTGAATAACCACGATAATAATAATCAGACTATTACTGTGGACTCTATGGTAGAAGTGGAGTAACCACGATAATAATTAGACTATCATTGTGGACTGAATAACAACGATAATAATCAGACTATTATTGTGGACTGAATAACAACGATAATAATCAGACTATTACTGTGGACTATTCAATGGTATCAGTACAACTAACCACGATAATAATCAAACTATTACTGTGGACTATTCAATGGTATCAGTACAGCACAATGCACGGCAATACAGATTATTGCTGTGGACTATTCAATGGTAAAAGGATAACACAATTCCAGATTGCAAACATCGTCACGTGGCAAGCATATTTTTCCCGAGAAACTAGCATCGCAAATACTTTCCCCCTTAACCTCCCTAAAACTATTCGCAAGGAGCTATCCTCGCAAATAGTTTTCTGAGAGGAATTAGCCTTGCGATTGCCAAAATGCTATCCTCGCGAAAACCCGGCTGTTGTTGTTGTGTTTTTTTCAGGAACAAATCAGGAAGGTCCAAGACTACAATTAGAAAAGATCAGTCCCCAAATATGATCATTGAATTTCTTTCTTTTTTTTCTTAAAAAGGACTTCACCGATTTCAACAAAACCCTACCCAATTTCCAGGAAAACACCAGCCGCTTTAAAAATTGCAAGAGATTTCACTTAAAATATGGGATCAGTACCAAATTAGAGGAAAGAGCAAAAAAAAAAAGTTCCTAAACGCATTTACTGTACAGTGAGTCGCATTTACCGTACACTGAGTCGCTCACTGTTACCTCACCTAGGGTTTTTACAGATAGAAAAAAGGATATCTTACAGTCAGCGCAACCGAAGAGAGAGAAGCAGATCGACTGAGAGAGAGAGAAAGAGGAACAATGGCTCAGCGGGGTCAGGCTGCCGGGGGGATCACTCGGCGGGGTCAGCCGTCGGCTGTGTTTTCTTTTACGCTAAACCTAAAACGCGGGAGTCAAAGAGAGAAGAAAAATCTTGACGGGGATTTTTAGGGGCACCCTTCTGCGACCGGGCCAAATCGGTCCTAGAAGGGTAAGGCGCCGGTCGCTGAAGGGTTTGTCGCCGAAACATTTAATTTTTTTTTTGGGTCTTCAGCGACCGATGACCGAACCGGTCGCTGATGCCGGCTGTTGAAGACCGGTTTTGTTGTAGTGCAAGAAATGACATAAAATATTTTCTTATTTAATTGACCGATATAAATTTATTATTTTTTTATAAATTAAAAAGGCTCTATTTGTTATGACACCACTTGTTTTATTATTAACTATTAATATTATTATGCTTTTCTGAAATTATTTTGATTGAATTTTTCTTAGTAAAGTAAATTATGTATGAAAAAATTGTGACCTCATTTATTCTATAGTTGTGTTAAATATTTAATTTCACCGGTTTAGCCACTAATCCTAGATGCCACCCACCAAAATATTTTTTTGCAGAAAAAATATGAAACACAAACAAAATAATATGTCAGCTTAAATGAACAATTTGAAAATAATATCCCGTTCACTCATAAATAAAGCAGTTGTGAAATGAAAATATATTTCCAGATATTCTTAAAATAATATGTTAAATACAAATTATCGTTGATGGAAAATAATATTGTTTAATTAATCTGCCTCCATATGATTGGTAAAGCCCCACATCAAATATCATATTTATAACTCTAAAAAACCATTTTATTATGAATTTATTTATGAAGTATATTATCATCATAAATTGTTTGCTCAGACGCTTCACTTCTTCAAAATAAAATTTGCTTGTCCAGGATTCTTGTCCGTACGTTTAATTCACTAATTACATAGTGCTCAAGACTATTTTCGGTATTTCGAGAGATAAAGTTACGGAGATAATGTCATTTGTAATTCTTAATAGATTTAAAAATTGTCGTTGTAGTAGTATTGACCAACAGAAATCATCCTTCGTTCATATAACTTTTTAATTTGTTTTTTTGTTGGATATTTGCGGATTCTCGGAAAATGGCGAACTTCTCTGTTACCATTGGATTTCCAAGTAAGTCGTGAAGATTTTGCTAATTAGTTTGGAGGAACTTTTAGTATTTATATATAATAAGAGATTAAAAAGTATGTTATGTGGTATTGTTATTGAATTTGTAGAATACCGTTAACTAACTTTTTGGTTCACACCAATGTCTTAATTTGTTAAAAGCTGATTTTTATTATAATCAATCTCTTAATTGGTTCACATCAATGAGACAAACATGTTTTGATGAGCGTACAAAATAATCAAAATGAGACAAACATGGCTTTTAATATAGGTTCAGCTAAATAAAATATGTATGGTTGTCACATCTTTGATGCAGGTGCATCATGCCAAATGATACAAATGAACATGTAAATGTTGCAGCGAGCTCTACACTAACCGTATGAGTGAATGATCAAAACTTCTCTTACTTGAATACAGTGGATTATATATGGAATTGATGATGTAACAAACTGTGTGTCCGGATCTCCTAACGTAACTTAAATTTTGAGTTTGGATCCGCACCGCCTGATTTGAATCCATGTTAATTCATCCTGAGAAGGAATGCACATGGTTACTTTGATATTTGTGCCAGAACAGAGCAGACGGTCCGAATCCAAACTCAATTTGAGTTTATTTTAGGGTACGAATTCACTGAATGCCCGATTAAATAACTAGAAATAAAAGAATTTGCCTTTGGTCTAATGATAAATGTACATGACTTTCATGTGAGAGGTCATGGGTTCGAAACCTACAAAGTGGAGAAATCCTCTATAATATACATAGAATTGTAAAAGTATGTTGAGTGCTTGACTTCCAACCTATGATTTCAAAAAAAATAAAAATAAATAATCTCATGTCATGTCTTAAATTTAGGCCATAGGCCTTAATGGGAGAAAATGCTTATTTCTTGAGCTTGCATAGATTTATTAACTTTTTACCTATGTTACTCCTATACTCCACTTAGGGTCCCGTATCCGTATCGGGTATGTATCCGATACGTGTCGGATACGTCAGCTGGCATATCAGTATACGTGGCGTATTCTTAACCACCCGATACTGTCACCGATACGCATTGAAACGTGCCGATACGGCCCCTCTCTGCTCGGATACGACGCCGATACACCAATAGATGCTTTAGATTTCACCTGTGAGCCGCGCGTGGACCGCAATGTTCTCTCCATTTCATTTTTGGTGCACAGTGAGCTGTGAACCGCATCTTTTGTGGATAATTGAGCAAAAATTGGTGCCAACCGTGGGACTCGAACTTGAGAATTGTGGACGATGCAACAATGCCTTAACCAATACACTAACTTAATTTGTTGTTACAATGTACCAGCTATTGTATTTAACTTATACAAAATATTTTATCCATGATTCTTGATATTTAATTTATATAGTAATTAATAATATAATTAAAATAATAAATATCGTATGAAATGGCTTACTGGAATTTCAGCTTTTCTGATTTCTGAACTCTGTCAATTAATCGTTAAAATTGTACCAATCTATAATATTTTTGTATAGAAAAATTATATTATATTGAAACTAGACTTTTCTACCTTTATTTTGATATAAAGAACACAAAAATCCATGTAGCCATATTTTCTAAATTAAATTTTGAATCTGGTCAAAATTATTGGACTGCTCACTGAAATTTCTGGGTTGGCCTGAGCCATGGCGGCCCAGTTTCCTATTTTTTTTTCATTTCTGGGTTGGCCATGAGCCATGGCGGTCCAGTTTAATATTTTTTTTTTTGCAGGTTGGGGTGTGCCATTGTAGCCTACACTACTAGAATATGAGTTTATTGCATGGGCAGCACTGGTTTGTTGCATGGTAGGGACGGCCCATGCAAAAGAAATGACATTTCTGAATTCCTAAAACTTATTGCAAGGCAAAGCCCATGCAACAAGTATCGCATGTAAATGTGTAATGTGCAACCATGCAACTGTTTTCTATCTCCCCATGCAAATATATTTCGATGGTCAGATATTATAATTAATTGGAGGTCCATGCAACAACTCAATCCCATGCCCATGCAACTACTTAACCCCATGGTAGATATTATATTTTATTAAAGGTCCATGCAACTACTTAACCCCGTGCCCATGCAACTACTTAACCCCCTATTTATATTATATTTTATTGAAGGTCCATGCAAATAGTCCACTACATGCCCATGCAAATAGTCTGGACTGACGGTTCTCATTAATTGCATGGGATGCCCATGCAACTAGTTTAATTCCTGCCCATGCAATTGTTTACTTACTGGAGTCATTCATTACTGTTTATTTGATATCTCCTTTTAGTGGTGATTTTTAGTATAAATCACAACAACATGTATATAAGAATTCAATACTTAAATAACTAAAATAACTAAAATATTTGCATTTAGAAACAAAAATAATTATACAACCTTTGTTACACAAGAAACATACAACTATTGATTCAAAAATATTAAAACTCTTGATTGGAAGGCCTAGAAACCAAATTCATCCTCACCTTGGTCCATGTCCAACTCCTCGTCAATTTCCTCAATTGGGTTGTCCTCTAACTCTTCATCACCTTGTGACATCGTATCGTCTACTAGCTCGAACTCGTCTTCTTGAGGGGCCATAGCATCCCAATCAAATTCTTGACCATTTGAAACCTCGATTGAGTGATCCGGCATTTCGTCTTGGAAAAATTCTAGGTTTGCATCGGCACCGTCCTCGGCACGAAACCTCCCCTTCGCGCTAGTTTTCATAGCCACCCACCATTGGCGTCTTTCAATTTTATCCGATGCATATGGAAGGTAGAAAACTTGGATCGCTTGAGGTGCCAATACAAATGGTTCATAATTTTTAAGTCGAGAAGCATGGTTGACCTCAACAATTCCATGTTGAATGTCCACCCTTACACCGTTTGTTATATCAAACCAATTACACCTAAAGAGAACGACCTTGTTTAGTCCATCATAATCAAGCTCAACTACCTCTTGTAGAATTCCATAGTAGTCTTGTGGTGTGTCAATTCCATCCCACTCCCCTTTAATGCAAACACCACTACTATTTGTTGACTTGTTTTCCCCATATGCTTCCGTGTGGAATCGAAAGCCGTTAACTTCGTACCCTTCGTAGCACTCCGCTTGTTTTTGTGGCATGAGTCCTGCCCTTCGGATGGAGGGGTCGCAATTATGATCAGATAGTACCTTCTTTCGTAGCCAATCTGCGAACCCATCTTCACGGACTTTGTCCAAATGTTGTGCGGATCTGGCTTGTCCAGACTCTAGCATGCATGCATGCATCAAACTCTCTACACATTCAGACATGGCAAAATATGAAAGATCAGTATTGTGTTTGGAATAGATGATTTTGAAATCATCCAAATAAACATTTCATAAGATTATACCCTAAGAATTTATTTTTGATCTCCGGACAATTGAGGATGACATATGTGTGTGCAGCTTTAAGTTCCTTATCATCAAGAGTCCTTCGAGTTGGCCGTGTGAAGAAACGTCCCGCCGTATCAAATATTGATAGACGTCCCCGCGGAGGGTTACTTGTTCCAACCTCTTGTATGATAGGGTTAGACTTCTCTGCAAAATAATGCGTGCAAAATGTACCAATTTCTTTAACAATTGTTGCCTCGACGATTGAACCCTCAACCCGTGCCTTGTTCGTGACTCTCATCCTCTGTTCTTTGTTACGTCTGTAATTGAAATATTGGTTTATGGATGTTTAAAAGATAGATACAATAAAGACAACTTCCACATGTGTTAGAAAGAGATTAAATAAAAACACACCTTTCGCATGGATACATCCATCGAGGCCCCACCGGTCCACCCAATCGAGCCTCATGACATACATGGACCACAAGATGCTCCATACAATCGAAAAAACCTGGCGGGAAAATCTTTTCCATTTTGCACATTGTGACCACAATATCCTTTTCTAATTGGTCGATACGGGATGGATCAAGCTCCTTGGCACAAATCTCTCTAAAGAAGCTTGAAATCTCGCACAAAACATCCCATACATAATCAGGGACAAAGTCTCGAAATGCTACGGGAAGAAGTCGCTCCATGAACACATGCAAATCATGGCTTTTTAGCCCAGTTAGGGTGTTCGTGGTGAGATTTACACATGTTGACCAACTCGATGCGTAGCCATCGGGAAACTTGACATTCTCCTTGAGCCATATTAAAACCCGCCTCCTTTGTTGTGGAGAGAGTGTGAAGGGAGCATTGGGTTTTCGCAGCTTCTGTGGGTTATCCGGGTCCGGGATTAGGTTCAGATTAGGACGATTACAAAGGAGAGCCAAATCCTTCCGGGCTTTTTCATTATCCTTGTTTTTGGTCCCCATACCTAGAAGAGTGTAAATCAGATTTTCTGTGAAATTCTTCTCCAAATGCATCATGTCAATGTTGTGTTGCAACAAATTGTCCTTCCAATAGGGCAAGCTCCAAAAAATACTTTTCTTTTGCCAATGGTGGGTCTGACCATAACCATCAAACTGGTCGAGGCCATTTTTTTTACCCCATTTCATACCCCCTAGTTTACTCACCATTGCTTGCCGCTCCTCTCCCGTTACTCTTCGTGGTGGCCGATCAAAATCGGTCTTACCTTTTATGAAATTTTTCTTATCGCGACGAAATGGGTGATCTAGAGGCAAAAAGCATCTATGACAGCCGAACCATGTAGATTTCCCACCATGCTTTAGTTGGAATGCCTTGGTTGCACCCATGCAATGAAAACATGCCAATCGGCCTTTAGTACCCCACCCACATAGCATCTCGTACGCGGGGTAATCGCTTACCGACCAAAGAAGTGTTGCATGCATCTTAAAATTAAGTTGTTTAGACTCATCCCATGTAAGTTCTCCAACCGTCCACAATTTCTTCAATTCGTCAATTAAAGGTTCAAGAAGAATGTCAATATCCTGACCCGGATGCTTAGGTCCAGGAATGACAAGTGCGAGAAACATGCTATCTTCTTTCACTATCATCCCAGGTGGTAGGTTATACGGAAAAACAAATACCGGCCAACATGAATACGAAGATGCATTTGAGTTGAATGGCATGAATCCATCCATCGTTATCCCCATCCAAACATTTCTCACCTCGGTGGCAAAAGCTGGATATTTCCGTGCGAAGTGCTTCCAAGCCTCGCCATCGGCCGGGTGCACCATAATCCCGGGTTATCACGAAAACCTTCCTTATGCCATCTCATTTTGACCGCATTTGATTTGGTCATGTACATCTTTTGCAATCTTGGAGTGATGGGTAGATAACGAAGTATCTTTTGTGGAACTGGTTTTGCATTCTTATTAGGCCCCGGTGGCTTATATCTCGGTGTACCACACTCATCACATTGCGTCTTGTCCTTGTTCGCATCGTTGTAATAAAGCATACAAAAGTTTGGACATACGTCTATTTTCTTATGTTCCATGCCCAATCCATCGATCAATCGCTTGGCATGATAGAAATTTTGCGGCAATTTCTCACTAGGGGGAAGCATACTTTTAATAAGACCCATCATCCCATCAAAGCATTTTTGTCTCAATTGGTGTTCCGATTTCAAGGCGATTGCTTGTGTCACGGCCGACAAGATTGTGTGTGATTCGCATTTCAATTGACCAGTTATGTTTTCTTCCCACAGCGGTGTTTCCGATGCGGCTAGCATGTCAAAGAATTTTTTAGCCATTTTGGTAGGTCTCTCCTCCTCCCAATCGAAATTAGAACCCGCGGACGCCCTTACCATATCACCTCCCACATGATAATTGTCATAGTATGGCTCAAAAGGTGGGTAGTGCGTGGCATTGGTAGATGAGTTGGGACGTTCCTCTCCATGTGCGTGCCAATGTTCATATCCTTCTCGGAAGCCGAATTGGTAAAGATGAATTCTCACGGTTTGCAAGTCTTTGGTGTAGAGGTTTTCACATTGTTTACATGGACATGCAATACATTGTTTGTTGTGGAGGACAGTCACTACCGAGGGATTGGAGATTGCTACATCAACAAAATCTTTCACACCCTTTATGAACTCGGGTAGAAGCCTTCCATTGGCATTACATCGGTTGTACATCCATGTACGATCCGTTGCCATTTGACTAGTTGATTGTTGGACAAGAGACATGAGTTAGCTACGAACATGCATTTTGTTTAATTGCCAACATATGGTACCAATTGGCCAAGCTTGTAATAGTTTAATTTGGTTGAAAGGTTTTAGCACAAATAAGGGGAAACTATGGTTGATGTCGGTAGCTATACCTCTCAAAAAAATATGGACCAACTTATGCTACAAGTGGATAAATTAAGCTTGTCATTAATGGAGGAAGATTACTTACCAAATGTTGCTTTGAGCTAAGAAGATGCAACTAGGGTTTTACAGAGAGGAGGAGATAGGTGAGAGGTGAGAGGTGAGAGGTGAGAGGTGAGAGGGATGAGATAGGTGTCAGGTGAGAGGGATGAGATAGGTGAGCCCTCTTCAGCTTGTCTAGGGGAGCAAGGAGATTGATAGGAGAGACCTGGGCGCCATTCCGCGAGGGGACAGACTGGCCGCTGTTTTTTATTCGTATTATCCGATTAAAACGAAGATTGGTGTTTTGTTTCCAGAGAGCAATTATTACTTGCATCGTTATACCGATGGAAATAATGGCACCTAAGTGATGAGTAAAATTTTATTTCCTTTGCGTACCCACAGTGTACGCATCATATTAAAACACACATTTGACCAAGCACAGAAAACACAGAAATGACAAAGAGATAAAAATAATGTTTCAAAATATAGTTCTCCAAAGCCTACCAAAAACATAATGTTCACATCCTACTTATGCAATTAATGCCAAAACACATAAAACAAGATAATTTTCACATCCTACTTTGTTCACCCTCTTCACATAGTCAGTTCTATCAAATCACAGCGATTGAAATAAATTTCATAACCTACTTTGTTCATTAAATTATTACAAATTAACCGGTGACAGTGCCTTCTTGAAAAATAGTTGGTGACTACTGTGGTCCCTCCCCCCCCCCACATGGGCTCCCTCACCATCGTTCCCCTTGGATGACCCTTCCTACATAACAAAGAAAATTAGGTTACTAACAAATAAACTTGGCTGTATGTTGGTAGATATAGTGCAATTGACATAGTGTGAAATACAATTCTAGGTTATTAAAAATTAAAGTTGGTTGTAGTGAAAGCTTATATAGAACCGGGCAGCGATATGTGATTGTAAGTTTGTGAATTTGGCAAAAAGACCCATACTAGTAACAGATTGTAAATTTGTGAATTTAGCATGCTCTTAAGTGTTTAGGATTCAAAAATAGCTCCAGTTGCTTAATCAAAAGGTCAAAAATTGCTTATATGGAAATCTGATTTAGAGTTTCAGACGGAACTTACATTACAAGGTGGAATAGGGGCTCCAGTTGCTCGGAATAGCGACGCAAGACATGCTTTGTTGTATACATCGTTCTTCTTATACGCATCAAATTCTTCTCTGTGCCGCTTCTCTTGGGCTGCTATCTCATTAGCAAACGCTCGACGTTCGTCTGCTAGCTTGGAGGCAAGTATCATTGCCACCTGTGACTTCGTGAATGTTCGATTCGCATCTTCAGCCGATGTGGCGGTGCTCCGGGCAGGATCCGACATTGTTGCATCCTCTGCAGCCAATGCTTGGTTGACTCGGCAGGTCCTCGAATTGTTTCCAAAACCAAACAACCGGCCATGTCCATCTTCTCCATCTACAGCAAGCTCCCATAGCTCCTCCTCTGACATCAACCTCCCGTAATTGTACCTCATGTCCTCAAATTTGTTCTGCATTTGTTAATAAGTAATATATGAAGTCCGTTGATGCCATCTAGGAAATTCTATGTTATCATAACTAAAATTAAGTGAATTTTAATTTGTCATACCGCATAACGTTCAGCCTTATCGTTTACATACTTATAATCCTTCATGTGAATCCGGTCGAAAACCTCCTTCAGTCCCACGGGCGATCCCTTCTCGGATGCCTGCAGTTAAAACAAGCAAGAATATATGGTAACTCCTACAATACAAAAGGTAACTCCTACAATGAAAAACATAGTAACTTATGCTATCACTTATTCAAAGCGGCTGTTTAAGTAACTTATGCAATTAAATATATGGTAACTCATTTAGCCCAAAATTGTGTAACTTATAAAACCAAAAAAGGTAACTGATGCAATGGATTGATCAATTAGAAGGGTAATAAATATGTACCATTGCTTGCTTCAGCCGAAACGATGACCTCGAACCAGCGACATGATGGATGACGGACCCTTTGTATGTTTTGTTATTACGGTTGGTGGTTGACATCTGGTCCCATTTCCCCTTCGACCAAATAAGACACAACCCCTTCCAATATTCCAGATTCTTGCACCACTGTGGAGGGAAGTCTCTCCACCCTTCCTTGTCTTTGCCGTATTTCTTCGTGTACTTCCTCCTCAATTCCGTCATCTCGCGGTAATATGCTTCTGATGCTATTCTCTCAAAGACATCCAGATAGCGTTGCACATCTTCCCCCTCCCCCCACGAATACCTCTGCAAGAATTTCTTTAGTATCTCCAACCGCGCCTTGATAGGAAACATATTGTACGTCCTATATGGCCCCGGCAGGTTCTCTAAGGTTAGGACCCTTACTGTGGTGATCACCTTTGTGCAAAGAGGAGTGGATGTGAACTCCGCATCACCGACAACCGTCAGTTCAGGTCGCATGTCCGCTGCTACTGGTTTACGAGGCTTGGCCATACCCCGAGCCCGCCGCACCTCAGAGGTCAGTTTCACACCTCTCTTTCTCTTGGATGTGCCTTCACCATCCCGAGCGTTCTCTTCGTCAAGTGGTCTGTTATTGGCTTCCTTTGCTTCATCATAGTTCCGGAGTGGGCGGCGTCTGACACCTCTCTTACCGCCATCGTCATCCTTAATTGCTGGATGTGTGGAATTATCCCTCGAATTTGTACCGTCCCCATCACTCTCTGCCTCTCTATCCAGTGTGGCAGCATGCTGGGTCCAACCAGACCCCGCTCCCTCTGGCTCGGACTCGGATGCTAATGCGGATGGTACTGAATCAGATTGCACTGACTCAGATCCTGCTACATCTGGCTCGGACTCAGAAGCTACATTTAAATATGGAAAAACAATTAATAAACTAGTATTGAGTAATTTTCACTTAATTAATGCTGAAAAGATAAAAATTAACTCTGATCAGCACTCAAAAGAATAATGTTTAACACTGACCGGCAATTTTCAATTAATTAATACTTTGACAGTGTAGCAATTAATAACATCAACTCTGATAGGCAATTAGGCAATTAATAACCCTCCACAATTCTGACATCTGAATGGTACGGGAAAAAAAATGGTACCTTCATCAGCAATAACATCTTTCTGCGCTGTTTTCGACGGGAGGAGCCTTGGTGAGCGGCGGATGGCACTGACTCCAGGATGGTTTTTTTCCGGTGGGGATAGTCAGATCGCTGATCACAGTGTCGACTGAGGCATTTGACATTGACTTGGGAGGCAGGGAGTCGTTTGGCTCGGACTCGGTTGGGACCGATGCGTTTGGCTCGGACTCGGTGGGGTCTGTCTCGGTGGGAACTGACTCTGTGGGGACTGACCCGGTTGGGACTGACTCGGTTGGGACTGACCCGGTGGGGACTGACTCGGTGGGCGCTGAATTGGCCGGTTCTGACATGGGAGTCGCTGACTTGGCAGGTTTTGACTCCGTGGGGACCGACTTGGGAGGTTCCGACTCGGTGGGGACTGACTTGGCAGGTACCGACTCCGTGGGCGATGAGTTGGCAGGTTCTGACATGGGAGGCAGTGACTTGGCAGGGTCTGACTTGGCAGGTTCAGGCTCAGGCGGTGTTCCTACATTAGCGTAAATGTCATCTTTTTTATTTACCTACTTCCATTTCTCAGTTAGCTTTTGGATTGCTTCATTCAGAAAATTGGGTATACATGATATTCTACATATGATTACTACTCAAAATTGGGTATACATGAATTTACTACACTCAATTTATACAAGTACTTGCAGCGCTGGTATAGTGGCAAATTCTAACTTATTAATCTCTCTCTCTCTCTCTCAAGCTGTTTGTATACATGAAATTCCACCTATAAAATTACAAAAATACCTTCATCAGATGGAGAAGCTTGGAACGCTGTGCTCGAAGAGTTTAACCTTGATGAGCGGCGGATGGGCCGGCATGTGCTCAAGCTGTTGCGTTTGGCTCGGCCCCTGACAGACTTGTGAGATTGTTGTGCCGGAGCTGGATTGTGTGGTGGCTCTGTTGCCTCTATATCGGGGGATTCCCACAGCGTTGGAAGCTTCGTTTGTGATGCATGTATTGGCAGAGCCAGCGGGCTTTGGGATGGATTCAACCGTCGCGTCTTCAGTCCGGCGATGTCGGACTTGGTGAACCTCGCTTTGCGTTGGGGGACAACCCTCTCGACTTGGGAGCCGTCATCATTTTCTGCCATGTATTCTGTAGAACAAAATCGACAGTGGTCAAACTACATTGGAACAATTATGCTCAATAGATATTAGGTAAAATTTCCGGTATACCCATGAAAACTTTCGAACTGATAATGTGTTTAACTCTCTTGAAGAATACCAGTGAAGTTGGAGTCCAACATGCAAAAATGTAAAGTCTGAATTTCCTATATCATTCATTGAATTTATATATGCAATTCTAAGTTTTCGATATCATTCATTCATTCAGCTGGCCATATACATAAATCTATACGCAGAATGTAAAGTTAGTAATGTATTGTCCCAACATGCAAAAAAATTCCTGACATACTCCCAATAAAAACCAACTAATAAAAAAAGAAAAGACAGAGAGAAGAGAGAGAAACAGGAACTCAGTTTTGAATGGACCTCAAATGGAGATAGCTACATTCTCTCTTACCCTAGACAGAGGGCGGACTGGTTGAATCATTAAATCACCCGCAAATAGGGGCAAGCAATACTATAGATTTGAGTGAACACTAGTTTAACAAAGGGAGAATTGCTGGTGTGCCCATGAAAATATCCTAAATTGCTTATTTCCCCATCAAAACATTCAAATTGCTTATATCTCCATTCTAAATTTAGTTTATTTCTTATTTCCCCAAGTATTGATTAAATCTTAAAATATAAGCTGAATTTTAAATGGATAAATTGTGGAATCTTGTGGACAAGAAGCTTCTAGTCTTAGAGTTCTTTCAATTCCCAACAAATTAAATGGAGGCTAGTTCAAGAAGAAGGGTAAAATAGACATTTCAGTTCTAAAATAAAATAAAATTCAAAATAACAGCTTCTATTTTAAGATTTAATTAATGTTAGGGGAAATAAGAAAGAATCAAAATTTATAATGGGGATATAAGCAATTCGAATCTTTTGATGGAGAAATAAGCAATTTAGGATATTTTTATGGGCACACCAGCAATTCTCCCTTTAACAAAACCCTAGACCAAGAAAAACCCTAGGTTAACGGGATCGTAGATTAACAAAGACCAAGATTAACAAAACCCTAGAAAAACACCTCAAAACCCTAGATTAACAACACTCCAAAGTAATCAGGTTTACTCCCCCAACAGCAGTGTACAAAATCGTCCAGTAAATTAACGAACTTACCACTAGTTGGAGTTTGCCCGATATCCGATCGATTGGGAATGTGCGAGCCCTGGTAGAGAGAAGAGAGACGTCGGTTATTCCGGTAGGCGGCAGCGCTAAGAGAGGGTGGTGGGAACTCGTGGCAAGGAAGAGCGACGGTCGGAAGTTTTGTAGAGAGTGGAGCGAGAGCGTAGAAGGGACGAGAGAAACCTTTGGAATGGATTTTAAAATTTTCCCTAAGTCTGAAGTTCTCTCTAGTGGAGACGGAAATAAGTATGCTGTTATTCGAAAAGAGTAATGTGAAGTGCAATTGGGATCCCGACCTTCAACTATTGATAGAGATTTGCGCCTGAAAATATTATTTCGTTGAGATTTGGTTATCAAAAATTTCAAGGGCTAGGATCTTAATAGTAGGTTCATGAGATGTAGGTTCCCTAGCATACTATTGTCTCGCATTAATTTAGGAGACCTAACCCCGAATTCTATAGCCTAAGGTAACATGATATTTGGGTTTAGATCGGAGCGGTTTCATCAACTCCACTTGCGAATTTTAAAGCATCACAATCAGTATCTAGCCACGGATTTAAACGTAAATATATCTTTACTTCAGAGTGTAATCACTCGCTACCCAATGGCTGTTGAAGTGAGTAGATCATCACCATTAATCACCGATCGGATGGCATGGGATGTACAGCTGAAATTAATCAGGTGCTGGTTTCTACACAAACTAGTTTGAAAAAATCCCAAAAAAAATTGCAAATACTATATAAAATCTTATATGGACATGTCATGCCTAATAACATCAATTTTGTGTAATTTCATAACTTTTTGCCCCTTCAAATGTATAAAAGCTTTTCGGACCGTTCATTTGTATATGCAATTTGGACGGTGGATCTGCGATGAAATAACTCAAAATATAGTTTAAAATGATCAAGAGGTAACAATGAACGTAACCAATGCAAAATATAGTATGTTTTCTTATGTATTGGTTTCGATCCACCGCAAAGTGTTTGTAGCCATTTGATGCTTAAATATTTGGTCATATAGATGGAGGGCTAAATGAAAACCTTTCTTGATCAAACTTGCCAGCAAGACTGTAAATGTAGTGGTCTTCGATTTTAACGGTTCCGATCGACCATTCGAAGATTTCCTTCATTTCATCTTCATTACCTCGCAATACAAGGGTTCAAGTTTCATAGTCATACATGGCATATGTGATCCATGTATGTAATGTGCATGCAATATAATATAATTTAATGTGCTAAATTATTCCTTTTTTGCAATAAACTTCAACACATGAATTTATATTTTGTACATTTAATTATTATTATTTTGCATGTAATTTTTTTTTTTTTCAAATTTGGTGTACATCTCAACTATTACATAGATTAATAATCATGTATTATAAATTATATTCAATGAATCACAAGGGGACCTTTTTATTTGCATCTACAAATACACCTTAAAAATTATTTTGTAACAGATATTTTACTTTCAAATAAAATACACAATGAGTAACATTTAATTTTTCAAGTTAATTACAAAGTAAGTTAGACAATTCATTTCACTGCCTTATCATTTTTATGAAGTTCTTAGGTTTTGGCGAATATTTCAGAAGAGCTCCTTTGACTGATTGTAGCACATGACCTATATAATACACGGGGACTTTAATACGGTCATTTACTTGCAACCAGCCATAACTGCTCTGTCTCCAAGCAAGGTTTGGGCGCTTAGCCGAATTTCCATTCCCCCCCATTCGATCAAATTTCTGTTCGAGCGCCCGCTCAAACTCATCGCCAATTCTTTCAACTGGGATATCAGACATTTTAAGTTTACAAGTTGAAAATCTGAACCGTTCAAAGACAGTGGCAAGAATCTCAACTCTCATAGATTCCATCGGATCATGACAACATGGTCAAGGAACATATGAGATACCTCAGAGGAAAAATTACCAAGGCAATATACCCTTATTGACCAAATCGATTTGATTTCACAGAGAGAAACTAGATCATTTAGCCCATCGTCTCAAACCCTCCGCCCTCTAGCCCTCTCTATCCAGCCTCTCACCCCCACACGAATTTCGTCAAAACTGTAATTAACTCTCAAGCTCCAGACTATCATTTTTGTCGAAAGGAAGTCAGTAGGTACATCGATCGTGTCCTCTCTCCAGTTCCGGTATCTTCTCCTTGGTTTGAGGCAGGCATATTAGGCTCTCAGTTTCTCCTCGTCGGAGGCAGGCAGTAGGTACATCGTGTCCTTTCTCCTCCCATTCTCTCATATTAGTTTGAAATTAGTCCCCTTCTACTAGTAATTGTTAAAAATTAAGCTAATTTGGTACTGACAGAACTTAGGCAAAATATAAGACTATGCTAGCTTTTGTTTGCTTTTATGTAAGTCTTGTGAATATCTAAGTTGAGAGTTGGTAAGACCAATGATTAGAATTTGGGGAAGTTTAGGAATCTGTCCATCATAACATTGTAATTTAGGTATTTCCACATCAAAACTTACCTTTGCATCCAGTTCCCCCTTGCCTTTAGTCCCAGCTATATGAATATGAAGCTCCTTGGCTAATGAAACTGTTCATTTGATTTTTTTACTACTATTAAACTGAATTTTTAATTTATTACAGTAAGTGATGGGGATATTATTAAATTATGCGAGTTTAGATGGGAAAATAACAAATTTTTAAATTTTGATGGGGAAATATCTAATTCTCATAGTTATGATGGTTATATATCTAAATTTCTGTACAATCTATTTCCCCTTTATTCTCTGTTAGACTTGAATAGAGTGAACAATTTATTAGAATAGAGTAAACAATTGTTAGATTCACTAATTGATTAGAATTGATTAAATTGTGAAGGCTGCTTTTGCCTACTCTATTTATGGTGGACCCATGTAAAATTTTAAAGTAGCCTATATCCCCCATTGGGTAACACCATATTACCCAATATAATTAGGGTCAAATCTGGATTTTGTTTCATCTATCTCCTTTTATTTATTTAACTGTTTTTTAAAAATATTTTAAAAAACAAAAAGACAAGTACACCAGAAAAATACTTGCCTTTGTCAGCAAGAAGAGAAAGGAGCTACATATGTGTTAGATAGCAATATTGTCAAAGGGTATGGAAGAAAATATGTTATGTTCCTGATGGGGATTTTCTCAGATGTGGTACCTTAATTTAATTTCATATCAAAATTATACATTGTAGATAACATCACACTTGTTCCTTGTTAGCAAAAGAAGTATGGCTCCTCGGAAAAAACCACAAGTCACACGAGCAAAAGCAACCAAATACACCAAGAGGAACCGTAGTGCAGATCAAGCTATAGGTGTTGGTGACAGTTTGAATGCTACACCCGAAGGTGAAGTTGCACTGCCCGAACCTCTAAAGAAAAAGGGACGAGGCCCTGGAAAGATAAAGCCTGTCAAAGAGTGCCCCGATGATCGACCGGAGATATGGCGAGTTGGCACACATGAGTTCAGTTGCGCGTCTGAACCAAGATTGATAACAGCAACAATCACTAGGCTTGCCCTTAGCCTCATGCCTGCACCAGTAAGATCTTTTCACAGCTTCGATGCCACAGTGAAGAAGTCCTTGGAGAGGGAATTTCTGGTAACATTTTATTTTTATGAGTTTTAATTACCGATCACCTTTTACAATCACCTTTATGAGATTCATAACTAATTGTATTACATTTAGCTAAACTCGCACTTGTTATGTTTTCCAGCTATTAAGCTTTCTATTTTTTAATATATCTTTAGTATTATTTTCCGTAGTATTGGTTGGATGGCAACTGCCTACTAACCTTAAAGAAAACACTATCAGGTAAATTTTAATCAAATTTCAGTTTTTTATTTACTGTTGCAATTATGGTTATCTTCATCTTATGATCTTGTTGAATTTAACAAGATTGAAATGACACAACTCCAACACACAATGTTCAACCAGCTCGGGTATATGTCAACCGTGATAAGCAAAATCTTGCAGTCAAAAATTGATTGTTGTGCCTAGCATTTATCAAAAGTTAAACTCCTGAGCTTTTTATACCCACACAAACCTATTTTTATGAGTTTTAATTACCGATGCCATATTACCGTCACATTTATGAGCTTCATAACTAATTGTTTCACATTACATAAACTCACACTTGTTATGTTTCCTATTTTGTCAAGATACCCATTAATGGCTGGTTTATTGGTTGGAAATTACAAACTTATTCAATTGTCTTGTTCTATTTTTGTCATACCAATTGTTCGAAGAAATACATTTCAATAGTCCCTAATTTTCTTGGATGTAGGAGAGATATCGATACCGCGGAGATGAAGATACTGACCGTTGTCATGAAGTACTCGAGGCCATAGCAGCCAAAAGATATGGTGAGGAGCTGTGTAGAGCAAGGAAGAATCGCATAAAATTATATGGTTGGGACATTCTCGCATGGAAGGCCAATGTGCCGCATTGGTGTGTAGCCCCGGTACATTGGCAAGGTCTTTGCAATATCTTCTTCTCAGATGAGTGGCAACTAGTCAGTAAACAAAACCAACAAAATCGCACTGTCTCTGGAAATTCGGCCTCCCACTATGCTGGATCAGCTAGTGCTCACCAACATTTTACGAAACTGGTAAACTTATGAATAATTCTATTCTAATACTATAGCCAATTCCACATTAATCTGCCATCTAACCTTTAATTGTCATTCTTCTTTTTCATCTTGAGACAACCTTGAATAAAGGGAAAAAGCCAACCATGGAGGACCTTTACATCCATATGCACTGTGCAAGAGAGAATGGTGTATCACCGGTTGTGGCCCAAATGAGTATTGCCGATGAGGAGGTGACCCAAGATATTGATCACAATGATGGTATTGGGGGAGAGAATCCAACAGCCGAGGAGAGTACAGGGCAGGTTCACGAGTTCGATATCAACTCCTTGCAATTTACAAACACGAGAAAAGAGCAAGTTTATGTAAGTTCAATTTACTAGTCTACTCTTTTTTTCCCTCCAAGTAGGGTGGTTACCACCAATTACCATTAGAAATGGTAAGGACCAAGTGCTGGTACATCTGCCTTTGTCCCATAAACTGTTTACTTCTCAATTGTATACATATGCCTTTGTAGAAAAACTGTTTACTTCTCAATTTTCTTTTAAATACATATTTCTCATATGCTCCCATTACTAGAGGAAGGTTAAGGCAATGAGGGCTGATCAGGCCAATGCTGCCTTGGACGAGAGCACCTTATTTCTGGCAGCACTTGGCGGACAAAAAAAAGGCCGCGTCCTAGGCTTTGGAAGCTTGCTTGAACAACAGGTGCAGACAGCAACCACCCGAGGAAGGCACAGCCACGTAGCATCTTCTATATCTGGGTTGACAAATGCTGGGGTGCAGGAGAACTTCTCTAGGGCAGAAGTAGACGCGATCATTCAAGAACGTGATCGCCGTATCGCCGAGGAGCGCTCCGAGAGGATAAGAGATCAAGCCCAAAATCAATTATTATTCTCACAGTTATTCAGAATGCATGGGCTACAACAGCCTACTTCGCAGGTTAGTAAACTCATATTTGGGGAAATTTTAGGGTTTCAAATTAAAAGGGTTGTGCTCACGGATTTTCGTCACTTGTTCTTCCACATTTTAATTTAGGCACCAGCTATCAGTCCTGAACTACCACCAGATGGTATAGTAGGGAATATGGGTTATTTGCAGGTATCATTTTTATAATAAAATCTGAGTGTTGTTAATCTTACAACTCTGACAGGATTTTGTGTTCTCCAAATTCTAACATTGCACTCCAAATGCTTAGGTTGAAGATCCCACCTCTCAACAATCTCAGGAATCACCTTCAAGACTACCAAAGGAATTCAATCAGGTAAGTACTTTTGGAATGTTGGTTGAATTTATAAATTCTTATGAAATGAACTTCTAAGGTAAGTGTGCAATGGTAGGAATTATATGTTCAACAGTAATGGGTACAGCATTGAGAAGTTAATAATAACTATCAAATGTTTTTTTTAAGATAATTATAAGGTGTAATACAAATCCTGTAAGTACCAGTAGTGGGTAATTCATGCCTCAAAACACACTAATTGTTATACACCCAATAGGACTGCAAATGACCATGTCTCATGAAGTACCATCATATGTTTTTCAGCCAACTATTACTACCTCATTTTTATTGAAAAAATGAGCTCAAGTTATGTGTACAACAATAATGGGTAATAGTACTGTATGATCAACAAACAAGTTATTTCGAGCCTTTAACTACATAATTAATTTTTATAACAATAACATGTTCTAACATTATAATTTGGTCTACATAGGATGTTGCTGGTTCTTTCCAACCAAACCAGGAAGGGTCATTCCAAGCACTGCTGAGTACTCAGGTTGGACAAGAAATTGCAGGGAATGAGGCCGCAATGACAGATTGGTGGGGCAATCAAACTTCGGCATGACAAATAGAGGTCTAGCATGGATGTCAATATTTAGGGTAAAGTTTTTTGGTTATATTTTGGGTATACCTTGTTAACTCATGGGGTTGAGTTTATTTTGTGAATCCTTCTTTGGGATGTTACATTTTGGATATATTTACAAGTTAAGTCTTTTATTATCAATGTTGTTTCAATGCTTTTATAATTTTGGTTCTATGTATGACGTTTATAATAGGTTGGTCAGTGTTTTATTAGTTGCTCTCTTGTTTATTAGTTGCTTTCTATAAATTTCTCAAATGTGATTTATGTAATTCTTGTTGAATGGGATCTGGGAATTTCAAAATAGCACTGGGCTCGTACCAGATTGGTACAGGAGGGAGGATTGTAGAATTAGAGCATGCTAATTTGCACCCATTTCTTCTTTTGATTACCTTGGGTACATCCACGCAAATAGTTACAACTGCAGTGCATGCAAATTAAAAATGTAATTCACATCCTTGCAAATAATCACCCATGCAATAACGCAAACAGTCTTCCCATGCTAATACTCCGGTGGGACCCACAATACCTAGCCTTGCAAATAGTCAGGTGGGACCCCCGTGTATTAGCCTTGCAAATAGTCTGGTGGGACCCCCCTGGGTTAGCCTTGCAAATAGTCTGGTGGGACCCCCCTGGGTTAGCCTTGCAAATAGTCTGGTGGGACCCACGTGTGTTAGCCTTGCAAATAGTCATGTGGGACCCCCCTTAGTTGCCCATGCAAATAACCAGATGGGGCCCACGTTGTCTGCCCATGCAAATACTCTAAACGGGGCCAACTCGGAAAGTTGTTGCATGGGCCGTTGTTGTAAGGCTAATCTCATGCAACAAGTCAGAACAGAGTTGTTGCATGGGCGCCCATGCAAATACTTAGTATTTGTATCGAAGCTTGTTGCATGGGCACAGTTGTAAGGCAATTCGCATGCAACAAGTCTTTTCGGGCTTGTTGCAAGGCAATGCCCATGCAACAAGCCATTTTCTGGCCCATGCAATAAACTCATATTCTAGTAGTGCTAGATCTGGTTTGTTTTCGGTTTTTTTCTGACAATCTTGAGTGTGCCATAGCATAGGGACGCCATGGTCCCCTACTGCCTTCTCATTTTTCAAATTCCCACGTAATATTTCTTATTTTTTAATATTTTTTATTTTCTTATGCATAAAAATTTCGGGAAAGTTTTTTATGACAAAATGGGAAGGGCAGCTGAGACATTTGAGACCTCATTCTGATTGTAATTGAGGCGCAAAAACATATATAGCTTTTGTCAACACATAATTAAAGACTCAGATGGCATAAATATTTCAATTTATCAAGTACAATTTTTTATGAAATAATTACTTCTATAACTTTATGTAACAATTATATATAGAGCTGACCTATACCCTATAGATGAATTAATGGCACAAGTGAAGTAAATTCATCATTAATTATTCATGTAAACCGCTAGAAATTTTTCTGTTAATATATAGGCATTCTGTCTATCTTTATGCAAGACTCCATTGACATTCTAATTAGTACGAAACATCAAATAGCAGTGACGAACTGTAAATCCAAATAAGTAAAGACACTAAAAGACAATAACGAATTATTATAATTGAATTTTATTTGAATAATCAAACGTGAGAAAATGAGCAAAATTTTGTAAATGAAAAAGGCAATACATCACTCTTGATGACATCGAAAATAATACTGAATGTCACCCAGTTCTAACTCTAAAAAAATATGATGTTTTTAGTTAGTTGTTCTCTTGCAATCTACCTTCTCTAATAAATCTCTTAGTATAAATGGACAGGTTTCCATAAGATGCTTAAATCCATCAGTTGCCATGACATCCTTTAGATTCTCTCCAGAAGCAACAAAATCAAGACATATCTCCTTCAGCTGGTCACAATTATGCCTATCAGAAAAAACCAAGATATCTGTAGCGTTTTCGACATCAATGCTATCGCTCAATTTATCTTCACAAATCAGCTTCAGCCTCTCCAATCCATACCGATCAGCGGCTGCCAGTAAATGCTGAGACATTTCAAATGATACATCCTCATTAAGTGGGATAGTGTCAGTGTACACAAATTGTAGCATGAGTTTAAAAACTTCTGGCTTAATATCTTTAATCTTTACACATTCAGTTTTGCTCTCCAGCATCGGGCCAAAAAATTCGGCCTTGAAAACCGGCGAGCGTGCCGCTAACACGGTCCGATGTGCAGAAAATATTTCTTCACCGACTCGGAACACCACATCAGCGCCTTCTCTACTGTCCCAGAACTGTTTGGAATGCTGAAGAAAATCTGAAGATGGCACGATAACTCGCTTCTTTCTTGCTTCGACCCACAATGGTTTTACTAATTTCACATAACACTTAAACATGAAGCAGTCATCTTTTAGATAATCTGATTTCTCGAAAGTATTCCTCCTCATGAAAATAAATGGCAGTATACGGTCTCCCTGTTTAAAAACCTTTCCACTACTAGAATTTCGAGTCTCAAGTCCCACAGTTGAATATATCCCACTTTTATGGTCAAACAGGTTACATTCTACTTCTAAAGCCATTGTTGTTTTTGTCTCAGTCAATAGTAAGGCTTCTAAGAACATGCAGTTACCTGTAGTGCAATTCCTGTTAAAGGAATATGGCCAGAATATAATGGCCCATGTGTGACCTCCAATATTGAAAGTGCCAACCATCATGCCCTTTTCTGGTACGAGCTGTTTGATTAGGGAGTAGCCAATGATCTTCAGAGAAAATGATTTTCTCAATGTCTCCATTTGGCACACTATATCAGCTTCTGATTGGTCATCGTTGCCCATGGTTCTGTACATACAATTTAAAAGGTTAAAAAAGAAACACAAGCGTCTTTAAGAAGTTGAAACTTTCTCATATCCATATAGAATTAAAATTAACAGTGCAAATGCAAGGATGACAGGGGAAATGACCCACTTAAAATAAAAATAAAATAAAACAGAATCTTCATCCTCATGTTAAAACAAGAATTAATTTAAGAACTAGACAGGATTCAATTAATTAACCAAATTGAGATTTGAAGCAAACAATAACCACTGGTTAATATATTTCAGCATAGAAGGCAAAATCGGCTGTTCCGGAGCGGGATCGGACAGTCCCGATCCGATTTCAGGCCAATTTATGCGGATAGTGCAGATTTCGGCCAATTTCAGCCATTCCAGCCCGATTCCGGTCCGATTTCGGACTGTTCCGGAACTATTCCAGTCAAATTTTGGTTGAAACGCGAATTTAAACAAACGGAAAAGCTCTTTGGCTGAGACGCAAAGCTATTTACCACTACACCATCCAACCTTGGTTGTAATATAACACAACTCATTTATATATAACAATTGTAATTCACTAATTTGTACCAATCCATTCTGGCAAAAAAGTCTGATTTTCCGATCTAATTCGGCTGATTTCGACCGATTTTTCCGATCCGGATCGGAATCGGACGGGGCCGATCCTGATTCCGATTCCGATTTTTTCTTCTATGTATTTCAGTAACTTGGTTCATCGTATTTCGGTACATCCTATTTAAAGAGCTATTGTCTCATTAATAGCAGATTAGTAACTTGGTTCATCGTATTTGGGTACACGTTGAAAAGTCGCATTCGCATACCTAAATTATCAGCCTCTCTCTTTTTCCCTCTCTTAATCCTAAACAAGGAATGGAACATATGTCCAAACTCCAAACCGTCTGATTAGATTGTCCAAGTTTTGCTTAATGTACTGGAGCAATTCTCATAAAAAAAATATTCACAGAAACTACTACATAAAAAACAAACTACCCATGATGGTCTATAGAATAAAAAATTGAACAGAAAATAATACCTATTTTTGGCGAATCCTTGAACCAGCAGATTTAAGCAAAATTCTACCGAACCCAATTAGAAGCAGAGAATAGAAGCTTATCCCCTCCAAGATTACTCCAGGTGCTTCTTTTCACTCGTAATATATATTAAGGATTTGATATTTAGAGTCGGCCCTGTTATAGGTGCCAAGGGAGATGTTTTTTTATTAAATATGCAATGTGGGACTAAGCACAAGAAAACCGGTTTATCAAAATCTTTTTGTTTTAGTAGGTCGGATTTGAGAAACCTAAATTTCTGTAATGGAATAACAGGGTCCTGTTTTTCTCCCCTCTCTATCTAAAAACAGGGCTTTCTTTCTTTATCTCTCTAAGAAAAGAGCTATGTAATAATAGTATATTTGGTTCCCGGATTTGATGAATTCTAAATTTCTTATCACCAAGTTACCTCAATTTAAAAATGAATTTGAATCCGGTCCGTTCTATACTAGTAGATACCTTGATCTCTACATTACAGATAGGGACGGATGAAAAAAAAATTTCTGGAGGGAAAAAATCAGGTTCAAATAGCTTATTGAGTTCAAATGTTGGATCATTATCCAACATTGAGCATATATGTAATATAATTATGAATTGCATACTGTCATATTAGACGAGTAGAACTAGGGTGTTCCTAAGCTCACCAAGCCTCTCGTGAGCTCAACTCTAAAACCTATCGAATTGACTTCAAACGACATTTTCAAACCGTTAGATGTTCAATCTATATTAAAATGTACTTGGAGACCAAATTTTATATTTTTTGGAATTTTTTTTACTATTTATTAAGCCGGTTTGAAAACCGCTGTTTTTATTAAAATTCTGCACCATTGAAAAACAACGGTTTTCAAACTGGCTTAATAAATAGTAAAGAAATTTCAAAAAATGTAAAATTTGGTCTCCAAGCACATTTTAATATAGATTGAACATCTAACGGTTTGGAAATGTTGTTTGAAGTCAATTCGATAGGTTTTAGAGTTGAGCTCACGAGAGCCTTGGTGAGCTTAGGAACACCCTAGTTCTACTCGTCTAAGTGATCTAATATGGATTATAGATATTTGACAATCTATGTCTTCATTAGAGTGTGCTCTATAAATGTGTAGAATAATTCAGACGAAACTCATACTCAATGATGAATTGATTATGAGATTTGCAATTAAGAATAACCACTAAATGTGAAATAGATTATCATCTAAATTTAGATGTCTAATTTTGGATGTCTAAATATTAATATCTAAAATTGGGTTCAAATAGCTTATTGGATTCAAATTAATTAGCTAATCAGAGTACTATATAAAAAACAACATGATTATTATGCATGTATTATTTTTTTGAGAGAAAAATAATAATTAAAATAAAATGGTTCTTGTTAACATTTCTCTTGTATTTTTTATTTTTTATTTGAGAATGGATTCATTGTTTCAAAGTTACGAGTTAGCAACCAGCGAGTCAGAGAGGAGAATTAGAGAGTGCCAGCAGATTTTTATTTTTATTTTAGAGAGACGAATCAAAGAGTCAGAGAGATCTCATTCTCTTTGGTTTGGTTTTGTGCGGATTTGCCTAGAAACAGACATGAAATTTTTTTTACTATTTCTTAAGTCAGTTTTAAAATCGCTGTTTTTAATGGTCCAAAAATTTTCATTGTTTATTAAAATCAATAATATTAAAACTGGCTTAGTAAATAGTAATTTTTTTAAAAATGTAAAATTTGATTTCCAATCACATTTTAATATAGAGATCACATCTAATGTTTGGATCTACTGTGTGAACTTTGAAAATTGTGATGTTGAAAATTGTGATGCAATAATTGTAATCATGATAAATGTCGTTTTGATTCTGATTTGTTATTTCTCTTTGGATCTGATTTCCTGCTTATATATACATGCTTCTGAAACTTCAACCAATATCAACAATGAGGAGCTCGTTCATCAAGACATTCCTCAGCATTCTAATAGTAGAACTATGTTTCGCAAGTTTCGACAAAGTTTAAATATGTGGAGTAGAACTAGGGTGTTCTTAAGTTAGACCAAATTTCTTTATGAACTCAACTCTAAAATCTATCGAATTGGTTTCAAATGAAAAATCCGAACCGTTGAAACTCTTATACTTTAAGAGTGATGCATCTACATACAAAAATTTTAAATTTTATAATTAATTTTGTATGAAGTCAAGTGATCAAAAAATATTCAAAAAATGAATGCATTAAAATTAATTTAAAAAGCGCAAAGGAATCTGGCCCAAGGTATTCAGGTGAACGTTCCATCGGTTCAGATTTTTAAAAATGAACAACTCACGGCTCCATTTTGGGTTGCTCTGCGCCTTTTCAGCCCGTATTGGATTTGTGAGCATTATTTGTTGTCCGTATCACTAACTTTTTAATATGTGGCCTCTTTCTTTCTGTGGAAATATTATCTACGTGTCTTAATTTACTTCCAACAAAATTACATAAGAATAGTAGTATCGTTTTTTTTTGGAAAATAAGAACCAAAAGGTTTATCGATCTAAGGGATTAATTCCTGTTGATGAAATAGTGTACGTTCTCGCTAAAATATATATATATATATACAGAGAGATCGACTATGGTGAGTTGTGAAGTAAAACGTCATTTTACTTCACGCTCATACTCCATTTTGAAAATCTAAACAACCGATCCGAACCACTCAACATGTTCTCCATATTGAAATGTGTTTGGAGACCAAATTTTATATTTTTTGAAATTTTTTTACTATTTATTAAACCACTTTGAAAATTGCAGATCCGGGTGAATAGTAAAAAATAGTAAAAAATTCTAGACCATTCGATCAGCGATTTTCAAAGTGGCTTAATAAATAGTAAAAAAATTCCAAAAATTATAAAATTTGGTCTCCAAACACATTTCAATATGGAGAACATGTTGAGCGGTTCGGATCGGTCGTTTAGATTTTCAAAATAAAAATATGAGCGTGAAGTAAAAATGACATCTTACTTCGCAGCTCACCATAGCCCAGCTCTATATATATATACTAGTATCGTGCCCGTGCGTTGCAACGAAATATATAATAAGATAACAAAAATAAATTCTCATACAAAATGACAAATTTTCATAAAAAAAACAAAATTAAAAATATATTCTACATTTATCACAATAATATGTATAGAAATAAGGAAGTAGATAAATAAGAAAGTAAACAAAAAATTGATTTGCATTGTGATCCGCCGTTTAGAAAATTTGAATTGGAGAGGGAGAAATAAGGAAACAAAAAAAAATAAGGAAACAGAAAATTATATCACTAAATTTGTAGAGTCTGTTTAATTTTAATTCTAAAATTATATTACTAAATTTTAGAGTCTGTTTAATTTTAATTTTAGTGCAGCGATATGTGCGGAGTATGTTTGTAGCTAAATTTGAACTTCTACACATAAAACAGATACATTTAATTAAAAGAAGATAGATTATGTGATTGGAGAGCTGAGATTAAATCCAAAAATTAATCTTTCAATCGTAGCCGTTGGCGGATCGGACACCCAACGTGCTTAATAATGGAATGGAGATATAGATCGATAGATAGATAGATAGAGAGTGACTAAGGTCAAAGTGGTACTTCCTAGTCCTCGGTGCTATCAAGTCGTTTCGGATTTTCAAAGTCCAAACGGTCGATCCGAACCGTTCAAGTTGATTTCCATATTGAAATGTGCTTGGAGACCAAATTTTACATTTTTTTGGATTTTTTTTACTATTTATTAAGCCACTTTGAAAATTTCTGATCACATGGTCCAAAATTTGGTTGCACTGTTTTTACTGTTCACCCGGATCAGTAATTTTCAAAGTGGCTTAATAAATAGTAAAAAAATTCCAAAAAATGTAAAATTTGATCTCCAAGCACATTTCAATATAGAGATCAACTTGAACGGTTTGGATCGACCGTTTGGACTTTGCAAATCCAAAAACAACTTGGTAGCACCGGAGGCTAGGAACTACCACTTTGACCTTAGTCACTCTCTCTCTCTATATATATATATACTAGAGAAAGCACTTTCATGGAAATTTCCTGTCCATAAAAATATTAATGTCGTTTACAATGATAATTGAGTCCATCCGAAGGATAAGTTATATTAATATTTTGTTTATAAAATTATGTCTAAATTATGAAAAAAGTGGAAATCATCAATTCCTTCAAATATTAATTTAATTCCCTCAGTAACTTTTGTGTCACCCTTGCCGCTGTCAAGTTTCTAAAAAAAATAAAAAGAAACTTTTGTGTTGAGGAAAGCATTATTACACTTCTTGTTTTGATATAAAAGTGTACGAATCCTGTTACGTTCCTTCGTAAAATAAAGATATGTTCATATTTCGGTTTCTTATCTTGAATTCCGAAAAATAAACAATTGATACGCGCCGTTCAATATATTTTACATATCAAAATTTTGTCGTAAATCAAATTTATACCTTTTAGATATTTGATTTTCTGCATAGGAAGAAAATTCATTAATTTAATTGGTATAAACCGTTCAATACTATGATTATACCTATGCATAGAAAATAGTAATATAAGAATCTAAACACCCAACCTTCCAAAAAGTATCAAAGGAAGAGTGGTAAACTGAAGAAAGTAGAGTTCACATACCAGCAAACTCTGGATCCGTTAGATAAACAACAAGCTGAGTTGCTGGTGAAGATGGCGGGAGTAGTGATGAATGGAGGAATTGATGAAGAGGTGAAAAAATAGTCATGGGCTGACAGAAGGAGGAAGACATGGAAGATTGAATCAGTTTTTCTTTATGATGCTTTTATCTTTTCAAATGTTTAGTGTTCTTAAATTTCATTGTTTGTTGTTGTCTGGAACTGTCAAATGTCAGAGACAGTTTTTTGGTATTTTAAGCAGTGGTGTGGGTTTACGGAAGAGGGAATGTTTTATTTCAGAAGAAGGGGTTGTTTTGTCTTGTTTTGTTGGAATCAGATGGGAAAGAGTTGTAAGAGAATATGTTCACCCCTTGTTAATGAAGATGTTATCAGTGATTAATGGATTGTGCGACTAAAATAAAAGTGTTAACTTGGAATGTTCGGGGTTTGAATGAAAAGGATAAGAGATTGTCAGTAAGACAAACAATTCTGCTTGAGAAACCGGATGTGATTTGCTTGCAAGAAACAAAGTTGAGTGATATTAACCATACAATTGTGTCACAAGCGTGTGGAAGGAGATATAAAGAGTTTGTATATTTGGAAGCAGAAGGTACAAGGGGAGGTATTTTGTTAGCATGGAACGCTAGAAAATACAAGATGATTCAATTTTTCAAAGGGACTTACAATGTCACAACTAGATTGGAATTCAATGGAGAGGTGTTTCAAATTTCATCTGTGTATGGTCCCACTTCTACCCAATTGAGAAGAATATTTTTTCAAGAAATTCAGGATATCAAACCTCCTGATGAGATTCCTTGGCTGATATGCGGAGATTTTAATGTCACTCTACTAAGTGGAGACAGAACCAATGTGAACAACAATAATTGGAGAGAATCAATGAAATTCAATGATCTGCTGCTGGAGTTGGATTTAATTGATTTACCTTTGGGAGGAAGAAATTTTACTTGGTCAAACACAAGAGAGAACCCAACCATGGCTCGTTTGGACAGATTTTTAATAACACCAAGTTGGAGTGATTCCTTTCCGAATTCTAAACAAGAGGCGGTTGCAAACACTTCTTCTGATCATACACCTTTGATCTATACAGCAGCCACACAATTTAAAAGATCAATTTTCTTCAGATTTGAAAATATTTGGCTACAATCAGCTCCCTTCAAGGACTTCGTAAGGAAAACTTGGCAGGAAACAGACATGGCAACTTCACCCTCTGACCTTCATGCAAAGTTTAACTCTCTTCAAGCTCATATAAAGAATTGGACAAAAGAGAGAATTGGAAGCATCAAAGCACAAATTCTAATTTGCAGAAATTTTATGGACTGGTTTGGTAAAGTTCAAGAGGTCAGAAGAATCACGCAGCTGGAGAAATGGGTACATATCACACTCAAGAGAAGATTTGTCCAGCTTTCTGTATTGGAGGAAGAGATATGGAAACAAAGGTCCAAGGTAAAATGGGAATTGAAGGGAGATCGCAATACCAGGTATTTTCACTCATTGGCTACATCATCTAAAAGGGTAAACACAATTCATGTAATTGAGCATGAGGGACAGATGCATAAAGCCCAAGCAACTAAAGCACAAATTTTCTGGGATTTTTATGTAAAATTGATGGGAAGTGAGTCAGAACAAATGCCGCAAATCAATTGGAATAATTTGTACAATGCTGATTACAACCTGCAAGAACTGACAGAACCTGTGACAATGGAGGAGGTTCTCTCAGTCATCACATCCTGGCCTTCTAACAAAAGCCCGGGTCCTGATGGCTTTACGGGTGAATTTTACAAAGAATTTCGAGATGTTCTCTTACCTGACATACACAGAGTAATCAACGAAACATTAGAAAAAGGTTTAAATCTGGATTCTCTCAACACTTCCTATATTGTGTTAATTCCAAAGAAAGAAGAAGCAAAGAAGCCGCAGGATTTCAGACCTATTAGCTTATTGCATGGAATACAAAGAATGGTGTCCAAAATCTTGGCTAATAGACTCCAGCCGCATATTCAACACTTGGTAAAAGACAACCAGACAGGATTTGTGAAAGGACGGCAGATTACCGAGGGGTTTCTCTATGCACAACAAACAATTCAGATAGCAAAGGAAAACAACATTCCAATTGCCTTATTCAAAGCGGATATTCATAAGGCGTTTGACACGGTAAATTGGAAATTTTTAATCAAGGTTTTGGAGGGACTTGGATTTCCTTCAAAGTGGATCACATGGATGAATACTTGTGTGCTACGGGGTACATCTCAAATAATAATTAATGGACTATTGGGAAAAAAAATCCAATTGAAGAGAGGAGTGCGGCAAGGGGATCCTCTATCCCCTCTTTTATTTATACTGGCAATGGATTTTATTCCGAGATGGTTGGAGAAGCTGGTTCAAAGAGGAGAATGGCAACTGCCGTTTCTAGACATGAGACCCTGTCTTTTGTATGCGGATGACTCTTTGTTTTTCATGAAACCAGAACTAAGGCAAGTACAGGCAATGAAGATCCTTCTAACTGTTTTCAAACAGATTTCGGGTTTGGCCATTAATATGGCTAAGTCGGAGCTACTGGTCACATTGGACAACTCTCATCTTTCACAACAGCTGATAGATGTATTGGGTTGTATGAAAGGAACTTTTCCTTTCAATTACCTTGGACTGCCGCTGTCAGATAAGTCTCTTCCAAAAACGGCCTTCATTCCTTTAATCCAAAAGGTAAATAAGAGACTTCAAGGTTGGGCTGCACAACACTTATCAATTGCCGGAAGATTGGTGTTAATCAATGCAGTGTTGTCTTCCATTCCGACATATTTCATGTCGGTTTTTAAGTTACCAATATGGGTAATTCATGAGATAGACAAAACAAGAAGGAAATTTCTTTGGAAGAAAAATTCAAGTGATGAAAGAGGGATACCACTGGCTAATTGGGATCTAGTATGCTCACCAAAGGAAATAGGTGGCTTGGGAATAATTGACTTAAAAAGTTTCAATGAGGCCCTCCTTGCCAAGTGGTGTTGGTATTGGGCAAAACCTGATGTGAGGTTATGGAAATCAATTTTCATATCTTCATATGAGATGGAAAGGCTAACAGATATGCCTAATTGCAAGTTCTTCAATCAAACTTTAAAAACTGCTCAAGTTGATTGTGAAAAATTCATGCTAAGAGTAGTAGGCGATGGCACTAGAACAAGATTTTGGGATAACAATTGGGGACATGGCCTCCTCAATGCAAGATTTCCTATGCTCTTTGAAGCAGCAGTGGACAAAAACCTGTCAGTACAACAAGCATACCACCAAAACTTCGAACACTTATGTATCATACGGGGAATGGTACATCAAAGAGAGATATTGGCACAATTGCATCAGCTGCAGAACATTTTAAGAAGCCATCCGCCATTATCAGGAGCAGTAGATGAAGTACAATGGACTCTGACAACAACAAAGGAGTTCTCTGTGAGTTCAATGTATAGAGGTTTGAAAGGGGATGCTCACACTGCAAGTCGGATACACAAGGTTTGGAAAATGAAGGTGCCTCCAAGGATGAAGGTATTTGCTTGGTTAACTTATCATGAAAAGATTTTAACAACAGAAAATCTGAAAAAAAGAGGATGGAATCTACCGAGTATGTGTGTACTTTGTAGAGCTGATGAGGAATCAATCAAACACCTATTCTCCGAATGCCCTTTCTCACTTACTGTTTATACAGTCCTTATTGGAATATTTCAATTACCAATAAGAAACTGGTGGAATGAATTTGATGAAGATTGTGCACATAAATGGGTGGTTAAGGAACATAGAGAGACCAAATCTAAAGAGGTCCTTATACTGGCTATGTTCATTTGTTGGAGAGAACGATGTGCTAGAATCTTTAGAGATCAGAGTAAAGAAGTACAGGAGCTAGTCGAAGAGGTTCAGGAACAATGGCGGTTTCTACATTAGGTGGAAGAGAGGAATTTTTTGCTTTCTTTTGAATTCTGGTTGTTTTTTATTTCTGCACATTTTGTTTCTTTCAATTTTTATTTTTTCAAGTTCAACAAGGTTGAACAGAATTGAGTTTGTACCCGGTTTCTTATAGAAACCAGTTTTTTCAATAAAATAAATAAGGACTAGATCCTTATTTTTACTCAAAAAAAAAAAAAGTATTATATTCAATAGTGATATAAGCCTTTGCATTTGAAATGTAAAGGCTTATTTTTTGTTACAATTAATATAAAGTAGAAAGAAGTTAGCGTAGAAGCTTACATAGCGCCAACTAAATGTATATAAAGTATACACCAACTTCCCCATGCCGTATAACTTCAAAATTTTATAAATATTTGATTAAATGCTCAATGAAGTCAGATGGCAATATATATTTGAGGATAAAATGGCTGTTTGGTTCCCCTTAAAGCGACTCGACTTATGAAACATGTGAAGTCTGGCAGCGACGGCGGCAACAGCAACGGAGAGTTGAGTCTTGAGCGGAGAGGCTAGGTCAGATGGTTTGTAAAGTCAAGCTGGTCAAAGACAAAAGAGAGATGCGAAGAATAGGTTAATGAAACTTGTAACAAGTCTGGATGGAGAGAAGAGCACGCTAAAGTACGTATTACTGAATTTGTTGCTCAAGCTTTGCAAAAAAGGTACTATTTTTGAAGGCAAAGTGATCACTGACGAAGCATGGCTAAAGATTCAGGATGGCCTAGAAAATTCAACGAAGGGCAGCTTTGAAATTGTTTTGTTAAAAGAACGCTTGAGTGATTACAAGCAATTGTATTCATTAATTGCAGAGATAACTTCTCCGATATTTCGTTGGGACCGCGAAAAAAAAAGAATTCCAATTGGTGGGAGGTATGAACTGAATTCATTCTCTATGATAAATTCTGCATCACTTTTAGTTCTTACACTATTATTTTCCTTTCTCTAAAATATTTTCATTTCGAAATGGGGAAGGCTAGATACAACAGACGGGAAAAGGCTAAAAAATAATGTAAAAGAGTTAAAGATGGTCAATATATAAAATTGAAGGAAACTAATGCCCATTATAAATTTGCATGCAGTATCATCCTGAGCTGTTATTATTATGTGGAGCGTATATATCGTACTTCGACTCTTTGGAAAAGGTTTGCTTATTACTAAGAGCAACTAATAGCGACAATGATGAGAAGCTCGTTCATCAAGGCCTTCCTCAACTTTCTAATATCAGAACAAAGTGTCGCAAGTCCGGACAAATTTTAAAACGATTGTTTACGCATGGATGATATATATGACTATAGAGAGGTATGTCGTTTTGAAATGCCAGCAGCTTGCTTGATCCTAATTTATTTGCTTTAAGCTCCAATAATGGATTTTTTTATTGTGAATGTTTTCGTTATGCTTTTAGTCTGTCATTCGGCCATGACAACCCGTTCTGTTTAGTATAGGTGCTTCTTTGTAGCTAAGGGTGTGTGGATTGTATGATTGTATATTTTTGTTTTGAATGAAATTCTTGATGGGGATATTAATAATGTTCTGGTCAGGAAATTTATTTTGTGCATCCAAACTGTGTTTTCAAATTTAAATGAGCGAGTTTCACTATGAGGAAAAGTGTAGTGAATTAGATTTCAATTTATACGTAAAAATGTAATTTTGGTCTTCAGCCGAATACTAATGATGAATTAGTGAATTCTTTTAAAATAATTTGAATTAAATTTAAAAAGAGAAAAATATAAAAGATTTTGTGTGTTGATTAGGAAATAGCAAATTTTAAAGGTTTTAATGGCAAAATGAACAATTCCGGACAAACAAGCAAGTAATCATTAATAATAATTTTTTTTTTTTTTTGAAAAATCTGATAGTGGCTATCAGTTTATATACATCAATTAGAGCATCAACCTTTTACATCCTATCCCAGAAAGCTAAGCTAATTACAACCAGAAGTTAAAAGGTAAAGATACAGTGCCAACACTACTAGCCCAGTGTATCCGACAACTTAGCAAAGCTTGAACCACAACTTGCCTTCTCTAAAGGCCTGCCACGCCATCGTATTTGGATCAGTGACTACATCATCAAAAATTCTCCTGTTACGTACTCTCCATATGTACCAGCAAGTAGCAAAGAAGAAAGAACTCCACTTCTTCCTGGATATCCATCTCCGACTGTTACACCAAGATTTGTCCACCGTTGCTTGAACTGTGTTTCCAACATGGAGAATACGAAAGCCTAGTATGAAATTCAACCTCGTCCAGCAACTCCTTGAAAAAACGATATACTATTTGACGAGCAACTTTTGTTGATTAATCCAACTGAAAACTAGAAATCACAATACCAATAAAAACAGAGCACATACTGTTTTTAGAAATCTTGAAAATTAAAAAAGCAGAGATTTCCTATAGCTAGCTAAATTAATATTAATATAATATCATCCGTTCATATTATAATTGGTACTTAAATATTGGCAATTATGGATAAGTGCGTGGATGTCGATAATGAAGCAGTCAATTTTCTAAAGTATATCCATTCCATTATTAAGCACGTTGGGTTTCCGATCCGCCAACGGCTACGATTGAAAGATTAATTTTTGGATTTAATCTCAGCTCTCCAATCACATAATCTATCTTCTTTTGATTAAATGTATTTGTTTTATATGTAGAAGTTTAAATTTAACTACAAACATATTCGCCATACATACTGTCACACGATGCGTTACAATTAAAATTAAACAGACTCTAAAATTTAGCGATATAATATTCTGTTTCCTTATTTATTTGTTTCCTTATTTCTCTCTCCAATTGCAATTTTCTATACGGCGGATCACAATGCAAATCAATTTATTGTTCACTTCCTTATTTATCTACTTCCTTATTTCTATATATATTACTATAATAAATCTAGAATATAATTCTAATTTTGTTTTTTTATGAAAATTTGTCATTTTGTATGAGAATTTATTTTTGTTATCTTATCATATATTCCGTTGCAATGCACGGGCACACTACTAGTAAACCCAGAAGCATATAGGTCTCTTAGATCTTCCGTGAAAGGGTATTGTATGATTTATGTTTAAGGGCACTTTCTAATTCTATTATCATTCGCAACACAGAAGGCTATACGAAATTCAGATCAGAAAGCAGAAACGGGTATGGCCCAAGGTACCCATGCGTACGTTCCATCAGCAGCTAATGTTTTGTTGCAAATATTAGAGGGGATACAGTTTCATTTTTTATTGCAAACAATATCTTTCTTTTAAGACAGCTCGCCAGAAGTCAGCTGACAATATATTAATAAAAAGAATATTTATATAGTATTTTTATACACACTTATAATATAATCAATTAGTAAATAAAACACTAAGCCAACCAATAAAGAAGCGAGCTTGATCTTCTGTGCATATTATGCCCCTTACTACTCTCCTTTTAACAATTATTTTCTCATATGATGGTTTCTTGGACTACTTCATCTATTAATCTATGCACTTGTTTTCTTTCTTGAGAGAAAATCCACTGATACCTCTCTTTCCACAGCATCCATACTCCCGCCGCCCACACCTCGTCCCATTTCTTCCTCATTCCCTGTAGTGATTTCCTATGATCCCACCAAATTTCTTCAATGGGTACATTACCAGTAGGGACAGCCAAGTTAATTGGTCAGATTTAGGCGACGGCTACAAAGTCAAATTAACTTGGTTTTGATAGGAAATGTTGGGAGTCAAAGACACTCAACTGTTTTGATATTTACATGGAGAATATTATTTTTTCCACAAGACTAAAAGTAGGTTCTTAATTCTGATTAATATTGAATTAAATGGTTTGTAAATTGTAATTCATTCAGTTTCAATTGTACTCTTATGATGCAGATCGTATTCACTATTTGGTACCATTGAAAACAATCTCTCTTAGTGGTTTTTTCTTATATTGGTTATCTAGGGGTATCATAGTCAATGTAAAACCCATATTTTGATACGGACAACCAATAAATCCCACAAATCTGATACGAGGAGAAACATTTCATACACCTCGAACCAATTTAAACAAAAAGCCTCCAATCAAAATAAGGCAGCGGTGCAGGCCAACCCAAAACCTTAATTACACAAAGCCCGGTCTGTTTAGTTTCTCATATCAAATAACCTTGGGGAAACAGAATGGACTGATCGAACAGAGGTCCAGGAACCCCGAGTTCACTTCCAGTGGAATACCTTAATTATAACATAAAGACTAAATGAACCTTGTTTTATTAGTAGATCTATACATACATATATATCTACTAACTTTCAATTGGTAGTTTTTTATTTGTAGAAAACTACACTGAAACCTTATTTTGTGTTCTGCTCTACCAGCTCAGTACATGATTCCTTTTCAATTGAACAAAACTTAGTCCGGAATTCAGATCCAAATCATCCAACAGAGTGCCGGACCGTGTAAAATGAGATCTGAGTCTTCTATTTTATTCTGGCACGAATCACAAAGTGAACCCCTCAATATTCCAAATAAACTCGGAAGTGATTTCGGCTCAGCTGGGAGTTTTCCATGCAGTCCAGTCTGCAGAGGATACTGGTGACTTCTTTCTCCGATATGTACAGTGGTGTCACTGGTACAGTAGCCAGACTCAGTTCGTAAACCCAAAAGGCTAAATATATGCTTCATAAATGCAGAAAATTTGTATTACAAAATCGTTAAGTACTATGTCTGAGAATATACAAAAATATAGTCATAATGGAATTAATAAATGAAACAACTAGTGATCTTTAAATAAGCAGAGGGAGCACGATATCAAATCATCTATAGACTATAGTATTACTCCGCCCACTCTCCCTCTCTAGTAAATTAGTAAACATCTTTTATTAATTCTTTGCTTCTCTTTATTTACATAATAAATGATTCGATTTAGTAAATTATATTATTCTAAGAAACTTAAACAAAATGCCCCCAAAAGAGTAACTGTCATCTCCACTCTCTCTTTATTAGATAATGCGTAATAAATAGTATATAAAGACTATATATTTGTGTAGGTATTTCTCCATATATTAGTCATTGACATATATAGCCCGTAGAGATCTTCCTTTCGCTCCAACATGGCCTATTACAAGCAAATTCAAGCGTTGGTTTTCATATGCCTCTATCTTTTGTACAATAATCGCATTGAAGGAACGAAATTTGTAGAAATTGTTAGCGAACAAGCTGAACCTAAGGTATGTAGAATACTTATTTTGGAATATGTATTTTGGAAAACTGAGTTGTTCAAAATTGACACATTCAGATTAATTTCACTCTTTTTCATAGGAAGGGAGATCTATTGAAGCCCGACGCTCCGGAATTATTTGGAATTTGTTTTCCGATGTTTCTAATGACCAGTCATCAGATTATCACGTACATGTAATTACTTTACTTTAAAATACTTAAGATTTTAAATTCACGTATATGTGATTTACATCATTAAAATTATACATTTTAAGTAATTCATCAAGTTTTATGTGTTGGCTCTCTAAGCATGCTGGCTTCTTTACTCCAAGCCCTATGCTCCAGGGTACACGAGCAAGAATATCGGTCTGGGGCATACCGAATGTCAATTACAATTCAGAAAGTGCGGTTTTCATAGCTGTTGTGAACGAAAATGGAAGGAGATATTCTATGGTTGCTGGATTTCATGTACGTATTTAGTTTCTCCCTAATTTCCAATAGCATATGATTTTTTTTCTACTATCAAAGAATTCTAAATTATTTTCCGAACATATATAAGAGATTTCACTTGGAAATTTTTTATTTCCAGTACATTTAATTATATGATTTCTACATGCAACGATTGATTTAATAAATTAGAGCATCTTATTTACTGGTTCCTCAATGCTTGTTTTCTTAACAAATTAAGAAAAAGAAATGAAAATATTCATTCAATCCTATTCTTACAAATAGGCTTCATTCTATGAGGCACGCTAAAATTGATCATGTGTAAAGTTGTATGATAAAGTGTCTTTGCATGTAACTCGATTACTGTTTGATTTTGTATATATGATTCATATATTAACAATTTTAAAATTTATAATTGTACACAGGTATATCCAAAATTATATTCTGGCAGCACAGATTTGCGATTTTTTGCTGGATGGACTGTACGTATACGCATCAAAATTATATTGTGACTTTCAAATATAATATATTACAAAACACTATGCATAGCAACATACTAATTGTTATTAATACAGACAGGAAATGACGGCATGATATGCTATAGCCCCCTCTGCCAAGGATTTATTGTTTCAAATGTTTCTGGGGCACCAGTTCCAGGAGGAAAGGTTGCACCACTCTCCACATATAATGGGGATGATTACTTTGTTACATTGAGCATAAAGAAGGTTCTATTTTTATTTTTTTACTTATTTTGTTATTAGAGATCTTGCTAGCTTTTCATTCCTAGGTGATAGTAGAGTCATGATAGTAATGATGGATTTAATTAAACAAGTAGCTCATTTGTTAGTTGTTACGTCTTTCTTTTAATATAAGTTTTGCAGGATCGGAAAACTCAAGACTGGTCTCTATACCGCGATGATGATGACAACCCCATATTGATCGGGTGGTGGCCAAAAACTCTTTTTAACAACACATTTGACTATGCAACTATGATGGCATGGGCAGGCGGTGTTTTGTATCCAAAAAATGAAACGAGTCCACCGATGGGGAGTGGACACGTTGGTTGTGAAGGTGCAAACAAGGCAGCATATATCAGCAACATTAAGATCTTTAATAAATATGGTCAAACTGCACCTCCATACGAGGAAAATGAATTTACAGATAGAAGGGACTGCTTCACAACAGGTGGTTTTAAATATTCTTACGGAAAGGGTTATAATTTCTTTTATGGTGGACATGCCGGATGTAATAATTGATAGAATTATATATATTTTGTTGGCAAATAAAAATTTGAAAATTAGAATAAATTAGCAAGTGAATTGTAGGAATATTTTTCCATTTCTGCATGCATGTTGTTATTTTTGAGAGTTTGAACACTGAGGAGAAAAAACATGAACCTTTTTTATATTTCTATATGTATTTTTACAGGAGAGATTTTTATCTATTTATTACAACTTTTCAACAGTTAGAAATTGTACCGTTGGTACCTATTCTAATTCCTATTTGGTACAACTGTACCTATTTACACTTTTGCACATATACCCTTGATATATGATGAAATTATTTCCTAATATCATTCTTCAACACACCCCCCCCCCCCTCAAGCTAGGATTGTAGATATCAAGTAATCCTAGCTTGCTTGTGATTTCTTCAAATGGTTTAGAATCTAATCCTTTTGTAAATATATTCGCTAGTTGATCCTTACTTCGAACGAACGGTGTTTCTATTTCCTTGGCTTGGACCTTCTCTCTAATAAAATGACAATCAACTTCTATGTGTTTGGTCCGTTCGTGAAATAATACGGGATTTGATGCAATGTGACGTGCTGAATTGTTGTCACAATACATCTTCATGGGTAGATCAAGATTTAATCCCATATCCTTAAGCAATTGTTTGAGCCATATTAGTTCGCTTGCGGTTGATGCCATGGCCCGGTATTCCGCTTCCACGCTTGATCGTGCCACGACATTTTGTTTCTTGCTTTTCCATGTGACTAATTTCTGCCTACAAATTTGCAAAAACCGGTGGTGGATTTTCTATCAAAGCTACCGGCCCAATCTGCATCGGAATAGCCACAAATTTCATTAGAATTATTGTTTTTCATCCATATGCCTTTTCCGGGATTTCCTTTTAGATATCTCAAAATTCGGTTTATGGCCTCTAAATGTGGTGTTCTTGGTGAATGCATAAATTTACTAATTTGACTTACGGAAAATAAAATATCCGGACGAGTTACCGTGAGATAAATCAATTTTCCTACAAGTCTTTGAAATTGGTTTATGTTTTCTAAGGGGTCATCATCTTCGGTATTCAATTTATACTTGTTATCTATTGGTGTAGAGACCGGTTTATAACCTAATTTACCGGTTTCTTTTAACAAATCTAAGGTGTATTTTCTTTGAGAAATTAATAGACCTTTGTTTGAAAATACTACTTCTATTCCTAGAAAATATTTTAAATACCCTAAATCTTTAATGTCAAATTTTTCTTTTAATTGGGATTTGATTTAAATCATCTACATATACTAACACAAGGGTTGTATTTTCTCCTTCATTTTTGGTAAACAATGAGTGATCGGCATTACTAATTTTAAAATTGCAAGAAACTAAATATTGAGATAACTTGCCATACCATGCCATTGGAGATTGTTTAAGTCCGTAAATTGATTTGTTTAACCTACAAATAAGGTTAGTATTTTTTTTCTTTTACATGACCCGATGGGAGGGTCATATAAACTTCTTCCTCAAGTGTTCCTTGAAGGAATGCATTTTTAACATCCATTTGATATAAATTCCAACCGTTATTTACGGCAATAGAGAATAAAACCCTAACCGTATTTATTTTTGCAACCGGTGCAAATGTTTCATTGTAATCTATACAATAGGTTTGTGTAAATCATTTGGCTACCAACCTTGCTTTATACCGTTCTATGGTACCCTCACAATTATATTTAATTTTGTAAACCCATTTGCACCCAACAGGTTTTTTATTTTTTGGTAATGGAACAATTACCCATGTTTCATTTTTTTCTAGAGCTTTTAGCTCTTCATTCATGGCTTTATTCCAATTTGGTTTATGGACGGCCTCCTGGTAATTTTTCGGTTCTATTTCTTTTTCTATAAAAGTAAGAAAGGTTTGGTATGAAGGCGAAATTTTTTTATATGAAACAAAATTTTGTATAGGGTATTGGACGGTATAAGTCACATAATCTCTAAGTCTACTCAAAGGTTGTGATACTCTAGATGTTCGTCTAAGCTCCGAATCATTTACTACCTCGGTCTCATCTATATTGTTACTATTATCATCAATTTCTTCTTCGACATCACTTGTATCATTTTCTTCTATATTATTTTGAGCAATGTATGGTGTTACCAAATTTAGTGTTTCGTTTTGAATTTGACTAGACATTTGAAATTTTTTGAAATATGGCTCATTTTCAAAAAATATAATTTCTAGAAATAAATAATTTTTTATTAATAGGATCATAACATTTGTATCTTTTTTTAAATGGTGAGTATCCTAAGAAAATTGTTTTAGTTGAAACAAAATCTAGCTTATCTTTTCTTTTGATATGCACAAAACTTGTACATCCAAATATTTTTAAATGGTCGAAGGTGATTTTTTGTTGGTAAAGAATTTCTAGCGGGATTTTGTTTTTTAACCTTGAACTTGGTAATCTATTAATTAGATGTGTAGCGCAAAATATGGCATCCGACTAATATATTTTAGGGACATTGCTTTGGAACATCAATGTTCTTGTCATTTCTAACAAATGTCTATTTTTCCTTTCCGACACTCCGTTTTGTTCGGGTGTATTAATACAAGTAGTTTGATGTATAATTCATTTTTCTTTAAAAAATGTTGAAAAAATTTTGTTTACAAATTCTGTTCCATTATCCGACCATATTGTTAATTTGGCATTAAATCGATTTTCTATAAGACAAAAAAATTCTTTAAAGATACTAAAGACTTCATTTTTTGATTTGAGTAAATATAACCAAGTGGTTCTTGAAAAATCATCAATAAAAATAACAAAATATTTAAATCCATTATATGATTCAATTGGGGCCGGTCCCCATACGTCCGAATGAATTAAGTCAAACATAGCTTCACTTTTGCTATCGGAATGAGAAAAATGAAGTTTAGTTTGTTTTGCCAATTTACAAACTTCACAATTATCATAATTTAAATTTTTACAATCCAAAATATAATTTAAAATCTTGTTGGAGGGATGTCCAAATCTTCTATGCCAAAGGCCGATATCTACGGATTTAGCGGAAGCACAAAAATAATTTTTTGAATTCAAAAAATAGTGTCCATGTTCATCAAATCCTTCACCAATTTTCGTTCCGGTTTCCCGGTCCTGAAATACAACATTTTTACAAGAAAATATTACATCACAATTTAATTCTTGTGTTAATTTTTGAACCGAAAGTAAGTTTATAGGAAAAGTATCTAGATATAGCACATTGAGTATTTTTTTGTTAAAAAATATAGTTTCACCTATACCATTTATTTTAGCTTTCATACCGTTAGCTACCATGACAAATTGGTTGTTTTTTGTCATGTCTAAATTTTTTAGAAGTGCTTGGTTGCCAAACATATGATCCGTAGCACCACTATCAATGATTATTCTATCTAATAAATTTAAATTTTTTGAGTGTGTAGAAATACCAGAAAAGGAATTATTTTGTTGAGCTAACAATATGGACATCTGCTGCATCAACGTCTGTAATTGATCTGTTGCCGCTAACCCGTTTTCATTTGGTACTGACCTACCAGCAAAATAACTGGCTCCAGATCCGTTAGCATGTTTAGGCCTGGGTTCGGCCTGCAATTTATTCACTTCAATTTGCGCCTCATGCGCCTGCCGATTGGTGTAGCAATTTTCATGTGATTTGGAGAAATCAATTGCTCCACATGCATGCGGATCAAAGGCAAACGTATGCAATTCATAACCAATTCGCGCATCATATTTTTCACCCGAATGTGATTCCCTTTCATTCGCATGCGTTTCAGCAAAGTAGCTGCCACATTCCCCTCCTTTATTTCTTTCTTGATTCCAGTCTCCTCTTCCTCCAACAAGGTTTTCTTTTTTTTTCAGTGTTTTGGTTTTAGGTGTGGATGAAGGAACCAACAGTTCTCATGGGTGTGCCTCTCCTTCTTACACCCCCGTACACTTCTCGATTTTACCGTGATTCGAGCGGATTTGGGATCTAGGGTTTTGACCGTAATTAGGGAAATTGGATTTTTTGGTCACTGCAAAGCCGTGGTTCTCGTGTCCCTCTTCGGTTACGATTTGTGGCCCACCCATGGCCTCTCTTCTACTTTCTTCTTGTTGGATCATATTCTTGACTTGAGAGTAAGAGGGAAGGGGAACGGTGTTCATAATCTGAGTCCTTACGGCCTCATAGCTGGCATTTAGACCAGCAAGGTACTCAAAAATATCATCTTCTTCTTGCCTTTTGTTTATTATGGCCAAGTCGGTGGTGGGCGGTCGATACGACGGAGCTCATCTTTTTTCTTTTGGAGAGCACCAAGGTATTCTATATTCTTTCTATTACCTTGCTTTTCTTGTTGGATTTCTTGCTTGAGTTGGTACATACGAGAATAATTATTTTCTTGCCCGTACATGTCTTTCACGGCTTGCCATAGCTCAAAGGCCGTGTCAACAAGGAGAAAAAGCTCTGTAATAGATGGCTCCATTGAATTTGTGAGCCATGTTATGATTTTGTCGTTGTGGGTTCGCCATTTTTTTGCTGCCTTTTTTCGGTTTCGGTCAGTGAATCTGAATTTGCCGGTTTTGGCTCTTTATTCCCTCCCGTGATGTATTTCCGCATCTCTCGACCGCTGAGCGCTCTAGATGCGGCCTTTGCCCATGAAAGATAATTCTTGCCATTGAGCAAAGTATTTGTGAGCTTGGAGGAATTGATAGCCTCATGTTGCCCTCCTTGAGCCATTTTTGCCCTTTGCTGTTTTTTACGGTTGTGAAAACCAGTTTACTGGTATCGTATGATGTTGTTTTTTGTGGTCACAGAATTTTTTGCTCTGATACCATGTTATTTTTGAGAGATTGAACACTGAGGAGAAAAATCATGAATCTTTTGTATATTTCTATATGTATTCTTACAGGAGAGATTTATATCTATTTATTACAACTTTCCAACGGTTAGAAATTGTACTGTTGGTACCTATTCTAATTCCTATTTGGTATAGCTGTACCTATTTACACTTTTGCACATATACCCTTTATATATGATGAAATTATTTCCTAATATCATTCTTCAACACATGTGTTTCTATTTTTCATGGGTGTTTCCTCTCTCCATCTACCTACCATCACTATCTTCCTTCTCATGTCGTTAATTCTGCAAAATTTATTTTAAAATTTTTTAAATTGGATAACGTATTCTTTTTATTTCAAAAAAATTAAAAACCAGCACGAGCAGACTCAAATTCTTTGCAGCAATGACAACCAAAAAAAATGCAAATTCTGCTATATATACTGATAAGTTCATTAAGCAATAAAAATTAATGGCATGGAGCTCTCTCGATTGTTGGTGATGCTAGGAAATGAAATGTTTATGCCAGAAATTTGTGTTTTTAAACACGTACTTCCCTCAGTTGAGATCTCAATATGGCCATGTGGTATGCTAAATATATACGTGGGGGCAGAGAAGCTTAATTATATAGCGCTTTTAAAGTTGTGATCATGCCTTTGGGGCAGGAAAATTTACAGAACCTCCATTTTCTATATAATAAGAAATAAAATTAGATTACAAGTGAAATTTGACAGAGCATAAAGATATCATAAATATAAGGTGGTACAAAAAAAAAAATCTCTTGTTTAAAATAAACATTGAAGCCAACGAAGCCCAAATAAAATAAACATTTTCCCAACACTGAAGTCAGCCACGGTACCAACTAAAGAGATTGTTGAAAATAAATTATATAAGTTCAACTCAGTTTATCTGAATTATGTTGGGTGAGGTGAAGCCGAACATCTCAAACCCATTGACAAAGTTCAGGCGCTGCTCTAATGCTTGAAACCAGTAGCCAAGATATCTCTGCATCAAGCCTCTCTTTAATCATATTCCAGCATTGATTTGGAGAGACTCCAGTAAAGCAGAGAACAGTGGGGAAATGGGCGAAGGTGGGGAGGAGTGGAGGGTGGAGTGGGGAAGGACAAGGCTTGGGTGGAGAGGGAGCGGAGAAGGGCGAGGCTTGGGCAGAGAGGAAGCGGAGAGGGGCGAGGCTTGGGCAGAGAGAGCGGACAGATCAAAAAAAAAAAAGTTAGGCCGATACATCCTAGAGAAGTGGGTTAGTTTAGATCAAATTAGGTCAGCCTAAAAATCTACTTATCTCATCTTAGTCTAACTCAATTAAATTATGTTTGGCGGAATAATTGTGGCCTAAAATTCTCATTTCACAACCAAACATCACTTGAAGACTTAACTGTTAACATTAGATAAAAACTCAGATTATTAGAGATAATGAAATTTGTTGAAATCAGGGACGAATCTAGGAAGATTTGGGGGTAGGCCTACTCTTAGATTTTGGAAAAAATAATAATAATAAGCACATGTATTTTTGGTTAATTGTTTACTCCAGTGAAAAAGTTTGTCGATTTTTGGATCAAATTTATTTTCTTCTGAACTCATATTTTTTTTTCCAGTTCAACTCATTTTCTTTTCATCCAACATATTTTGTTATCTACTCCTCAAATAATATTTGGGTCCGGCCCGTTAAAACATTGTGCAATTTAAATGCTAAACTATAATGGAATGCCCATTTTTGTTTGTTAACGGGCCTAAGCATTGGCCCAGTGAACCAAACCTTGACTCTGGATTTATATGTTTCATAAATGAAGAAGTCTTGCTTGTTCCAAAAGAATATTAATTGCAATTTATGAATATATACTAAGAGATATAGTCAGATTTGAGTTATTGAATGACATAGTTGATAAAATTTTACTAAGGTATTAACCCACTATCTCTCTCCCTATAGATAAGGGAAAAAAATTATTTCCTCCGTGTCATTTCGCCCAATTATTAATTATCTAGAAGACCACAACTTTAAGCACAAAAAAACAAAAGAAAACGCGTATCAATCATTAATTACGCGGGGAACCGCTATTAACTGGGGGGCCGCTTATATTGGAAATTTTTTACAACTGACGCGCGCAAATATGTATATTTATGCACGTAAGTATTAACATCTAATATATCAAGTATTCATGTCTAAGATATCAAGTTTTTCTTTAAAAAAATGGACATCAACTTTATTTTATCTCTCTCATCACATACTCATCTTTTACACGTTTTTAGAGGTGGGTTTTTTTCTTCGTTTAATCTCGCCAATATTTCTGACGATCTGTGAGGAAATTTGCGAATCTAAAACCACAAGCGTCTTCTACGCAATTTTCTCTTTCAAATAAGATCCATGATGAAGTATTTTTGAGTTATCCATAGCGCAAGTATTCATATCTCGCAGTGCAAAGATTCATATCTCGTCGTGCGAGTATTCATACCACGTCGAGCAAGTATTCATACCTAAGATATCAAATATTTTGAAAAATGAAATTGGATACATCACACGCCCATCTTTTACACGTTTTAGAGGTGGGTCCCCCAAGTAGTCAATGGTCCCTCAATTACGTAGAAGATGTTTGTGATTTTAGATTCACATAATTCCTCACAGATCGTCAGAAATATGAGCGAAATTAAACAGACAAAAATAATTCACCTCTAAAAACATGTAAAAAATGAGTGTGTGATGAGAGAGAGAAACGAAGTTGATATGTCCATTTTCTAGAAATAATTGGTATCTTAGATATGAATACTTGTGTTATGAGATATGAATACTTACATGACGATATATGAAAATTTGTACAATGAGGTATGAATACTTGCGCGACGGACAACCCGAAAGTATGTCATCATGGATCTTGTTTGAAAGAGAAAATTGCGTAGAAGATGTTCGTAATTTTAGATTCGCAAAATTTCTCACAGATCGCCAGATATATTGGAAAATTGCGTAGAAGATGTTCGTGATATGTCCAGTTTTATTTTGGAAAAACTTAGTATCTTAGGTATGAATACTTAATATATAATATATTAACAATTGAATCCATTGGTATCCATATTTACGTGCGTCAGTTGTAAAATATATCAAATATTAGGCGGTCCCCTCAGGTAGTTAATGACTGGGGGATGAATGGGGGAAATGAACTAGGGGATAGTTAGTCGATCCCTATAGATAATGCGTAATAAATGACTCCATTCAGTGTTGACATTCAGATATAAAAATGGCAAAAGAAAATGTATATAACCGCCATTTTTTATATTAATATCCAACATTAAATAAAAAATAATAGACATACCCATAATTTGTGAAAAAATTTAAAAATGCCTAAATCGTCAGGTTCTCTAGCGTTCCACTATTTTGAGAGGCCTGACGGTCCTGAAAAAAAATAGACCATCGAAAAACATGGCGGTTTGTTATAATATCATTTTTTTATTTGACATTTCTTGTGTCAGCCGAATGCAAAGATTTGTGATTTTTTATTTAATCAGAAGATTTTATGATTTTGTATTTTTCTATTAAAATATTAGAAATATTATTATATTTTTTCTAAAATAGATAAAAAAATCTATAGAATTGAATTTACTGGAAAGACTTTGACAAATAAAGGATGAAACAGAGTAGAACTAGGGTGTTCCTAAGCTCACCAAGGCCTCTCGTGAGCTCAACTCTAAAACCTATCGAATTGACTTCAAACGACATTTCCAAACCGTTAGATGTTCAATCTATATTAAAATGTGCTTGGAGACCAAATTTTACATTTTTTGAATTTTTTTTTACTATTTATTAAACCGGTTTGAAAACCGTTGTTTTTATTAAAATTCTGCACCATTGGAAAATAGTAGTTTTCAAACCGGCTTAATAAATAGTAAAAAAATTCAAAAAATGTAAAATTTGGTATCCAAGCACATTTTAATATAGATTGAACATCTAACGGTTTGGAAATGTCATTTGAAGTCAATTCGATAGGTTTTAGAGTTGAGCTCACGAGAGGCTTGGTGAGCTTAGGAACACCCTAGTTCTACTCGGATGAAACATAACTAGAAGAACAAGAAAAGAACAAGTAGAAGATGAAATACAAATAGTAGAACATGAAAGACAACTACTAGAAGATGAAAGACAACTAGTAAAATATGAAAAACAACTAGTAGAATATGAACGACAACTAGTAGAAGTTGAAATACAACTTAAAGAAAATGAAAGACTACTAGTAGAACAAAAATGACAACTAGTACAACATGAATGACAACCAAAAGAACATGAAAGACAACGAGTATAAAATGAATGACATCTTGAAAAACGTGAAAGACAACCAGTAGAAGATGTAATACAACTAGGAGGACGTGAAATACAACTAGAAGAAGAAGAAGTACAACTAGTAGTAGATGAAGACATCATGTAGAACATGATACACAACTAGAAGAAGATGACAGAAAACCAGTAAAGCATGAATGACAACTATTACAAAATGAAAAACAACTAGAAGTACACGAAAGACAGCTAGAAGTACACGAAAGACAACCAGAAGAAGGTGAAAAATAACCTGTATAAGATGAAACACAACTAAAAGAACATGGAACACAACAAGTAGAAGATGAAAAATAACTAGTAGAAAATGAAATACAACAAGTGGAAGATGACTGAAAACTAGTAGAACATGAAAAACAACTTATAGAATATGAAGGACAACTTATAGAATATGAAGGACAACTAGTAGAAGGTGAAAAATAACAAGTAAAAGATGAAAGAAAACTAGAAGAAGATGAAAGACAACCAGTAGAACATGAAAGACAACTAGAAGAAGATGAAAGACAACCAATTGATCATGAAAGACAGCTAGTACAAGATGAAACACAACTTGAAGAACATGAAATACAACAAGTAGAAAATGAAAAACAACTAGTAGAAAATGAATTACAACCAGTAGAAGATGAAAGATAAATAGTAGAACAGTAAAAACAACTATTAAAAGATGAAAAACAACTAGTAGAAAATTAAAGACAACTAGAAAAAGGTGAAAGAGAACCAATAGAACATGAATGACAACCAGTATAAGATAAAAGAGAACTAGAAGAAGAGGAAAAACAACTTGAAGAACATGAAAAACAACTAATAGAACATGAAAAACAACCAATAGAACACGAAAGACAACCAGAAGATGTTGAAAGACAACCAGTAGAACATGAATGACAACCAGTACAATATAAAAAAAAACAACTAGAAAAAAATAAAACATAACTAGAAGGACATGAAACATAACAAGTAAATGATAAAATACAACTAGTAGAACATGAAAGACAACCAGTACAAGATAAAAGACAAATAGTAGAATATGAAAAACAACTAGGTGGATATGAAGGACAACTTAAAGAAGATGAAAGACTACCAGTAGAACATGAAAGACAATTAGAAAAGATAAAACACATCTAGCAGTAGATGAAAGACAATTAGAAGATGATCAAAGACAACTATAAGAAGATGAAAGACAGTAAAACATGAAAGACTACTAGAAGAATATAAAAAACAACCAGTAGAACATGAATGACAACCAGTTCAAGATGAAAGACAACTAGAGGAAGATGAAACACAAACTAGAAGAACATGAAGGACAACAAGAAGATGATGAAGGACAACCAGTAGAACAAGAATGACAACTAGTAGAACACGAAAGGCAACCAGTAGAACATGAAAGAAAACTAGAACAAGATCAAAGACAACCAATAGAAGATGAAATACAACTACTAGAAAGTGAAATACAACTAGAAGATGAAGAAGTATAACCGGTAGTGCATGAAATACAACCAGTAGAACATGAAAACACAACTAGAAGAAGTTGAAAGAAAACTAGTTGAACATGAATGACAACCAGTACAAGATGAAAAACAACTAGAAGATGATGAAAAACAACTTGTAGAACATGAAGGACAACTAGTAGAAGATGAAAAACATCTAGTAAATGATGAAAGACAACTAGAAGAACATGAAAGATAACCAATTGAACATGATTGACAACCAGCAGAAAATGAAATACAACTAGAAGAAGATGAAAGAAAACCAATAGAACATAAATGACAACTAGTACAAGATGAATGACAACTAAAAGAACACGAAAAACAACTAGAACAAGACGAAAAACAATTAGAACATGAAAGACAAATAGTAGAAGATGATCAAGGACAACTAGTGGAAGGTGAAAGACATCTAGTAGAAGATGAAATGCAACTAGTAGAAGATGAAAGACAACTAGTAGAACACGAAAGACAACTAGAATAAGATGAAAAACAATCAGTAGAACATGACAGACAACTTGAAGAACATGAAAGACAACTAGAAGAACATGAAAGCAAAACAAGTAGAACATGAAAGACAACCAGTACATATTGAAACACAACTAGAAATGATGATAGAAAACCAATAGAACATGAATGACAACCAATACAGATGAAAGACAACTAGAAGAAGAGGAAATACAACTAGAAGATGATGAAAAACAACTAGTACAACATGAAAGACAACTAGTACAGGTGAAAGACAATTAGAATAACATGAATGACAACTAGTGCAAGATGAAAAACAACTAGTAGAAGATGAAAGACAATCAGTAGAAGATGAGAGATAACTAGTAGAATACGGAAAACAACTAGTAGAAGATGAAGGACCTCTAGTAGAAGATGAAAAACATCTAATAAAAGATGAAAGACAACAAGTAGAATATAACTACTAGAAGAAGATAAAAGACAACCAGAAGAACATGAATGACAACCAGTCCTAGATGAAAGACAGCTAGAAAAAGATGAAACACAACTAGTAGAAGATGAAAGACAACTAGAAGAAGATAAAACACAACTAGTAGAAGATGAAAGACAACTAGAAGAACATGAAAGACAACTAGAAGAACATGAAACACAACCAGTATAAGATGAAATAGAACTAGAAAAACATGAAACACATCTTGATGAAGATGAAAGACAACTAGAAGTGAACTAGAAAAACATGAAGGACAACTAGAAAAACATGAAGGACAACCAGTAGAAAATGAATGAAGATGAAATTCAACTACTTGAAGATGAAGAAGTATAACCGGAAGTACATGAAAGACAACCAGTAAAACATAAAACACAACTAGAAGAAGATGAAAGAAAACCAGTAGAACATGAATGACAACTAGTACAAGATGAAAGACAACTAGAAGAAGAGGAAATACAACTAGAAGTTGATGAAAAACATCTTGTAGAGCATGAAGGACAACTAGTAAAAGATAAGTTGTCTTTCATCTTCTACTAGTTGTCTTTCATGTTCTAATAGTTATTTTTCATCTTGTTCTAGTTGTCATTCCTCTTCTTCTTCTAGTTGTCTTTTAACTTGTACTGTCCTTCATGTTTTATTGGTTTTCTTACAACTTCTAGTTGTGTTTCATATTCTACTAGTTGCCCTTGATGTTCTACTAGTTGTTTTTCATCATCTTCTAGTTGTCATTTCACTTCTTCTAGTTGTCTTTAATCTTGTACGGGTTGTCATTCATGTTCTACTGATTTTCTTTCATCTTCTACTAGTTGTGTGTCACGTTCTACTTGTTGTTTTTCTCCTACTACCGGTTATACGTATTCATATTCTACTATTTCAACTTCTAGTAGTTGTATTTCATCTTTTACTGGTTGTCTTTCATGTTCTTCTAGTAGTCTTTTATGCCATATTTGTTGCCTTTCATGTTCTACTAGTTGTCTTTCATCATCTACTAGTTGTGTTTCATCTTCTTCTACTTGTCTTTCATTTTCTACTAGTTGTGTTTCATCTTCTTGTAGTGTTTTAATCTTGTACTTGTTGTCATTCATGTTCTACTGATTGTCTTTCATCTTCTTCTAGTTGTCTTTCATTTTCTACTGGTTGTCTTTCATCATTTTCAACTTGTCTTTCATCTTCTACTAGATGTTTTTCATCTTCTACTAGTTGTCTTCATCTTCTACTGGTTGTTTTTCATGTTCTACTAGTTGTCTCTCATCTTCTACTGGTTGTCTTTCATGTACTACTAGTTGTGTTTTATCTTGTACTGGTTGTCTTTCATGTTCTACTGATTGTCTTCTTGTAGTTGTCTTTCGTGTTCTGCAAGTTGTTTTTATCATCTTCTAGTTGTCTTTCATCTTGTACTGGTTCATGTTCTACTGGTTATCTTTTCATCTTCTTCTAGTTATGTGTCAAGTTCTACTTGTTGTCTTTCATCTACGACCAGTTATACGTCTTCATCTTGTAGTATTTCACCTTGTAGTAGTTGTATTTCATCTTTTACTCATTGTCTTTCATCTTCTTCTAGTTGTCTTTCATGTTCAACTGGTTATTATTCACGTTTTACTTGTTGTCTTTCATCTCCTGCTGGTTGTTTTTTGTATTGTACTAGTTGTGTCTCATCTTCTACTGGTTATTTATATTCTACTGGTTGTCTTTAATGTTTTTCTAGTTGTTCTTATATTCTTCTAGTTGTCTTTCATTATCTGATAGATGTTTCATTTTCTTCTAGTAGTCTTTCATGTTCTTATAATTGTTTTTAATCTTCTACTAGTTGTGTTTCATCTTCTTTTAATTATCTTTCATGTTCAAGTTGTCTTTCGTCTTTTTCAAGTTGTCTTTCATTTTCTACATGATGTTTTTCATCTTCTACTAGTCGTCCTTCATCATCTTTTAGTTGTGTTTCATCTTTTGCAAGATATATTTCATTTTCTTCTAGTTGTCTTTCATATTCTACTAGTTGTGTTTCATAATCTTCTAGTTGTCTTTCATCTTGTACTGGTTGTCTTTTATATTCTACTGGTTGTCTTTTATGTTCTACTGGTTGTGTTTCATCTTCTTCTAGTTGACTTTCATCATGTACTAGTTGTCATTGATGTTCCACTGGTTGTCTTTCATGTTCTACTAGTTGTGTTTCATTTTCTTGTAGCTGTCTTTTATTTTGTACTTATTTTAATAAATTTTCTACATGTTGTCTTTCATCTTCTCCTAGTTTTCTTTCATTTTCTACTGGTTGTGTTTCATTCTTTTTTAGTCGTCATTCATCTTGTACTGGTTGTCATTCATGTTCTACAGGTTGTCTTTCATCTTCTACTAGTTCTTTTTCATGTTCTACAAGTTGTCTTTCTTCTTCCACTGGTGGTCTTTCATGTTCTACTAGTTATTTTTTATCTTGTTATAGTTGTTATTCCTCTTGTTCTGGTTGTCTTTCAACTTGTACTGGTTGTCCTTCAAGTTCTATTGGTTTTCTTATTACTTCTTCTAGATATTTTTCATGTTCTACTGGCTGTCATTCATGTTCTACTAGTTGTATTTCTTGTTCTTTTAGTTGTGTTTCATCTTTTTCAAGTTGTCTTTCATCTTCTACTAGTTGTCCTTGATTTTCTACTAGTTGTTTTTCATCATCTTCTTGTTGTCTTTGCTCTTCTTCTAGTTGTCTTTTATCTTCAACTGGTTGTCATTAATGTTCTACTGATTTTCTTTCATCTTCTTCTAGTTGTGTGTCATGTTCTACTTGTTGTCTTGTCTTTCTTCTACTACCTATTATACGTCTTCATATTCTAGTATTTCACCTTCTAGTAGTTGTATTTCATCTTTTACTGGTTGTCTTTCATGTTCTTCTAGTAGTATTTTATGTCCTACTTGTTGCCTTTCATGTTCTACTGATTGTCATTTATCTTCTTCTAGTTGTTTTTCATCATCTACTAGTTGTGTTTCACCTTCTTCTCCTTGTCTTTCATCTTCTACTAGTTGTGTTTCATCTTATTCTAGTTGTATTTCATCTTGTACTGGTTGTCATTCATGTTCTACTGCTTGTCTTTCATCTTCTTCTAGTTGTATTTTATGTTCTACTGGTTGTCTTTCATCATCTGCTAGATGTTTTTCATCTTTTACTAGTTGTCCTTCATCTTCTACTGGTTGTTTTTCATATTCTACTAGTTGTCTCTCATCTTCTACTAGTTGTTTTTTTTATCTTGTACTGGTTGTCTTTCATATTCTACTGACTATTTTTCACCTTCTTCTAGTTATCTTTCGTGTTCTACAAGTTGTTTGTCAACATCTTCTTGTTGTCTTTAATCTTGTACTGGTTCATGTTCTATTGGTTTTCTTTCATCTTCTTCTAGTAGAACATGAATGACAACCAGTAGAAGATAAAAAACAACAAGAATAAGAGGAAAAACAACTAGAACAAGATGAAAAACAACTAGTAGAACATGAAAGACAAGCAGTAGAAGATTAAAGACAACCAGAAGAACATGAATGACAACCAGTACAAGATGAAACACAACCAGTAGAACATGAAAGACAACTATAAAAAGATGAAAGATAACCAGTAGAACATGAAAGACAACGAGTAAAAGATGAAATACAACTACTAGAAGGTGGAATACTAGAAGATGAAAACGTATAATCAGTAGTAGATGAAAGTATAACTTGTCACACAACTAGAAGAAGATGAAAACCAATAGAATATTAATGACAACCAATACAAGATGAAAGACTTCTAGAAGGAGAGGAAAGACAACTAGAAGATGATGAAAAACAACTAGTAGAACACGAAGTAGAATACGAAAAACAACTAGAAAAAGGTAAAAGACAATGAGTAGATATGAAAGACAACTAGTACAAGACAAAAAACAACTAGTACAACATGAAAGATAACCAGTAGAAAATGAGACACAACTAGTAGAATATGAAAAACAACCAGTAGAAGATGAAGAACAGCTAGTAGAAGATGAAAAACGTCTAGCTGGAGATGAAAGACAACTTGAAGAAGATGAAAGACAATTAATAGAACTTGAAAGACAATTAGAAGAAGATGAAAGACAACCAATAAAACATGAATCACAACCAGTACCAGATGAAAGACAACTAGAAGAAGATGAAACACAACTAGTAGATGATGAAAGACAACTAGAAGAAGGTGGAAGACAACTAAAAGAACATGAAATACAACTTGTTGAAGATGAAATATAATTAGAAGAAGATGAAATACAATTAGAAGAAGATGAAATACAACTTGAAGAATATGAAATACAACTAGAAGAATATGAAATACAACAAGTAAAAGAAGAAAGACATCTTGTTGAAAAAGAAAAACAACTAGTGCAAGATGAAAGACAACTAGAAGAAGACGAAATACAGCAAGTAGAAGATGAAATACAACTAGTAGAAAAAGAAAAACAACTACAAGAAGATGAAAAACAACTAGTAGAAGATATAACCAGTAAATATGAAATACAACTATAAGAAGATTCAATACAAATAGAAGATGATGAAGTACAACCGTAGATGAAAGACAATCAGTACAATATGACAGACAAGTAGTTGAACATGACAGACAACCAGTAGAAGATGAAAGATAACTAGAAGAAGATGAAACACAACTAGAAGAAGATGAAACACATCTAGAAGAAGATGGATGACAACTAGAAGAACATGAAAGACAAATAGTACAAGATGAAATACAACTAGAAAAAGATGAAACACAACTAGTAGAAGATGAAAGACAACTAGAAGAAGATAAAAAAACAACTAGAGGAAGATGAAAAACAACTAGTACAAGATGAAACGCAACTAGAAAAAAGATGAAAGACAACTAGAATACCGTAAAAGACAAACAGTACAAGATTAAATATAACTAGTAGAAGATGAAAGACTACTAGTACAAGATAATATACATCCAGAAGAAGATGAAACACAACTAATAGAAGATGACAAACAATAAGTAACATATGAAAGAGAACTAGAAGAATATGAAATACAACTAAAAGAAGATGAATAACAACTAGAAGAAGATAAAAAAACAACTAGAAGAACATGAAAGACAACCAGTAGAAGATGAAAAATAACTAGTAGAAGTTGAAATACAACTAGTAGAAGATAAAAGACAACTAGAAGAACATGAAAGACAACTATTAGAAGATACAAGACAACTAGTAGAAGATGAAAAACAACTAGTAGATGATAAAAGACAAGTAAAAGAACATGAAAAACAACTAGTAGAAATTGAAAAACAACTAGTAGAAGATGAAATACAACTAGTAGAAGACAAAAAACAACTAATAGTAATTGAAACACAACTAGAAGAAGTTAAAAGACAACAAGTTGAAAGGCAACCAGTAGAACTTGAATGAATACCAGAAGAATATGAAAGACAACCAGTAGAAGATGAAATACAACTAAAAGAAGATGAAGTATGATACGGCTGAAATAAGCATTCTTTTTCCTTTCACTTGACCTAAAATATTGCCAAATATCGAGTTATAAATGTCCAATTTAAGTTGAATCAGATTACTTTTGCCATTTTCACTTGATTTCATAGAATTGTATATTTCTATTTCTTTTAAGGCTAAAGCATGTATAAAATGAAGCATTTTGATTTGTCATGCGGTTTGGACGCAAACCGCATGCAAATAAAGCAAGGAAGAGTCAAGATTTTATGCATTTTCTAATTGCATACGGATGAGTGTTCAACCGCATGCGCAACCGCATAAAAAGCCCAACACTTCCATAGAATAACCAGAGCTGAAATTCTGAAGGGAAACAGTACACTGACTTTGGATCACTTCCTGAACCTTGTACATTCGGAGTATGAACTCGAAGCCTTCACGAAGTTGTAGATCTCGTTGTCTAGGTTCCAACGTAGGTTGAATCACCTCAATCGGAGCTCGAATGACGATTCTATAGCCAAAATACGAAAGGTCGACGAGTCCATGCGGTTCCACCCGAATCGCATGCGTTTTAATATTCATCTGCTTGCGACCTCCAAGAACTGCACAGATTGCAGATTCTAGAAGAAACGACAGTTGTAAAACAACTTGGACCCAAGTTACTTGCTCTGCAAGTTCCACTAACTCCAGAACTTGTCCCCTCAACTCCATTATGCCTAGGAAGCCTATAAATAGTGATCTCTTTGTATCTTTCATCTTTCAATTTAGCAAAGTTAGGGTTAGTAAGAAGATGCATTGGGCGGCATAAATTTGCCTTACGGCAGAATTCTGCCGAGAACAGAGGCAAGGCGACTATAAGAAGACTAAGGGGGATTCTCCAGGTGTATTCCTTCCATCTCTCTTTCTTCTTTATTGTTGTATTATGTCTCTTCTATCTATTTTCATTGTATATTTGCCCATGAGAGGCTAGATAGCACTTTATAAGGTGAAGACATGTAATCTCGAATTCTTATGAGTTTAATCTAGAGGTTTTATTTATGTTTATCATTTGCGTTTGATCTGAATTCTTACTACACTTTATTCTTTGTATTACTGCTTAGTTCGGTGCGTGCTAACCTCGTCTGTATGGTGGTGTACACTCCATAATGCTTAGGCGTATAGGGTTGATCGGTTAGGAATAGGGTACAATTATCCAAGATCCAATAAGGAAAATAGACGTAGCAGTTGATCCCTTGTGATCCGATCTCAGTTAGAAACCTATTGGAATATAGATCTGCAGACGAACGTCGCGTTCTATAGACCAATAGTGGGGGTAATCTTGGTTATTTCAACTATGGAAGGTATAAAGGATGGACGTAGCTGTGAACTTAAATCCATCTAGTCTTGGTAATGGGGACTTATCATTGAGCTTTATGCGATTGATTAGGGTGAGGTTGGATACCATCCCCTTGCCAGTCCTTCTCAGTTAGGGTGCTATAGCTAGCAGTGATTAGCACTATGATAGGATTAGCAACTCTCAGATTTGCATTTGATACCAGTACAGGTGCACACGATTTTGGCCAAACCGCATGCGACACCGATTGGAGTTAGAAACTACAATTGATGGGTTTAGCACTCGCATGCAGTTGGTGACAGCACCGCATACAATTGCTTTTAACCAAAAACTAGATTAGATCACCTAAAACACACGACAACTCTTTATTATCTTTAATCCTTACTTTATTACTTTGATTGATCACCTAAAACACACCACAACTCAACCAAACAACCAAACACAACAAAACACAACCAAGTAAACCTAGAATAGTGAACGATTTAACTTTAATACACTATCCCTGTGGATCGACACCTCAATCTATACTATACGAGAGATTCATACGCTTGTGAATCGATTGTAAAGTAGACAATTAGGATTATAAACATTATTAGCTTTGAATTTGACCCATCAAAGTACAACAAGTAGTAGATAAAGACAACCCATAGAACATGACAGACAACTAGTAGAACATCAAAAGACAACGTACAAGTTGAAAGACCAGTACAAAATAAAAAAAACTAGTAGAAAATGAAATACAATTAGAAGAAGATGAAATACAACTAGAAGAAGATGAAATAACTAGAAGAATATGAAATACAATCAGTAAAAGATGAATGACTACCAGTAAAACATGAAAGACTAGAAGTACAAGATAAAAGACAACTAGAAGATGATGCAAAACAACTAGTAGAAGATGAAATACAACTAGAAGAAAATGAGTACAACTAGTAGTAGATGAAAGACAACCAGTAGAACATGATAGTCAACCAATTGAACATGAAAGACAATTAGTAGATCATGGAAGACAACTATATGAAGATGAAACACAACGAGAAGAAGATGAAAAACAACTAGAAGCAAATGAAATACAGCCAGTAGAACATAAAAAGACAACTAGTACAAGATGAAACACAATTTGTAGAAGAAAGACAACTAGAAGAACATGAAACACATCCAGTATAAGATGAAATTCAATTAGAAGAAAATGAAAGATAACTAGTACACAATGAAAAACAACTAGTAGAAGATGAAAGACAACTAGAAGAAGATAAAAGACAACCAGAAGAAGATGAAATACAACCAGTTGTAAATGAAAGACATCTAAAAGAAGATGAAAGACAACCAGTTGAAGATGTAAGACAATTAGAAGAAGATTAAATACAACTAGAAGTAGATCCAATACATTTAGAAGAAAATGAAATACAACCAGTAGTAAATGAAAGACAACCAGTACAAGATGAAAGACATTTTAAGAAGACATAAAATAATTAATAGAAGATGAAAGACAACTAGAAAAAAAATTAAAGACAACCAGTAGAACCTGAAAGACAACCAATAAAATATGAAAGACAACTATAGGAAGACGAGAAACAACTAGTAGAAGATGAAAAACAACTAGAAGAATATGAAAGACAACCAGTACAAGATGAAAAATAACTAATAGAAGATGAAAGACAACAAGAATAAGATGATACATAACTAGAAGAAGATGAAATACAACTATACGAAAACGAAAGACAACTAGTAGTATATGAAAGACAATCAGTAGTAGATGAAAGACAACCAGTAAAACGTGAAAAACAACCAGTGCAAGGTTAAAGACAACTATAAGAAGATGAAATACAACTGGTTGTAGATGAAAGACAACTGGTAGAACATGAAACATAATCAGTATAACATGAAAGACAACCAGTATAAGATTAAAACAACTCAAAGAAGATGAAACACAATTAGTAGAAGATGAAAAACAACTAGAAGAAGATGAAATACAACTATAAGAACATGAAAGACAACCAGTACAAGATGAAAGACAACCAGAAGATGATGAAAAATAACTAGTAGAAGATAAAAGACAACTAGAAGAAGATGAAAGTCAATTAGAAGAACATGAAATACAACAGTACAAGATTTAATACAATTAGTAGAACACAAAAACAATCAGTAGAACATGAAAATCAATTAGTACAAGATGAAAGACAATTAGAAGAAAATAAAACACAACTAGTACCAAATGAATGACAACTAGAAGAAGATGAAAGACAACTAGAAAAACATGAAAGACAACCAGTACAAGTTGAAAGACAACAAAAAGAACATGAAAAAATCTAGTAGAAAAAAAAAACAACTAGAAAAAATGAAAAACAACCAGTTGAAGATGAAAACGTACCTTTAGAAGATGGAAGATAACCAGTACAAGATGAAAGACAACTAGAAGAAGGTCAAATACAACTAGAAGAAGATGAAATACATCTATAGTAGATGAAAGACAACCAACACAAGATGAATGACAACTAGAATAAGATGAATTACAACTAGTAGAAGATGAAAGACAATTAGAAAAAGATGAAATACAACTAGGAGAAGATGAAATAGAGGCAATAATAAATGAAAGACAACTAGTACAAGAACAAAGACATAGAAGAAGATGAAAAACATTTAGTAGAAGATGAAGGACAACTATAAAAAGATGAAAGACAACTAGTAGATGATGACGTTCAATCATATCGCAAATTACATAGAGTTTTGGCTTAAGTTTTACTTGAATATCTCACTTTTATGTTTATTTTGCATGAGAAATCGGTTACTGTTGTGTTCTTTATGTTTTATTGTAGGAAACATGATTTCAGGCTATTTACATCAATTAGAGCAAGAATAAGAGCAAACCAAATATTGATGAAGAGACGGGATGTCACTGTTACGAACCGTATTAACTAATACAGTCCCAGCAGTCCAATACATACCAGAGATATAATGAATACGCATGTGTTGAAGCACCGAATTCATAATGCTGAATACATACCGTATTAGCCAACATGGTCTGTATTAGATGCAACTTTTCATTTAAATGTGTGACAGTTGTCTCCTGATCAGATTCCTTGGACTCCAATTATCTCGGGACGTCCCTAGACTCCTATATAACACTCTTGAACAGAAGTAGAAGACATCTTTAGTTTCCCTTAGATTTTTCTAAGTTTTATTTTGCTAAGTAAGAGAGTGGAGTGCATAGAGATCATGTAGGAGGGTATCATCTTGTATGGGTGTATCTTTCTCTAATCTCTTTGTTGTAATCATGTCATTCCTTGGCTAAATTATGATTCTTAGGGCTTGACAGTAAACCTTATTACTCATGAAGTTTTAATATAATTTTATTTGGTATTTGTAATTGCTTTTCTTTGCTTGATTGGTTTTGCATATTATGTTCATTAATTCTTAATTGATTTCGTTTGTTATACCTAGTCCGCCATGATGATGGCCACACCTAGAAGTTAGACACAATTAGGCTAACCGAGTTAGGATAAGGAGAATAAAAACCAGAGATTAGTGGTGGAAACCATAGCAGGAGATATCATTTGTTGGACCAATAAAAGTATACATGGGAGTCTCGTTATTTGTAGACAAATATCGCATTGTCTTGCCTCACCATGAGGATATACAATAAAATCAGAAAGTAGGAGAATAACCTAGTTAAGTGATGTCTGAAATCTTTCGGCTAATCACATAACTCATTGCACCTGTTAAGACAAGCCTTAGCCGGATCTCTTGATAGATAGGGTGACTATATCGATGCGAGAGCGGCAGTTACTAAATTGGATTAGAAACCTTCAAACAACATATGAAAATGAAATACCGAATGAGACCTTGTTGAAATAAATTGAGTAGCATTGGTAAGACAACCCTAATAATTCACCCTATCATCTTATTTACTAATTTACTTTTAATTTTCGCCAAATCTAAAATCTAAAGATCAAACCAAGAACTTCAAATTCCATATTTTGTCTATATCATTTGAGTTGCAAGAGCATGTAATTGAGCTTAAACAAGGATGACATACTCTCTAGCAGTTTTATAGCTCGGCCGAAGAAAGAGTTGAAACATGGATCCCTTCTTGGGCGCCGATGTCTCCCAACGTCATGTTCTCTGAAAAATTATCATCCAATTCATTTATATATATATATATATATATATATATATATATATATATAGAGCTGGGCTTAGCTAATCCATGGAGTAAAACGACTTGGTGCTCCACGCCTCATTATTTCCATTTTTAAAATTCAAACTACCGATCCGAACCGCTCAAGTTGTTCTCCATATTGAAATGTGCTTGGAGACCAAATTTTACATTTTTTTTTATTTTTTTTACTATTTATTAAGCCACTTTGAAAATCGCTGATCCATTGGTCCAGAATTTTTTACTGTTTTGCTACTGTTCATCCGGATCAGCAATTTTCAAAGTGGCTTAATAAATAGTAAACAAATTCCAAAAAATGTAAAATTTGGTCTCCAAGCACATTTCAATATAGAGAACAACTTGAGCGGTTCGGATCGGTAGTTTGGATTTTCAAAATGGAAATATGGTGTGGAGTACAAAGCGTTTTACTCCATGGCCTAACTAAGTCGGACTCTATATATATATATATATATATATATATATATATATATATATGAGATGGGCTATTGTGCTTTGCAAAGTAAAGCCATCGTTTTACTTCGGCTTACTTTTTGAATTTTCAAAGTCCAAAACGTCGATCCGACCGTTCAAGTTGATCTACATATTGAAATGTGCTTGTAGACCAAATTTTACATTTTTTGGAATTTTTTTACTATTTATTAAGCCACTTTGAAAATTGCTGATCACATGGTCCAGAAAAAAAGTGCAACAAAATTCTGGACCATGTGATCAGCAATTTTCAAAGTGGCTTAATAAATAGTAAAAAAATTCCAAAAAATGTAAAATTTGGTCTGCAAGCACATTTCAATATGTAGATCAACTTGAACGGTCGGATCGACATTTTGGACTTTGAAAATCCAAAAAGTAAGCCGAAGTAAAACGATGGCTTTACTTTGCAAAGCACAATAGCTCATCTCTCTCTCTCTATATATATATATATAGAGAGAGAGAGAGAGAGATGGGCTATTGTGCTTTGCAAAGTAAAGCGAACGTTTTACTTCAGGCTCGTTTTCAGATTTTCAAAGTCCAAACAGTCAATCCAAGCCGTTAGATGTTCAATCTATATTAAAATCTGCTTGTAGACCAAATTTTACATTTTTTGGAATTTTTTTACTATTTATTAAGCCACTTTGAAAATTGCTGATTCGGGTAAATAGTAAAAACAGTGCAAAAAAATTCTGGACCATGTGATCAGCAATTTTAAAATATGAGTAGAACTAGGGTGTTCCTAAGCTCAATTCTGGACCATGTGCTCGACTCTAAAACCTATCGAATTGACTTCAAACGACATTTCAAACCGTTAGATGTTCAATCTATATTAAAATGTGCTTGGAGACCAAATTTTACCTTTTTTGGATTTTTTTATTATTTATTAAGATGGTTTGAAAATCGCTGTTTTTATTAAAATTCTGCACCATTGGAAAACAACGATTTTCAAACCATCTTAATAAATATAAAAAAAAATCCAAAAAATGTAAAATTTGGTCTCCAAGCACATTTTAATATATTGAACATCTAACGGTTTGGAAATGTCGTTTGAAGTCAATTCGATAGATTTTAGAGTCGAGCTCACGGAAGGGCTTGGTGAGCTTAGGAACACCCTAGTTCTACTCTCTCTCTCTCTATATATATATAGTATCTCCATTTAATTGGTGGTTTATAAAAGCTTTGATGCCAGCTTCTTTGTATTTTATCAATTTAACAATTAATATGCCTTTCATTTCAAATGAAGCATGCTTGTAATTGAGCTTAAACAAGGAAGAATGGTATACTCTCCTGCAGACCATTCAGTTGAAGCATGGATCCTTCTTGGACGCCGACATCACCCAACATCATGTTCTGTGAAAAATTATCGTCAAATTGTTTGCCATCAAACCAAAGGCTTTGTTCATGAAATGGAGTACCTTCTATAGCATGCACTTTTGCTTTAAGGAGGACAATATATAGTGTCTGTGGACTCGCACTCCAAAGAAAAAAACCTTCCCAGACAAACTCTTTACAAAAATCTTCATTGTACTTCAGAGACCTCTGATAATTAATTCAAGAAAGAAAAACAGGTCAGCTTACTGATTTTAATTCGCCAGCAGATCGAAGCAAATCCAACGGAGTATTTTCTATATGCTAGAAGCTAAAGGACAACATATATACCACAAACCTGGGCTTATATAGATAGCAATAATTAACCATGCTTTTAATTGGAAATTAGCTACAACTAATTAAAAATATATTCATTATTGGTAATTGGAGGAACAAAGCCAGCAGCAAGAATGAAGAACTTACAATAACTCAAGGAGTATGTTAGTCAATGTTTAGGAGAAAATGTGTTATGTATATTTGAAGTTTCAATTATTTAATTACCGTTGGAAGGGCATGCCTTTCTTATAATGAAAGCTGTTTGTACAGCCTTTTTATAACACTATTGATTATAAAACTTTTTGGTAGTTGGGAGATAATTGCTTTCGTACACCGGTGTTTAGATTCTGATTTACTATTTACTTTGCATAGCGAGAATCATAGATTTTGAACAGTTTATATCAGTTAAATCAATGGATATTCTTCCCATCCACAAAATAAAAGTATCTAAAAAGTATAAATTTGATTTCTGACAAAATTTTAATATGTAGATCGTATAAAGCGACCCGTAACAATAACTGTTTATATTCGGAAATCAAGATAAGAAGCTGATGTACGAACTCATCTTTATTTTGCCAACGATATCGTATCAGAACTCGTATAATTTTATATAAAAACAATAAGTGTTATAATTCTTTGCTTGACACAAAAGTTATTAGGTCAATACATTTCAATAAAATTGGAGACAAATTTTGGTTAGTTATTTTTTATGTACCACAATCATCACTAAAAAGAAATAAATTAATATTTAAGGATTTGATGCTATCCACCTTTTTCATATTGTACGGATGATATTCTATTCACTTATCCTTAGGAATCTCTGCTTCTTTTTAAAGAGGTTTAAAAAAGACAATATGTACGTGCCCATTTTTTTGTTGAAGAAAGAATTGTGACTTCGTAAGTTGGATAATCAACAAAAGTTCCTCACGAAATACAGAATATATATAGCTGAATTTTATTACATCTTAAAAGTTTAATATATATAATAATTATCTATGATAATTTCTTGCATGCCCATCAAAATGTTTGAAGCTGTTTATTTTTCCAGTTAAACCATTTAAATTTATTTATTTTATAAAATTTACTCTCTTATCTTTCATATTTTCTATTTTCTAATTTAATTTGAATACTCTTAAATAGAATTCACTAAATATGAAATTTTTAGTATTCTGCTGAAGTTCAAAATTATAATTTTACCTCACCTCTCTAATAATTAAAAAAACTAAAAAATAATACAAACTATTCTCCTATTAAAACGAATATGAAAATTGTTGTTAAATAGTAAATGAAGAATAAAGTGACAAGATACTGGAAAACCAAAGGTGAGGGAAGAGATATGAAGGTTTGGACATAATTATAGTTTAGACAGATAACGAGGCTAAAGTGACAAGGATAATAATGTAACAAACGAAATTATAATGTGATAAGGATAATGATAGACTAATTAAGAGAATTATAATTAAGATTATTCTAATTAGCTGTATTAAGAATTGGGAATAGAAGGTACATGTTTCAATTTTGATGGAAAAAAAGTAATTTAATGATTTGATAGTGATATTGACAACATTAAAAAATTTGATAAATATATAAGTGTTTATCACCCCATGAATTCTACTCATTGTGATGATTTTTCTGATTCAGAGAGATTGAAGGAAAAGTTGATAACTTTGTTATTGCTTGTATTCTATATGTTACAGTGTAGCACTATTTATATAAAAGACAGCTGCCTACTACTAATCCTAACGGTTGCCTATACAACGGTAATATGCTAGAAATAGAAATAAAGGTGGAGGTATACTGTTGCTCCCTTTATTTCTATAAATAACCAATGATGTAAATCCCTAACGGGTCTGAGGTTATTGGATCCTAATTCTCATTATTTTTAACACTCCCCCTCAAGTTAGGCGTGTAGATGTTAATCAACCCTAACTTGATTACATTTTCTTCAAATAATTTCGGTTCTAAGCCCTTCGTAAAAATATCCGCCACTTGATCTTCGCTTCTTACGTATGGTGTCTCGATTTCTTTGGATTGGATTTTTTCTCGGATAAAATGACAATCCACTTCAATGTGTTTAGTTCGCTCATGGAACACGGGATTGGATGCTATATGTCGAGCCGCTTGATTATCACAAAACATTTGAATTGGATCTCGAATTTTAATTTCCATATCCTCAAGAAGTTGTTTTATCCATGTTAATTCACTTGCGGTTGATGCCATGGCGCGATATTCCGCTTCGGCACTTGATCGCGCCACGACACTTTGCTTCTTGCTCTTCCATGTGACTAGATTTCCGCCTACAAACGTGCAAAAACCGGTTGTCGATTTTCTATCGAAGCTCCCGGCCCAATCTGCATCGGAATAGCCACATAGAGTATTAGAATTATTGTTTTTCATCCAAATTCCTTTTCCGGGGGTTTTCTTTAAATATCTCAATATTCTATTAATAGCCTCTAAGTGTGAAGTTCTTGGAGAGTGCATAAATTTACTTATTTGACTTACGGAAAATGCAATATCCGGACGTGTCACCGTAAGATAAATTAATTTTCCTACAATTCTTTGAAATTGGTTTATGTCATCTAATAGTTCACCATCTTCACTATTTAATTTACACTTTGTATCTATCGGGGTAGAGGCCGGTTTACATGCTAACTTGCCGGTTTCTTTTAACAAATCTAAAATATATTTTCTTTGAGATAGGAAAAGGCCTTTTTTAGAATATGCTACTTCAATTCCTAGAAAATACTTTAAATATCCAAGATCCTTAATTTCAAAATTTTCTTTTAATTGAAGTTTAATTTTCTTTATCTCTTCTAAATTATTTCCGGTAATTATTATGTCATCCACATAGACTAGTACAATGGTGATGTCTATACCGTTACTTTTGGTAAACAATGAATGGTCGGCATTACTAATTTTAAAATTACAAGAATTTAAATAGGAGCTAAGTTTGCCATACCATGCCCGTGGAGATTGCTTTAATCCATAAATTGATTTTTTTAACCTACAAGCTAAATTAGAATTCTTTTCCAATTTATGGCCGGGTGGTAGGGTCATATACACCTCTTCTTCAAGTGTTCCTTGAAGAAAAACATTTTTGACATCCATTTGATAAAGATTCCAACCATTGTTTACCGCAATAGAAAATAAGATTCTAATGGTATTCATTTTTGCTACCGGGGCAAATGTTTCATGGTAATCAATGCCATAAGTTTGGGTATACCCTTTGGCAACTAATCTTGCCTTGTACCGTTCTATGGTACCATCACAATTGTATTTAATTTTATATACCCATTTGCATCCAACCGGTTTTTTATTTTTTGGTAATGAAACAATTTCCCAAGTTTCATTTTTTTCTAGAGCTTTTAGCTCTTCTTTCATGGCTCCACACCAATTTGGAACACTTATGGCCTCATGGTAATTGTTCGGCTCTAATTCCTTTTGAATAGAAGTAATAAATGCTTTATGTCTTGAAGAAACATTTTCATAAGAAATAAAATTTTGTATAGGGTACAATACCGAGTATGTTATGTAGTCTCTAAGCTTTGTAGATGGTTGGCTTATTCGTGATGATCTTCTAACAACACGCTCTTCCTCTTCTTCACTTTCATGATTATCCTCATTTCCTCCTATCTCTTCTATTTGATTGTTGGGCTCATTTTCGTAGTTATCATTTGATACATTTTCTTGAGCATTTATTTGGGGCAAGACCATACTACTTCTACCATTGTCATGAGAATTAAGACTTTCATCTCTATTTTTAAAATATGGTTCTTTTTCACAAAAAATAACATCCCTAGAAATATGTAGTTTTTTATTGATAGGGTCATAGCATTTGTACCCCTTTTTTGTAGAGGAATACCCTAAGAAAATTGTTTTGATAGATGTATGATCAAGTTTATCATTTCTTTTAATATGTGCAAAACAAGTACAACCAAATACTTTTAAATGATCAACATTAGGCTTTCGTTGGCAAATGATTTCTAGTGGGCATTTATTTTCTAATTTAGTGCTAGGTAATCTATTGATCAAGTATGTGGCACTAAGAATGGCATCCGACCAAAATTTTTTTGGAACATTTGATTGAAATAAAAGTGCTCTTGTTACTTCTAATAAATGCCTATTTTTTCTTTCCGATACACCATTTTGTTCGGGAGTATTTATACAAGTCGTTTGGTGAATAATTCCCTTTTTTTTGAATAAATTCGAAAAATTATTATTTACAAATTCCGTACCATTATCCGATCTAAATATTTTGATTTTGGCATTAAATTGATTTTCAACACGATTTATAAATTCTAGAAAACAATAAAACACTTCATCTTTCGATTTAAGCAAGTAAAGCCATGTGGTTCGTGAGAAATCATCAATAAATAGTACAAAATATTTAAAACCATTGTAAGAAATAATTGGGGCCGGACCCCATACATCGGAATGGATTAATTCAAAAGGTGCTTCACTTTTACTAATTGACAAGGAAAAAGGAAGTCTTGTTTGCTTAGCTAGCTTACAAACATCACAATTAATACAATTTTTTGAAGAAAAATTAAAAAGCTTGTTTAAAGTTTGGTCGGAAGGATGCCCAAGTCTCTTGTGCCAAAGTTCTTGATCTAATGACTCCTTTGTTGCACTAAAAATTAATTCTTGATTTTTTAGAATATAAAGCCCATTTTCTAAAAATCCTTCACCAATCTTCTTCCCGGTTTTCCGGTCCTGAAATTGGACATTTGTAGGAGAAAAAATTGCATTACAATTTAGTTCATTTGTTAACCTTTTAATTGATATTAAATTAGTCGAAAAAGTTTCTAAGTACAAAATACCCTTAATTTCTTTTGAAAATAGGTTGAATGCACCACTACCATTAATTTGGACTTTCATACCATTTGCTATTTGAACTTGTTAACCATTATTATTAATTCTTAATTTTGTTAGAAATATTTTATTTCCAAACATATGATTGGTCGCACCACTATCTAAAATTATTTGATCAAATAAATTTGATTTAATAGAGTTTAGAGCCATACCATCCATGTTGTTTTTAGCATACCACATGGAGAACTGCTGAAACATTTGTTGCATTTGATCCTGGCCGGTTCCCACATTTGAACTCAAACCAGCGGTACTGGAGGCAGAAGCACTGGAGGCAGCGGCACTGGAGGTGTCCATTTGGGTTCGAAATGGAGAAAACGCCCCCTGGGTATTAAACCCCTTCTCCGAAGCCTCTTCTCTCTTACCTCCGCCGGTTCTGTCTTCCCAAACTCCCCCTTTCTTCTTAGGTCTGAGGTGAGGGTGCTTGAACCAGCACCTCTCATGAGTGTGGCCGGGTTTCTTGCAGTGGGTACACCTCTCTCCCTCCGATTTGGAGTTAGGGTTTTGGAATCGATTTTGAGAACTTTGGAACCGGTTTTGAGAATTTTGGAAGGAAGCTCGGGCCGCGAGTGCATGGTTGTCGTGTCCCTCGCCGTTGGCTTGTGGACCTGCCATGACACTCCGGCGTGACTCTTCCCTTTGAATCATGGCCGCCACTTCGTCATAAGAAGGTAGCGGTGCCGAGAGTAGGATTTGTGCTCTCACAGCCTCATAACTTGGGTCTAGACACGCCAAGAGTTGAAAGGTTCCATCTTGTTCTTCCCTTTTCTGAATTTCTGAAAGATCGGTTGTGGGAGGTCGATAAATTCTGAGTTCGTCTTTTATTTTTTGGAGTTGGCTTAAAACCTCAGTAATCGGTTGATTTTGTTGTTTGGTTTGATGGAGATCTTGTTGGAGTTGAAAAATATGAGCATAGTTGTTCTTATGCCCGTATAATTTTTCAGCTTTGTCCCATAATTCTTTGGCTGAATTTGTGCAGTAGAATAAATCGGCAATAGTTTGTTCCATGGATGCCAGCAACCAGCTCATGATAAGGTGATCGTTTGCTTGCCATTCTGTCATGGCCTTTGTTTCAGTTTCATTTGGTCTGTCTGGCACCTGTGGTTGTGGTTTTTTCTTGGCTCCAGTGATGTATTCAAGTTTTGATCTTCCACTGAGAGCAAAGGTGATGGATCTGGCCCATGGCAGATAGTTTTTTCCATTGAGCAGCACCCCTGTAAGTTTTTCGTTTTGTTGAGACATGTTGAATTCTGAATTTTTGGATTTCTCTGTTGGCTGTTGAGATTTTTGAGGTTGGCTGTTACAGTGGCCTTTTTGAGATTTCGGGTGGCTGTTCTAACAGCACTTGGGTGGCCTTTTAGGCACTTGGTTTCTTGATTCGGATTCTAATTTTGCTCTGATACCATGATGATTTTTCTGATTCAGAGAGATTGAAGGAAAAGTTGATAACTTTGTTATTGCTTGTATTCTATATGTTACAGTGTAGCACTATTTATATAAAAGACAGCTGCCTACTACTAATCCTAACGGTTGCCTATACAACGGTAATATGCTAGAAATAGAAATAAAGGTGGAGGTATTTTGTTGCTCCCTTTATTTCTATAAATAACCAATGATGTAAATCCCTAACGGGTCTGAGGTTATTGGATCCTAATCCTCATTATTTTTAACACATTGTGTGTTAAGCGTTTCTCGTTGCATTCAAATGGAAATTATTTCACTACAAAGACAAATATATCCATCAAAAGGAATAATAATTCTCAATCCTTATTTCAAGCTTTTTTTATCTGCACTTCAGATGTGTTTATGCCTCTCCATCCTTATTCGCTTTTTCTCTTTGAAATGTATATATACCTGATAATAAATTTATTCTCACTTTAATTATTAGAAAGGTGCTAGCGAACGAAACTGGGTCAGGCCAATTCTGTTCTTGGGCCTGCTTTTTTGAAAAGTGGAACTTATAATGCATGTGATGGGATTATTTTATTTCTAAATAATGTTAAAAAGTCCAAATATAATGTTTGTACTTATAATAATTGAATTTAAAGAAAATTGGGAGTATCTCTAGCCCAATTTCCATTAATCTGTTGTATGTTGGGGCATAGGAGGGCACTGTATCGCTACTCTCTGCCTTGTAGCGAATCTCTCTTTTCAAGTTTATAATTTTGAGTTATTTTTATTTTGTTTTATTAGAACCGGAAGTATTTCATTTGCGACCGTTGGATAGAAAAGAAAGAATAATTTATTTTTTATAAATCTAACACACCCATGTACGCAAAGTAATTAACTGCCTACCTACCAAATATTTATTATAATCAATACTAAATTACTGATATAAAAAGCTATCCAAACAACTTCCATTATTAAAAAGGCATGCCCTTCAAACGTAAATATAAATCAATGGCTCCTAAATTTAGGCCACACACATTAGGAGTTATATATCTTCCGAGTGAGGATACCGTACTATGCATCGCCCATTTTGGTCTCTACAACGGATCCATATCTTAAAGTTCAAAGTCTGAGTAGTCTATCCGAACTGTTCATCATATCTTAGAGACCAAGTTTATATTTTCTAGGATTTTTTTTTATAAGTACAAAATCACTACTTTCAAAGGTCTATAATCTTTAGATCAAGTGATTTTGTCTACTTAAATAAATAGTAAAAAAAATTTGAAAAAATGTAAAATTTGGCATCCAAGGACATTTTCATATGGGAATCATGTTAATTAAGTGGAATGGACCGACTATTTGGATTTTAAAAATAGAGATATGGATAAGTAGTACGGACCAAATTAAGTAAGCTATGCATAGTAATGTAGCCTCACTCATTATCTTCTTCATCCGGAACTGATGGCATACTCCACCTTGAGTATTTGTAAGTTCTTCATCTTGCTCTCATAACAAGGAGCTGATGTTGCATTTGCTTAATTCTAGAGCTGGCTTTCTTCCACTGAACCGTTTGATTAGACTGAAATCCTCGATCGGATGGATTTAATCTTAACCAAATGTAACGAAAATTTTCTGATTAATATAATGGCTCCAATTATCAGTTGTAGGCGTGGAAATTCATTTTTTCCAATGATTCTTTAATGTTAATTACATAAAAAAATATTATTTTATTAGAAAATTAGGGTCGAGCCTTATTCTTTGAGGCAAATTTCGTACATAACCACCTAGTTATATTTCTAGAAATAAAGATGAAGAATATGCCCGAACCTTTAAATATCTATTAAAAATGTTCATTCGTATATCGAACCTAGAACCTACATATATTTTAACACCATCATATTGGTGCGTTTGGATGAAAAGACAGGTTAGTAAGAATAGCTGCTAATTTAAGATAGAGAGTTTCGTGTGGCATGTCCAAACACGGAATATAAATCCGGGTTAGACTATTTATGGGTAAGCGCTAACCCAAGTTCATCCAAACGTGTGATGGTGGTTCAATTTTGATGGATGAAAAGTAAAATTTTGATGGACATATAATTATTTCATAACATTACGTTCCATCTAAGTACAGGGAGGCACAACAGGATATTTCTTTGAAACAAAGAGGCACAACAGGGATAGATATTTTTTTTTTTATGGTTGGTGGCAAATGCCATCAACAGATATATTAATAAAAAAAAAAATATTTACAAGGGCACAACAGGGATATTCACTATACTACTTTTCCTTGTAGTGAAACTCGCTCATTTCAAATTGAAAACACACTTTGGTTGCACAAAATAAATTTCCAGACCAGAAAATTAATACTATCCCCATCAAGAATTCCATTCAAAACTAAATACAATCATACAATATTCCACACACCCTTAGCTACAAAGAAGCACCTATATAAACTAAACAGGTTGTCCAGGGGCAATGACAAGCTAAAAGCACACCGAACACATTCACAATATAAAAATCCATTATTCGAGCTTAAGGCAAGCTGCTGGCCGGCATTACAAAACTACATATATACCTCTCCATAGTTCATAGCTTATTTAAACTTTCTCAGACTTGCTGAAATTAGTTCTGATATTACAAAGTTGAGGAATGTCTTGATGAACGAGCTTGACAGTGTAGTTATTAATTGAAGTTTTTTAGAAAGTTGTTGCTCTTAGTAATAAGCAAACCTTTTCCAAAGAGTCGAAGTACGATATATACGCTCCGCATAATAATAACAGCTCAGGATGATACTGCATGCAAATTACTAATGAGCATTAGTTTACATTATTTTTTACACTACTACAGAAATGGTCATTGTACACGGACATAAACAGGGGAGCTACACGGATTTCCTGCCGTGTGGAGTGCGAGGGTGTATAATCCCCTGAATAAATTATACACGGATATTTAACCGTGTGCAATTCCTGAGAGCTACACGGATCATTACATAAACAACCGTGGTCAATTCCTTGCCAAGTGGCGTTCTCCAAACCCGAGCTACACGGATCAGTACATAATTAACCGTGTCCAATTCCTTGCCAAGTGGCGCTCTCCAAAGCCGAGCTACACGGATCACTACATAAACAACCGTGTCCAATTCCTTGCCAAGTGGCGCTCTCCAAAGCCGAGCTACACGGATCACTACATAAACAACCGTGTCCAATTCCTTGCCAAGTGGCGCTCTCCAAAGCCGAGCTACACGGATCACTACATAAACAACCGTGTACGATGTCTCTGTCTACACGGACTTTTAGGTTAATATCCGTGTCGACATAGTTATTCTGCACGGCTCATTACATAAACAACCGTGTACATTAGTTGAGATCTATACACGGATATTTAACTAAAAGGCCGTGTACGATCATGTTTCTACACGGATGTCTATCAAAATATTCGTGTAGAATAACTATTTCTACACGGATCATTACATAAGCAGCCGTGTAGCTATCTTATATTTTTATTTGCTCTTTATTTGGCTTTCCACACGGACTTATGTGAAACATCCGTGTAGAATGGTTATATTTTTTTTCAATTTTTATTTTTTGTTTTGGCTAGCCTCCAGTTTGCTAGCCATTAAAAATCAATTCCAAACAAAGAATTTCCAATATATCAGAATACAACCCCTAAACAAAATTCATGTACACTAAATATATCAAAAATTCATGCACACAAAATTATACAAATCCATATTCTGGTTTACAAAATTCATTTTGAAACCACTTTGCCCACATACATCTAAAATAATCTATATCTTCATTGCTGTAATGCCCTGCCTTCTCGTTCGATTTATGCTGCCAAAAATTCAAAATATGTAGGTTATTAGAAAAATACAATATAACAACTGCATCTCTGTTTTGCTTTATAAAAATAAATATTGTAATTATAACAATGCAACTAATAAAACAAATTTAGTAGAATAAAATATTAGAGGAAATCAATATTAATTATATGGACAAGTCAAGGCAAACATATGAATTACATACCGGATATTTTGGCCAATCGAATTGTAAGCGTTCAACAAAGTGATACATAAAATCATCGTGTAATAACCGCATTCCCAACTCTAAAACTGTTGCGGGCACTGAAATTTTCATTTAGCGGCCTATGTTAGAATGACAATTAATTTTTGAACAAAAAATATGAAATTATAAAAATTATAGTGCATGTGCTCACCGGCTGCCACCTGAAACACAACTTATTTTTACGCTTCGGAATCGTGCTTTGCATTCCTCCATCTTTAAGATATTGCAGAAAAGCCCTTACAAAATTGAGTGAATGTAATTAGCAATTCCACAATTTGTTATATGTAATTGGGAAAAAATCAAACCAAGTGAATTACTATTGCTTACTTTCTTATTGGAATGCAGATCATTTTGGATTGCTGAGGAGTGACGCCCGGTCCGGGATGTGAAGAATCCATGAGGAAAACCAAATTCTCAAGTGGCACAATCACAATCAAACACCAGTGGCCCCTCTGGTGGTATGGCACGAGAATAAATTTCTTATTCTCCGAAAGAGCCTTATGCATCGCTGAACACATGTACTGGACAGTATCTTCCTCCTGATATTGCACCATCGTACCACTAGTAAAAGCGGGGTCCAAGAATGCACAGGAGTTCACCCTATCTTTCCCACAAGCCACAGACTGTTTTCGTTGTATCATCCTGAAAAATCATCATTTCACATTAGAATATATATTTAAGTGCTATACACATGATATATATGATTTTTTGGTCACTAACATGACGAAAACGGTGAGGACTCCCACATCGAGCCATTTATCGCTTGATGAGGCATGTAGAAAGTCCTTGAATTCTTTGAAAGGCAGCACGACCGTCCTGCCTTTGTGTAGGAGAACCTCGGGGGGGATATCGAACATTACGTCCTCCATATCATCTGGTGCCTTAACCAGGCAGGCGTGGAGATTCCGCAAATCCTCGGGCAAACGGCTAACCTCTTTTTCAGAGAGCCCCGTACGGTCTACTGGGGCATCCGCTGGCGCAGCCGCTGGCGCATTTGCTGGCGCTTCCGCTGGTGCTGCCGCTGGCGCAGCAGGAGATTCTTGCGCATCAGCCCCGACTACTACTTCCAAGCCTCGCCGTACCGGTGACAAAGCTTCGTCCGCAGCGTTTCCAACGCCTCTTCGGGTCTGTATCAGATTTTGAACCTTTTTTCAAGTATTTCAAAATAATCATTTGAACGTAACATAAGATATCCATGTTTTCTTTAGAGATTACCTGATCCAAAATAATCTGACACTTGGGCCATTGGATGATCTGTCTACGGGCATCATCAAGCACCACCATGCCGTCGGTAGGGACAGGAAGAGGTATGCGGGCAGCCCAATCGGCCACAATCATGTCAACCGTTACGGGGAGGTGGTTGGGCCTTAGCTGAGAACCGGCTGGAGGATGTACAATACCCTTAGCAAGGGTCAGAGGAGTTTTGTCGTGCCACATGACGAGGTCGCATGATGTGGCCTCCTGCAATTAATAATTATCAGAAATTAGTTAATGAACAAGTCACAATTACGGGTAGATTATGAACAAGTAGTGATTACCTGTAGATTGTCCAACACGCCCAGAACTTCGGTCCCGGATGCTTGACTGCTTCGCCGAAATCCCGGCGAAATGGGAGGTTGTTGCTCGGATTGCTGCGTAAGAGATGTAATTTGGTTGATCCACCTTGATTCGAATTCAGCCATCCTTCCATCGTACTCCGTTCTGAACTCCTCGCATACCTCCTGGCGTACCTGCACCAACCTTGATTCCATCTCTTCCGTGCTAACTTTGGCACGCGGTCTTCTTTTTGGTTTTGGTCCGTTGTATACATCCTTCCAGCCACAGTAGACCGAGACACCCCTAACTCGACTCGTGTGTTCTTTAGTCCCGAGCGCTGCGGACAAGGGATCATCCACTCTTTCGACAGTTATGGAGCCCGAATTTACCTCCTCCTCCACATCCAACTGTTAAAAAAAATTAGTTATAGCAAAAGACAAAGTAATGTACACGAAGTTACCACAAAGACTCTTACCATTTTCTGAGCCACGGGTTGCACGTCACTTGGGAGTACTATCGTCCCGTCAGCGGTTACCTCAGATCTTCCCATGAGCCAGCATTGGGCCCTAGGATTTTGGATCCTAACCACAGGTGAGTCAGAATCTTTGTTTTGGTCCAGTACCTTAGCCCATTCGGCCGACTTACCCTCGTAACCACCTGACCCTAATTTGTGCGGGTACTTGTTCAATTTCGCGATCCTCCTGCCCTCGTCACTTTTTATCTTCACACATCAAGGCACATCAATTAGCTAGTTTAAGGAAGATAAGTACATATCGAGAAAGAACAGAGACAAAGTTAATTGGCTGAATTTATATACCTTGAACTCTTCTGTGGACTTCAAAGCTTGAAACGCCTCCCAGTCCTCTTGTTTCAGCCATTTATAGTAGCCTACCGAATTTCTCCCTTCCTCCATGAAAACCGTCTTCAACGTGCTCTTGAATTGCTTCCAAGCTTCATTCATTTTCCTCAGAGTCTTTTTCTTTTTCGCGGACTTTGGGTCGTCATCCTGGATGTTCCAATGAGCCTGCATGATTGACAACAAAATTATTGCATGTAAGTTCATTCAAGTTTTCAGGTCAGGTATAGACATATATTTCTTTGCACTTAACCAAAGTACGGGGAATAAGTAGCTTGAAAATAATTTGTGTTTCACTTGCTCTACCAAATTGTTTTCTGTATATTAGGAAACTTTGGGGCACAACCTATGTCACTACCTACATGCAATCTAACCTTTATGACCAAATCAAAGTGAAATAATGTGTTGTATTTAGCTGAGTTTGTTAGTGATATTTCTTTGCTGATGCTATCTGTCATGATAATAGTGTAAGGCACCAGAATTGTGTCAAGGTGTCTGGCGATTACCTTACCTTTCCTGGTGGCGGTACCCAGTTCAAGCATGGTGCACTACACTAGCTACATTGATTAATTTCATTCAGCAGGTAATATATATTTGGTTTTGAATTTTTCTCTTTATATATAACTGCTAAATGATAGAATTTGGGATATAGTCCTACAAAGCAAGAATTATCACCTACACCCCTAGAAATATACCAAAGGTTAAGACATGCTAGAAAACTTGTATCCAACAAAAAAAGAAATAACAAACAGAATACGAAAAATGAATATATAATGCATGTACAGTTTTTTTTTTTACCTTCACAATGTTCCACCATTCGTTCTTATCTTCGTCATCGAATTTGTCCCACCTCTCAACCAAGATAGATGCCTTCTGCTTCACCAAATTGTTACACCAATTTGTGTACTCTGCCCTACGTGGACCCTTCGGACATCCGGTTTTGTCGAACTCGATTTGCAAATCCTTCGCCTCTGAGGTCTTCGTGCACATTGTCGGACCTCTTTTCCTCTTTTCTGTCTGAGACTGCTGGTCCTCTTCTTCCACTATCATATCTACCTGCGGTTCCACTGTTTCCAAAATCATATCTGCATTCTCACCTGGCTGTGACATGGTTCTTTCTACAAAAAAGAAACATTATTACAAATGCTTTGAAATGTAAAATTTAGGGTTAACTTATGTGTTGTTGGGTCCTTTGTTCAATCATAGTGTTGGTTTTGCAATTTAGTCCCTGTAACATTAATTAGGTGTCCAAGTCACCAGAATAGGTCAGTTGAGGAAACTTTTCACTTAACCAAAATACAATCAGAGATAAGGGTTTTGATTTAACCAAGATACAGGGAGCATTGCAACTTAGAGAGAGAGAGAGAGAGAGAGAGAGCCTTTCAAGGACAGAACAGCAACCGCGCGAGAGGAGCTTAGAGATTCAGTTGGCGAGTTCAGAGGAGAGCGACAGAGGAGACCGAGCAAGCACCGAGAGAGAGAACGATGGCAGCACCACAGAAAGAGATAGGAGACTAGGGGGTTTAGGTTTTAGGGGAGACGAGGAGATTTTGAAAAGATATCGAGCGACAGAGACGAGGCGCGCACTTTATTTCGCGTAAACTAAATATACACGGACATATAAATAAACACCCGTGTAGAAACGTAAGAGAGCTACACGTTTAATTAAACACCCGTGTATAATTAGGTTACGCGAAATTATGAAATGCGCGCCTACATATGGTTTTCTAGATTAATTTTTTCAAATTCCAAAGTTTCATATTTTTCAAATTCCATATTTTTCAAAATGGAAATTCCAAAATATAAAAAGGAACCTGATTTCAGTTTTATTTAGCTTGAAAATTATTTTATATCTTCGAGTATCTAGCATAACTTAATAATAAATGCAAATAAATATTTCAATTTCTACACGGGCGTTTAAATAAATATCCGTGTAGAAAACAGTTTGTACACGGATTTTTTATTAAACGCCCGTGTACGTTGCTTATAAGGCGAAACAACTCTTGAAAATTAAACGACCGTGTTAAAAGCCATTTGTACACGTATTTTTAATTAAACGACCGTGTATGATTCTTATAAGACGAAATTCAAAATTAAAGGACCTTCAAAAGCCTTTTGTACACGGAAGTCGAGAAGTTGCCTTATCTTTTTAATTAAGAAGACGAAACGACTTCAAAATTCAATATAATATGAGAAACTCCCCCTTTTCGATTACTTTTCTCTGAGAGTTTGGAAGAAGAAATGGCCGCTTCGGTGCCACCGGAAGAAGACGCAAATGTGCCATGGCCATTGCCCCCCGGCTATGTCATTCCCGAGGATGCTCCCGAAGTCCCTCCCGGCTATGAAATGCCTCCTCCCAACTACAGGAGGACATGGCCATGGCCGCCCTCAAATGTGCCACGACGAAGCCCAAGGGAGCACCCACCACCAAAGCCCTACAAAAGGAGGGGCAATCCCTGGATCAGGCCAAAGAGACCCTGGATTAAAAGGAAGGGGTCAGGCCAAGGAGCAATCCAGCCAGGCCAGTGAAGGAGTGTTTCATTAAGTTAGCTTTTTTTTTTTCGTTTTGTTTTGATGTAATATATTTTTGTTCTTAATTTAATCAGCATTTTGTTTTCTTTCCGTTTAACTATTTTGTTAAATACTTCATGCTATCTAAATAAATACTGTTATAGATATGAATTAGCAGTACAAAACAACCAACAAATAATTAATTCATGGATAATCACTAAAAAGTAAATTATTTAAAATTAACTTAAATAATCTGTCTAAATAATATCATAGAATGTCTAATGCTCTCTAAATAATCCGATTTGAAAACATAAATGAACATTTTACTTGATATGACCTTATCTGGGTTTACAAATTTACAAAACAACCATAGAATAATTTTTCGGAAAAAAATACCTTCTGTTCAAGTAATTATTTCAAAATATTTTTTACAACAAAATATTTCAAAATAACATGCAATTTAGTCCCTGTTGTTCAAGTAAAGTATTTCAAGAATAATGTAATTTGAATTATTTCAATTTCTACACGGGCGTTTAATTAAATATCCGTGTAGGAAACCTTTTGTACACGGATTATTCATTAAACGCCCGTGTACGTTTCTTAGAAGGCAAAAAAACTATTGAAAATTAAACGACCGTAGAGAAAACTTTTCTTACACGGATTTTTAGTTAAACGTCCGCGTCCAACTATAGAAAACGTTTAATTCGAGAAGTTGCCTTATCATTTTAATTCTGAAAAGACGAAAACGAATTCAAATAATCACTCCCCCGTTTCGATTACTTTTTCTCTGAGAATAATTTTAGGGGAAAAAATACCTTCCTACACGGATGTGTAATGAAATATCCGTGTAGCTCCCTTTGAATTTCTACACAGACATTTTATGAAACGTATAAATGTATTTGTACACGGATGTTTAATTAAATGTCCGTGTTGCTCCCTTTGAATTTCTAATGAAATTAAAAATTATTCTTAGAAAGATGGGTGTTTCACGTACTAATTAAATTATATCAGAAATTATACAAAAATTCATGTCTAGATTATATCAAAAATTAATACAAAAAAACCTACACTAAATTATACAAATCCATATTTCTAGTTTACAAAAATTACTGTTGAAACCACTCTGCCCACATATCTAAAATAATCTATCTGGTTCTTGCTCCTGATGCAACAAAGAAATATTAGAAACGAAATAAAAACATTACAATGAGACAGAAATATCCAGAGATAAACCGGCCTTGAGTCTTTAGCTTCATTGGGCTCTCTGAAATATTATAAAAGAAATATATATTATGCATTGAATTTTTTTTTTCCAAATAAGAAATATTAAAATTTTCAAGTTTAAAAGGAGTAAATATTATACATTGGATTTTTTTTCCTTTTTCTCTTTTTTTCCACTGTTTGAACATCTTCCCATAATCCTTCATTGTGGTCAGATCTCATGTAATTTGCTTCGTCTTGTTTTGCAATTGTTGCTATCTCAGCTTGCACATCGGTACAAAATTGAGGTATCTCTTCGAACTGGTCGTACTCTTCTTCGTCGGTGACGTTTTCTATCCCAACAATCCTTCTTTTTCCGGATAGGACGACACTCCACCTATCATCACTCGGGTCAGTGACATAAAAGACTTAGGTGGCTTGCTTGGCAAGTATGAACGGATCATCCACATACCCGACTTTGTCAAAATCAACGAGGGTGAACCCGTCGTTATCAACTTTAACACCCCGGTCTTCGACCCATTGGCACCGAAACAAGGGAATGCTAAGGTGAGGATTGTAAACGAGCTCCCAAATTTCTTCAATAACGCCGTAATAAGACTTTGAAGCTATTACAGGCCGGGCATCCCCCGATCTACTGAATTCTTGGGACGTCGCCACCAACGTCACTCCACTATTTTGCATCGTGCTCTTATCACACTGTAATTTAGTGTAAAATGTATATCCGTTAATCTCGTATGCTTGGAATGTTCTAACAACCATTTGGGGTCCTTCGCCCAGCAATCTAACAGTTTCATTTACGGGGGACATTTTGGGGTGTGATTTCACTCTGTCTTTCATCCATCCTATAAAAGAACGGTTATGCTCGTCAGTAAGCCACTTCTGACTTCTCGTGTAGTTCTGTTGTCGAAGGATCGTCATGTGCTCATCTATATATGGAGCAACATCAGCCATGTGCTGCAGTACAATAAAATGTGTCTTTCGCAGGTCATCGTTATCAGCAACTATGACTTTCAACCCTATTGTCTCTACTCCTTTTAGCCTTCCCTCGTATTGAGATTTTGGAACACCAATAGGACCCACACCGGTCATGTAGTTGGTGCAAAACTCAATTACCTCTTCTGTGGAATATCCCTCCACAATGCTACCTTCGGGGCGATGTCGGTTCCTTACGTAACTTTTCAAAATACCCATGAATCACTCGAATGGATACATATACCGCAGGAACGCGGGACCACAGATCTGAATTTCCCTCACGAGATGAACAACAAGGTGAACCATAACATCGAAAAAAGATGGCGGAAAATACATCTCAAGATGGCAAAGGGTAACGACGACCTCCTTCTGCAAAGCGTCCAATTTGAGCGGGTCTATCACCTTGGAATTAATTGCATTGAAGAAAAAACAAAGCTTCGTAATGGTTTGCCGCACGGGCTTCGGTAAAATTCCCCGAATTGCAACAGGAATCATATGTGTCATTAAAACATGACAGTCGTGGGATTTCGGACCAATCAATTTCAGGTCCTTCATCGACACCAGCTTCTTAATATTCGAAGAATACCCTGATGGGACTTTAATACTATGAAGGCACTTACAAAAGCTCGTTTTCTCGATCTTCGACATTGTGCACATTGCGGGGGGGGAGGTATGCCTTTTGCTTCCCTTTATCCTGCGGTGCAAGCTCGGGTCGTATTCCCATTAATTTCATGTCTTCTCGAACTTTAAGACCGTCTTTCGTCTTCCCCGAAATGTTCAATAATGTGCCAATCAAACTGTCACAGACATTTTTTTCAACATGCATAACATCTAGGCAATGTCTCACTTCTAAATATTCCCAGTATGGTAGCTCCCAAAATATGGACTTCTTTTTCCAAATATCTTTCGGTGGTGGTTTGGCACGTTTTCCAAAAACAACAGCAAGGTTTTTAACCCGCATGAAGACATTCTTCCCATCTAACGGACGACGTGCCACTCCAAGCTCAATTTTCCCGTTGAATACCTTCTTCTTCTTACGGTATGGGTGATTAACAGGAAGAAACCTACGGTGCCCCATAAAAACATTCTTTTTACAATTTTTCAACCTCAGCACCTGCGTGTCATCTTCACAGATGGGGCACGCCTTTGCTCCTTTACAAGTGTAACCCGATAAATTCCCGTACGCGGGGAAATCATTTATGGTGCAGAATACCATGGCCCACAAATTAAATTGCTTTTTCCCGTACGCATCCCACACCCGGACGCCATCCCTCCACAATTTCTGGAGGTCCTCAATTAATGGTGCGAGATACACATCTATGTCATTTCCGGGTTGTCTGGGTCCTTGGATTAGTAATGACATCATTATGTACATGCGTTTCATGCACAACCAAGGAGGAAGATTGTAGATGCATATAAGAACTGGCCAAGTGCTGTGCTGACTGCTCATGCTTCCAAACGGACTCATTTCGTCTGTGCTCACCCCTAACTTAAGGTTCCGTGATTCGCCACCAAATCCTTCGAAATGTCTATCAATGTTTCTCCATTGAATTGAATCAGCAGGGTGTCTTAGTTTACCATCTCTTTTGCGCTCTTCTTCATGCCAACGCAACAATTTCGCATCTTTGGGATTTGCAAATAACCGTCTGAATCTCGGTATTATCGGGAAATACCACACCGCCTTAGCCGGAGGCCTTGCCTTTTTTCCTCCATCACAATCGTCAGTGTCCTGGTCCTTGCGTTTATACCGTGAAACACCGCATTTAGGACAAACATGCATGGCCTCGTACTCGCCACGGTACAATACACAATCATTCGGACATGCATGTATTTTTTCAATCTTCAAACCCATTGGACAGATCAGCTTCTTCGCCTGATATATTGTACAGGGTAACTCGTTGTTATCTGGGAGCATCTCTCGTAAAAGCTTTAATAAGGACGTGAAACTCTTATCGCTCCAACCGTTGTCTGCTTTTAAGTTCAATAATTTCAACACAGCTGATAGTTTTGTAAATTTGGTACACCCGGGGTATAACGGCTTTTTAGATTCATTAGACAGATACTGAAATTTTTTAAAATTTTTATCACTAATTTCATCTTCCACATCACGTAACATGTCCTCTAGATTCTCAGTAAAATTGTATTCTGCATTTTCATCAATCTCCACCTCATCATCCTCGTTGCAATCAAGCCCAGCATTATCGAAATTTTCGACATTCTCAAAATCATCGTTGCATTCAAATTCAAAATTATCAACAGTTTCTACATTATCATCATTCTCGTCCAAAACAAAATTTCTATTGGTTCCACTACATTCCCTAATTTTCTCACCATGCATAAACCAACATGTATAGTTTTTCTTAAATCCCCGACAAATCAAATGAGCTCTAATTTCTTCCGAATCCCCAAATCTTATATAATTTTTACAATCTCTACAAGGACACAAGATGTCGTTCTCTTTTCTGTCCACTCTATAACTCTCAGCAAATTTTAGGAACTCATCAACGCGAGCCAAGTATTCTGCACTATCACGTCGCAATTCGTACATCCAACTTCGATCCATCTGTAAATTAAAGTAAAAAAAAAAATTCCAATTAAACATATATGGTGGTCAGCATATATATTGTTCCAAATTCTTGGCTTATAAAGGGCCGGTTTACAATCCTAACCCACTCTTTGAATATTATGCCTCATATGTGAACACATATTAGCGGAATTTAATTAGTATTTGAGAAAAATTCGGCAGCATTTCTCCTTAACTCCCCAAGTATGCGTAAAAACCACATACTCGTAGGAGCAATAAGGAGAAATACTGTCGAACTTTCCTCAAATACTAATTAAATCCCGCTAATACGTGTTCACATCCTAAATGAGACACAATATTCAAAGAGCAGTCCCAAACGGGGGACTATCCAAAATTAATTCCTATTGGATTAATTTTGAACGGGCATGGACCTAAAAGCATCAGTAGGTCGGTTATTGGACCACAATACACTAATTATTTACATTATCTTAACAAATCAAGCATTAAATAATAATTGACAGAAATAATTAAGCAATATTAATCAGTAACAGAAAATTAGATAAAGAAGAGGGAAATATATATATGTATGGCTAACCTTGGCAATAAAGAGGAGAATGCGAATTAACTTCCAAGCTATATCTCAGATCCGGCCTCGTTCCTTGTGCGCAGAAATTAGACCAATTCAATACAGAGAGAGAGAGAGAAGTATTAATTGATCAAAACGGCGCCGGAAGAAGGCCTTTTATATAGTTCCAAACCCTAAAATAACCTTTCTACACGGATGACTATCTATAAATCCGTGTAAAAAAAGCATTACGAGAGCTACACGGACTTTTACATATGTAGCCGTTTATAAAAGATAACCTTTATACACGGACAATTATATAAACAACCGTGTGTAATATAAAAGATAAATTTTCTTCACGGACATTTAGAATTCTTTTTTTTTTCCTAATTTTTGTTTTATTTTTTTTGGTTTAGCCTTCCATTATTTCGAGCAAGTATCTTTGTTTTCACGGATATTTAGCTATAAATCCGTGTAGAAAGACACACAGACTTTTATATAAACAGCCGTGTAAATTATTTTTCTACACTGTTAATTAAACAAAAATCCGTGTACTATTTCTCGTTTCTACACGGCTCTTTATTAAACGTCCGTGTATCATTTGTTTTTTTTTTGTTTTTTTTGTTTTTTGTCTGTCAGCTAGTTTTTTTCCCTATGTTTTTCAGAACAAACAATTTCCAAAACAGAGGAAGACATTTAAACTAAAAATTCATGTACCCTAAATTATACAAAATTAAAGCATTACAAAAGTTGGAATAAAAAGTCATATTGTAAACTAAAAATTTCCATTAAGGACTAGAATAGGGTGGTTCTTTCCTTTTGGTGCCAGTAGGGTTTACAGAGGGTAATATGAAGATACATGTTTTACTAAAGAAAGAGTTGAGTAAAAAGTTGGATGAAGGACCATCAAAAAAAAGGAAAGATGTGGATGAAGGACCGTCAGAGCCGGATGAAAAGAGTCGAATGAAGAGTCGGATGATCTCCGACTCTTCATTCGACTCTTCATCCGGCTCTGAAGGTCACATTCACCTCTTCATCCGGCTCTGAAGGTCCTTCACCCAACTCTTCGTCCAGTAAAATTGATCAGAATAGAGAGATAATTTTTTTTTCAATACTTCGATCGCATGGGAATTCGAGATGTAGGTTATCAATTGTACCAGATCGCTCATCTGTGAGCTCCCAAAACAGTAGCTCATATCGATCTAATTTTGCGATCTGAAACAATTGATAAACCTACATCTCAACCCAATTGTTAACTGTGAGAGGGGAGAGTATAAGTTGATCAAAACGGCGCTGGGGAGAAGGCCTTTTATATAACAAAAAACCTAAAATATCCTTTCTACACAGCTCTTTATTAAACGTCCGTGTAGCTCGCTCAAGGCTTTCTACTTTGTCATTTAAACAAAAATCCGTGTACAAATTAGACATTTCTACACGGATCTTTATTAAACATCCGTATAGCTCCTACGGGTTATATACACGGTCATTTAAACAAACATCCGTGTACAATTCTTACATTTCTTCACGGTTCTTTAATTAAATATCCGTGTAGCTCTCTCAAGGCTTTCTCCACTGTTATTTAAACAATAAGCCGTGTACATTTTCTAGTAAACGTCCGTGTAGCTCTCTCACGTCTTTCTACACTGATTCTTTTGTAAATATCCGTGTAGAGATCCTACAGATATTTCAGGCATCCAACAAATTACAACTTCTACACGGTTTTTCTATAAAATTGCCAAGTTCGTGTACAATGTGCCGTGTACAATGACCATTTCTGTAGTAGTGTTAGCCTTTTCACGTCTGTTATATCTAGCCTTCCCCGTTTCAAAATAAAAAATATTTTAAAGAAAAAGAAAAAGAATTAAAATGTAAGAACTAAAAGGAATGCTGAATTTAGTGCATACCTCCCACCAAAATTGGAATTCAGGATGTGGATAGTTTTCTTTTCACGGTCCCAACGAAATATCCGAGAAGTTGTCTCAGCAATTAATGAGTGCAATTGTTTGTAATCACTCAAGCGTTCTTTCAAAAAATCAATTCCAAAGCTGCACATCGTTGAATTTTCTAGGTCATAATTAATCATAAGCCATAAGTCGTCCGTCACGTTGCCTTCAAATATAAAACCATGTTGGCAAAGCTCGAGCAACGAATGTAGGAGTAATTTAGCGTGCTCTTCTCTCCATCCAGATTTGAATGCATTAGCATAATATAGATAATTTTTTTCATGTCTTGGTGGCGGTGGCAGCAGCCTTTCATTTCTTCAAGCATGTACAAGCAAAACATTCAGATCCATAAAGTAATAACAAATCAGGATCTTACATTTATAATAAAATTTGTTAATGAAAAAATATGAATGATGCATCAAAAATAAATCAATTATATAAATGATATAAATGTAGCGTGTGTATTGTTACCAGAACAGATATATTTTATCCTGAAATATATATTGCCATCTGACTTCATCGAGCATTTAACACTACAAGAAAGGGACAGTATCTGCGATGGCAAAAATTGACTATTCGCGAGGATATACTGATAAAAAGGTGTTTTTTCTATAAGCAATAGGTGTATCTGCAAGGGTATATCAACAATATCCCTCGCGGATATTTTTCCATTCTTGTAGTGTAAACAAAATTTAAATAATTTTGAAGTTGCGGCATATACATGGAGTTTGTGTATATTTTATCTTCATTTAGTTGGCGCTATACAAAAATGTCTTAGCCAACTTCTATATATGATTTTGAGTTGCAAAGAAGCATGTAAATTGAGCTTAAACAAGGAAGGAAGGATGACATACACTCCACCACCACTACCGTTTGTAAGAGAACTGAGATGAAGTAAGCATATTTCTGGGATGCAGGCGTCACCCAGTGTCATGTTCTCTTGAAAAGTATCACCCAATTGTGTGTGATCAAACAGAAGCCTTTGTTTATGAGGTGGGGTACCTTCTGCAGCATGCACTTCTGCTTTAAGGTGGGCAATAGTGTCTGTCGACTCGCAGTCGAACGAATAAACCTTCCCAGTCGAAGTACTAACTTGAATCTTCATTGCAATTGGGAGATTTCTGATAATTAATTCAAGAAAGAGAATCACAGGTAAGTTTCTTAACTGATTTTAATTGGAAATCCAGTGGATATCGAAGCTAATCCATCATAGTATTTGCTATATATATATAGTAGAAGCTAAAGCACAAAATACCACAAACATGGGCTTGTATAGCTAATCCAAAACCCATTACTTAATTATAGGTAATTAGAGGGAAGAAGCCATAACTGAAGCAAATCCAACAGCAGCTCGTTACTATGAGGGCAAGAATCAAGAACTTACAATATATTACTTGAGGAGTATGCCATCAGTTCTGACACCGGCTGACCAAGGAGATGTAGAAGGACACAACTATCTCAACTAAATTTCACTCAAAGAGGAGCAAGCTCTACTCTACAGAGCACAAAGAGGAGATAACTCAACTCAAAATAGGAAATTCGTATATAATCAAAAGCTGCCTTACAAACTAAGTTTGGCTTCTCTTATAGCCTTACATTAACCCTCAAAAGACACCTAGAAATTAATACTACTTCAACTACTTTTTATTCTTCCAAAATAGTCTTAATTAACCTCCTAGAGACCCACAAACACAGCTTGACTCATCTGGAAACAATCACTCTTTTGACCATAATTAAAACACACTCAAAAATCTCAACTAACTAATTAATAACACACAGCCCAAAACTGACCACTTCTCTTGACACGCCTTTTTGAGTATGATTCCTTCAGATTATGGACAAATGTAAAACACCAAAGTTGTAGATAATTTTGTAAACTTTCCACAGAACTTTGAATCACCTTAATCCGAGTTCGTATGAGCCCGATATGATCAAAATACTGGGGCGTGTCAGCAGGTGGCAGTTTTGAACTAGTCTGATTTTGTTGTTGCATCCTGGGCCGTGTCAAGTTCCGGATCAATCCAGAAGATATACAACTTCTAATGATTTTGCAGCCTAAATTTAGGAGCCAATGATTTATATTCGGTGCTCCAATTATTGACGTTGAAAGGGCATGCCTTTATAATAAATGGAATCTGTTTGTATAGTCTGTTTATATCACTAATTCACTATTGACTATAAAACTTTTTTACGTAGGCATGCAGTTAATTTTCATTGACAGGAAATTTCAAGGAATGCCATTTCTCCAAGTTGTTTACCCGAAAGTGCTTCGTCTTGTAGGATCTAAACCAAACCATTAATATTTTTTAGGCGACAATAATATTTTTATTGACAGGAAATTTCCACAAAAGTGCTTTTCTCCAAGTTGTAGATCGATCTAAACCAAACCATTAACCACAATATATTAATTGCTTGCTTTTGTTTGTACAGCCTTTTTATATCACTATTGATATATTATGATACTTTTTGGTAGGTTGACAATTAATTGCTTTGCGTACACGAGTGTTTAGATTCTTTTTTTTACTATTTTCATTGCATTGGTATAATCATAGATATTGAACGGATTACACCAATTAAATCAATGAATTTTCTTCCTATCCATAAAACAAAAATGTCTAAAACGTATAAATTTGATTTATTATAGAATTTTAATGTAAATTATATTGAGCTAGCGGTGCGTACGCGTACGTATAATTTGTTTATTTTTCAGATATCAAGATAAGAAACCAGAATAAGAACACATCTTTATTTTGCGAAAGATAATCATAACAGGATTCGTACACTTTTATATCAAAACAATAAATGTTATAATGCTTTCCTTGACACAATTTTTTTTTTTTTAGAAACTTGACAGTGGCAAGGGTGACTCAAAACATATCAACATTATGTGGAGACAAATTTGGTTAGGTATTTTTTATGCGCTTCAATCATTACTAAAAAGAATTAAATTAATATTGAAGGAATGGATGCTTTCTACTTTTAAATATTGTACTGTTTCATCAAGTGGGACGTATAATATGAATTACTCTCTTAATTAAGTACTTATCCTTGCCCTCTTTTATTAAAAGAATTCAGCCATTATTTTAGGCTACCTCAACAAATTGATAATTTAACTTATCCTTCGGGTGGACTCAATTATGATTGTAACGACATTAATATTATGGACAGGAAATTTCCATGAAAGTGCATTCTCCAATTTTTTGTGTATATTATTTTCTTACCAATATTAATACTGTATTCATTAACAGGAAATTTAAAAAAAAAAAAAAACGATACTACTTTTAATTTTGTACAATTTTGATCAGTAACAATAAATTAAAGTAAAAGAAGGCATGTAGAGAATATTTGAAAGTGCTTTTTTGTGAAAATTTGGTCCGTCACTATATTATGTTTTGAAACTTTAATATCATCACATGTGATTTCTTAATTTTTTTTCTTTTAATATATTTAATAATAATTTAAAATTTCCTGACATGTAATATATAACATGTAAAAGAACTCCAGAATTTTAATGTACGTTAGAAAGGGTACCGAATTAAATGAATTTCCAGAAACTGGGCCGGCCCAATCGGAATCGGTGCCTTCACTTTGAAGCCCACCCCTTTCATTAAAATTTCAGATTCTCTGTTACATTTAATGTATATATCACCGTGTAGCGAGTAATTTAACCAATACATTTACAGATATGATCCATAGAATGTGGCTTTCAATCAATTTGTCTATTTTGACTCTCTATCTCTTTCTGCCTACGGGCTTTTGAAATCACCAAAAAAAAACTCTCTTCCTCTCTCCTGTCTTGTGTGTGCGCAAGTTGCCTGCCTTTGATTTCTGTCCCTATCCCCTCTGTTTGGGCAAGATTGGCCAGCTCCATTTCAACCAGCTTCTCTTTGTAAGTCTCTCATTTCAATTGCTGTGGATCCATCTCATCGATTCGCTGCTATTTACTCCAACCCCGAGCTTCCGTGGTGATGAGCGTAATCGACGGATTAGATTCTGGAATTTTGTCTTTTATTTGATTGCTGATACCACCTTTTAGCATTGCTTGTTTATTGAGATTATTTTGAAGTTTACTGTTGCGGTACTGATCTTGTTCAGGATCAGTAATGTTCTGCTACCATCTTAAATTTACGGAATTGACTTGATTTGAAGCTTTGTATTGATTAATTGACCATATATTACATTGAATACAAGTTTTATATACTGTACAAGAGCAGTTGAGAATAGTGCCGTTATTGCCACAAGTAGAAAAAACGAAAGGTAAAATTTGTAAAAGAGCATATCAAGCTCAAGGATATGCTAACTATATTCAGTATCTCCACAATGTAGATTTTGTTATGTATTTCCAACAATTTCTAACCGACATTAATATTTTTATTGACAGGAAATTTCTAGGAAAGTCATTTCTCCAAGTTAGGGGATCAACTTATAAAGTTTTATTTTTTCTTGCAACTTGGTTATTGAGAATTCTGGTTACAAGATTGCATTACAATTTAAATCATCTGACATTTTTAGGTGAGAATATTACATTACAATTTAATCTTGAGTAATTTTACTAATTGATAATAAATTGGTAGTAAATGAGGGTAGATCGATATAGTCATATAGTAGATTTGTAATAGTTTTCTTTTAAAATTTTCCTTTTATAGATTTTGTAATAATTCTATGGAGCCAGTCACATGATTCCTTTTTTAGATTTTTTTTTAATGGTTGAGAAAGCCATTGAATTAATTAGGTGATGAGACCTATGTATAACATTATGGTGAATATTAACAAGGATCTTTCAAATAATATTTAGAATTGATCAAATGATGCTCAGAATTCGTTTTACCAAATAAAGAATATTGAGCTGGAATAGAAACAAAATTGGTTTTACCGAAATATGCTTCCTTTTCCATTCCAGTGTGCTGACTGTTCAGCCTCATCTCCGCATGCCCAGAGCCGCTCTTCTCTTCCTGTATGAATCGCTGGAGGAAGCTCTTCAGCGTGGAAAAGGAGAACATCTCTTCGTTTGAACAGGAGAGGATCCTAGTGCTAGAACTTGTTCATTTCTCTTTCGGATTTTAACAGGGTCAACAGTTGGAGGCCGGTAAATATAGAGTTCGTCCCAATTTCTTTTCAATTGACCAGCTATGTCTATTCAATGAGATAGGAGTAGGTCCGATGGGCATCGGACCTACATTTAGGTTCAATTAGCTTTAGGACCGTACGATTAGTATTAAGATCTATGTGCACGGAAATTGATACATACTTGCACAGATTTTGATACAGAGCACACCAATCTTGATGCAGATCGAATGGTCATCACACCCATCGAACCAAGGTAGGTCCGATGGGCATCGGACCTACTCTGATTCCCTATTCAATGACTCGCCTTTTTGTGTGATTTGATTTATTTATTTCTTGCTTCAATTTGAATATGTGTGAGTAATTATGTTGATTAACCAAATATTTCTTTTTACGAATCCCATAGTTCTTTTGCATTTTCAGAGTATATAAGCATATTATAAACAGCTGGTTCAAGTGAATTATGCAACAAAGACAGTACAAATTTATCTTGCATTCCCATTCACTGTATACGTTGCTGCTATATATAAAGTATAAACTGTACAAAAGAGCAGTTAAAATTAAGGCTATACTTGTACATAACGGTCACTAATTATATTTCCATGCTAACAATCTTCAACAACTACTATGCATGTTTGAGCAGATTTTATCTACAACAGTTTCTAGTACTGGTTGCATGCTAAAGAAAAACAACATAAAATCAAATCAAAGTCCTTTATTTATACAAGTTAGTGATTTCATTGCTATATTTGGTAGTCACTTTGTCTCTCCTAATTTTCATGGTTGGTGTCATCAAACCATTATCCACCTGAAATTTACGAAAGAAGTTGGTGATAAAATAATTAATATGATCTGATCAACAAAATCTTCCAATTCACCAATGAAATTGAAAGGAAAAAAAAAAAAAAAGTTTGTAAGACTCACCGTGAAAGGTTCATCTACAATTAATATTGGGCCGATTTGAAAAGCACAACCAGCAGTCCTGCAATTGTACAATAAAAAGTGTTTATACTTTATAGAATGATTTCTTTCCTAAAATCAAAATATATATTGGAATTTGCAGAAAGATACCAAGTTCTGACTTCGTCATATAAAAGATTTCGTATTTTTTCTTTGGTTAGTTCCTCCTTTTTCTCATGCAAAATTGATATGACTTCCTCTTTATTCGGGACAATGATTGCACCAAGACGCCGTTGATCCTAGAAATGAATTTAATAACGATATTTTGAGTTTGTTAGACAGCTAGAATAGTCATGAGTCTCTTTTTCTTTCCCGCATGGATTGTTAGCATATATGACAATTGTAAGATTAAAATTCTGCATTAATTATGCTCTGTGAGACTAGTGGCATGTATGTGGAGAACGATCATTTATGATTTTTTTTTGGCTTTTTTTCTTCATAAAAAGTGTACCTGGCCAATGACAATTATTTGATGGATCAGACTACTTCGCATGGCTGCTTTCTCTATCTCTGTCGGTTCGACATTTTCACCTAGAATATTATAGAAAAATTATTTGGATAATATAATATAAATCCCTATTTATGTAGAGGTAAAAGGTAAGATGAAAATGTTACATTCAAATCTTTTAGATTAGGGGAGTAATGATTACATGCATGGGGTATACTTTACAAACCTCTCAAAGATAGATGAATTGTTCGCAGCATGCTTTTAGTATGTAAATGCGATGTACATTATTGCACCAAGGCATGCATTAAGGAATAGGAGTTAATTTATCATTTGATTTTGAGATAACCTGTGGTGAGAACAATGGTATCCTTGGCACGGCCTTCTAGAACAAGCATGCCTCCACAAAGGCGACTCCGACCAATGTCATGCTGTGGAGCAATCCATCCTATATCTCCACTGTCGAACCAGCCGTCCCTGTCTAGTGCTGCTTCTGTGGAAGATTTATTCTGTTTCAGAAAAAGGATTCAAATTATAATAAAAAAAATACAATTACAACAACATATACATCAATCAGATTTAAGAAAAATTGTAGTTTGACCACATTTTGTGGAGCCCTTAGGCATACATTTAAATTTCCTGTTATGTACAGGTAATAATGTAAATATATCCCATTTTTAAACACAATGGCAGGCTTCTAGATGCATAACATTTGCCTCGGTCGTCAGAAGGATTTGTGCAATCAACAGTTTTGTTATTATATATATCTGATCATAATGCAAAATTCAATGTAAGATGACGGTAGATTTTTGTACCTTGTAATAGCCTTTCATGACTTGAGGCCCTCTAATCTTGACAATACCCGTCGACCCATTTGGGACCAATTGACCTGTTTCCATATCCACAATCTTGATTTCTGTGTGCTTTATCGGATGTCCCACTGTGCCTAGAACCTTCACAAATTACAAAATGTCATACTAATTTGATCAAGTTCAACTGAAGCAACTTTCAGAAAATTCTTTTTTGCTCCATTTTTAATAATCTGTAACAGATTCAAAAACCAATAGTGAAGGGTGAAAATGAAATTTAGATATTTATTTTACATTACAATCAGGCCTTCTAATAGCAACAACAGGGGAGGTCTCTGTCAAACCATAACCATTTTGTACTTTGACCCCAATTGCCTGAAACAACAGATTCAAGTTCAACAATATGATTCTAGAAATAAACAAAATAAAGGAAAAAGAAAAGATACTCAATGAACAGCTAATCTAGAGTTTCAACCTCAAAAAATTTATCAATATGCATCGGTAGACTTCCACCTCCACTACTACCAGCCTGCATTTTTGATAGAGAAGTTTCACATATATTATCATTTATTAAATGCTACATTTCAAGTACAGTACTTTGGCTATCTATCTTTTTATAAGATATATACATCTAAAAGCTCTTCAAGGCATGAAATATGTAAACGTAGGTCTGTGATATCCAAGAATTATGATGAAAGAGCACACCTTTGATATACCAATTGCAGAGTGAATTTTAGCGTAGAGCAGCATTTTTGTGAGAAAATGCAAAGGAAAAAGAACGGCAGCTACAAATCGTGCCCACAACCAATCGAGGATGCAAATAAACAACGGAGGTTGCCTTGGATTCTTAGAAAGTGCTTTACCCTTTGTAATTATTTTCAGAAAGATAGAAAAGAATACGAGTCAGAGAGAGAATTAGAAGAAGTCAGACACTAGTTATAAGGTCATGCATGATCGAAAGAACTCGAAAACAAAATAAATTTTTACAAACCTCATAAGTTCTCCTAGCCTCTGTATAAAGCAAGCTAATGTTAATTAGCATAACTGCAACTAACTTTCGAGCAGTTGAACTAGCTGAGATCTGCTTTTGGATTGATCTGCACATAATGACAATACATACTAACTGAGAGCTTTATTCAAGAGAAAATAAATAAAAGAGAAGTAACATTTGATCGATGGAATTTAATTAATACCAACTTGTAAAGTGTTTCATATACTAGTGGCACGGAAATGACATACTGGGGTTGGTACTGCTTCAAATCTCGCTAGCAATTAACAACCAAACAAAAACAAAATGTCATTTTTTTTTTAAATGCATACCAAAATTAATTCATAGATATTAAAATTGTGAAATTTTTTTTATACCTTGAGAAAATTGACATTGGTGTAAACTTGTTCTATGCCATGTGTGAAGATGAAATACTCAGAGGAACGCTCATATGCATGCCATGATGGAAGCATACTAAGAAATCTATCTCCAACTTGACATGGTACTATTTCCCACAAATTTTTTATCTGAAATTATTAACATATAATGCCAAGAAATTAGAATTGGGGTAAAACAATTGTATTGTGCAAATAACACATATTCTCTGAATTTATGAATACAACTTGACACATGTAACTTAGTTTGCAAAATTTTCAGTTATTAATAAAATAGTCAGTGTTTATATATCATTTCATTTGACCAAACCTTAAAGAGTTTGGTGTTATTGCAATTACCACAACACTGAGTGTTGTTTTATTTAAGTTGCAATAAGTCAAAACGTAATTATTCTTTGAAAAGAGTAACCAACCTGGTGCAAGATGTTCTCATGAGTGAGCATAATACCCTTTGGCATACCACTCGTACCACTGGTATACATCAGAGTTGCCACGTCATCAGGTTTTATGGCCTCAAATTCTATCTTTTCACCTGGTTAAAAAGAGACTATATTAAATATAAAATGGTCCAATAGTTAATAGAAAAGAACAAGAAACCATGCTGAAGATGAAATAGTACCTTCTTTCAAAGACTCTATCAACAAATGGCGTTTCTTTTTCCCTAGTTCAGTGATTTCATTGTACATATACAAAGGTACATTCGTCATGCCAACATTTTTGCTTGTATCCAGTTTGTCGCCCCAAAGCAAAATTACAAATCTAACCTTAACTCTTGGAACAAGTGAATCGACTAGCCTTTTAAGGAATTTTGGGTCGTCTACTACAAGACCTACACTGTAATTATAAGATAAAACAATAATAAATAGGCAACATATAATACCAAAAATAAGTATCCAAAAAAATCCACTTAAAATAATTTAATCTTAAAAGCAAGTGAAAACCCATTAATAGTCAGGTAAAAGTAAATTGACCACATCAAATCCCCTCTCTCGACACAAACAAGTAAACAATAAACAAAATTCTGGGTACATAATTGACCTAGTTTCTATGTAGCAACATCTTATAATCCAAAAATGAGTACCTCTCTGAATGGGTATAGATTTGGAATAATTCTTCGTCAGTCGATTTTGTGCCTCGTACCACATTTATAGCGCCTGTTGCCATGATACCTGCAATATCATCATCACCCACATACTTTTACAACTCTAATAAAAAATTTAAAAGTAATAATTATTCAAGAAAAGAACACATACCTTGATCAGCAACCAGCCACCTAGATGAGTTCTCCGCAAATAGAGATATCTTTTCCTCTGGGAGTGATCCTATCTGCCTCAATCCTTCAGCAAAATTCAATATTTCTTGCTCGAGCTGAAAATCGACTGGAATCTCTTAAAAAAGATTGAAAAGAAACATGTAAGCTTTCAAAAAGTTCAGGCAGCAGGAGAATGTGGTGGTCCCATTTGCATTTCATGTGTGAGATGTTTCACATTACAGGTGTTCATTGGATCCAGTTATTTTGTTTCTACCGAACCGACAAATTTTGAATTAAATGGTTCAGTTTTTTTATTTAATCTCTCTAATTTTGATTCGATTGATATCTATATTGATATTTATTGCGATGATTATTAAATTCTTTTTGTGTATATATTGAGTTTTGATCACCTTTTAAAATTTAATTTCTCTTATTTTGATTCAACCAAACAAACTAAAATTTACTTCGGTTTTTTTTAGTTTGGTTGACAAGTTTAATTCAGTCGGTTCGGTTAGATTTTTTATAGCAGAATAAAATTTTAGTTTGACTATTTTAATTTGGTTTTAACAGAACCGGCCGTTTAAACAATCATATTTCTTATACGAAAGGTTATACCAACATGAGGATCATATGGGTGTTGTTTTGCCTACGGGCTTCATCTCAAAAGAAAAAATATGGATGTAGTTTTCCCTACGGTATTAAAACAATGAGAGAAATCTATTACTTGTTTGTAGGTCAATTTTGAAGGCGGATCGTGATATGGATCCACTAAGGCAACACGGTCCCCGAACTTTTGTGCATTAGTCCTCCAAATTTCTGGAACTGCTTTCCAGTCATGAGAGCCAGAGTGGTCGCCAGTGGCAAGGCCTGTAATTTCTCCCTCTTCAAGAAATTTAGAGCCTTTCCTTTTAATATTAAACCCAACCTACATATGATAAAAAGAATGTTTTGTAATTTACAAACTCTGATGTTGTTAAAATGGGCAGAGAAAAAATGAAAATTTTAAAAAGAGATTTTTAATATACAAGGGACTAATGTGAAAATTTTGCATGTTTTTAAAAGGAGTATATGTTAGGGTACCTGGGATTAAGAAGAAAGAAGAGAGTAAGAGACAATAGAGATAACTCAAATTAATTTCGTTAGACTCATTTCTCTATCTTACAAGAATCTTAACATAAGCATCAATTAAAAATATATAGCCCAATAGATCTTGAATAGCAATTTGGGTCAGAACAAAAAGTAAATTGTGGGAAAAGGGGAAATAAATCTGCTGCGATCCTTTGGAATTGTAAGGTCCTGCGATTCCAATCACAACCGTTCATATATTTCGAGATTCGTGCACAAAAACTGATTTTTCAAAAGAATTCTGGATTTCATCGTTTCAATGGTTGGGATTAAAATTGCAGGACCTGCGATCCCTTAGAATCGCAACAGATTTGCTTCCGGAAAAAGGTGCTTTGATTATCCTTACATTTTCCCTTTCCAATCAAATAGATAACTAATTCACTGAAAACAACAATAACAAATGCATAATTACATTAAAAAGGTGGAAAATTGATCATGCAAATAGACCAACCGATAGCTAAACGTCACTGCACTCAGTATGATTGCATTTTAACAAAAGTTCAATCAATAAAATTTCTAAAAGAGGCATGCATATTCCAACCTCCGCGCAACAAAGAGCTACACCAGATCGACGGCACCTTATCAAGAAGCATGCCTTGGACGCGGTCCACGAAGGTCGTCCGTGGTGGGACCTGAGCAGGACACCACCCGGTCCACGTTGGTGCATGAGATGAACGCCTGAGCTGGAGCTGAATAGCATTGCCATTTCTTTTTGCTGATAGAGCGTGTGGCACAGAGATATTTGTCGTTTTAGATTAGAAGTCTGCCGATTTTTTTATGAATGATTTGCTGTTGGGATTTGCTTGTGTGTTGGATTGGCTTAATTCTACGTACGTACTATAAACGTGTCCACAGATAGTCTCTGAAGTACAAGGAAGATATTTTGTAAAGAATTCAACTGGGAGGTTTTTTCTTTGGAATGCGAGTCCACAGATAGTGAAAGATAAAAGTGTCGTGCCGGGCTATATCTACTGCCGATTTTTTTATTAATACTTCCAGAAAAAAAAATATTAAATATAATCTCTGTTTTTTTTTTAAATATAACCTAACCGCTCTAATGGAGGGCGGTTCACTCTCCCACCAAACCGCCCCCCTATGGGGCGGTCAGCTGTGCATACTGAACCGCCCCACAGGGGGGTGGTCCATTTTTTTTTTTTTTAGAGACAATATGAATGAAATTTAACAATAAAAATTCGAATTTTGTTTTTAATATTTGTTAGAGACAAATAGCTAAAATAGCTAAAAATTCGAATTTTGTTTTTAATATTTGTTTTTAATATGAATGAATTTTTTTTTTTAGAGACAAATAGCTAAAATGCTGAAATATAACACTAAAAATCGAATTTTTTAATTAAGTAGGGTAGATCATTATATATGAATTCATATAAAATCATACATAAATTATATAAATGTTTGTATAACATCTAATACATCTAATACCTCTTCTTAGTACTTTCCCAAAATTGAAAAACTTAACGAAAATTGGGCCAAAACTTGATCGCATGACTATTAAGTGGTCAGGACGTAATTTTTATACAAACATTGTACCGGAACCGAATAAGTGTATTATATGTTATGGTGATTATATGGGTTGCATATTCCATTTTTGGAAAGTACTAAGAAAAGGTATTAGATGTATTAGATGTTATACAAACATTTATATAATTTATGTATGGTTTTATATGAATTCATATATAATGATCTACCCTACTTAATTAAAAAATTCGATTTTTAGTGTTATATTTCAGCATTTTAGCTATTTGTCTCTAAAAAAAAAAATTCATTCATATTAAAAACAAATATTAAAAACAAAATTCGAATTTTTAGCTATTTTAGCTATTTGTCTCTAACAAATATTAAAAACAAAATTCGAATTTTTATTGTTAAATTTCATTCATATTGTCTCTAAAAAAAAAAAATGGACCGCCCCCCTGTGGGGCGGTTCAGTATGCACAGCTGACCGCCCCATAGGGGGGCGGTTTGGTGGGAGAGTGAACCGCCCCCCATTGGGGCGGTTAGGTTATATTTGATATTTTTTTTCTGGGGGTATTAATAAAAAAAATCGGTATCTACTGCCGTGTATTATGCAAAATGCCATATGGAAGACGTCTATATCACAGAAACAAGTAATTTTAACACCATTAATTTACACCTCAGAAGCCAGGAGGCCTTAAATTGAGGGGTAGTTCTAACTTCCAAGCAACAACGGGGAGACAAAATTGAATCTAAAGTACGTTAATAATTAAAATATGAAAAGTATTTTGAGCTATGGAAGACACTCTCCATACTTTAATATTGACCGTACAGATTGTGGAAAATCAAATCTCCTACTCACATGTGGGTAGAAAAACCCTACAAACATAGTTCATCCATACATCCATCTATAATCTCGACAGTTATAATTGAAGTGTGAATTGTGTTTTTTCAAAATTCAATACTCTTCATATTTCAATTATGACCATTCAAGTTATAGATGGATGGACGGATGGACCTTATTGGCAGGATTTTCCGACCCACATATGGGCAGAAGATTCGGTTTTCTAAATTGGAGCAGGCATGAAATAGATGAACGGATGGATTTTGTGGACAGAATTTTCCTACCCATTAAATTCAGTTCCAACAAATTATATTGTACTGCATTAAATTATGTACAAGAGAAAGAAAAGGAAAAATAGCAGAAAAATTAATGATTAAATTATTTTAATCCTCTATAAAATAAACTTCTAAAATTTAGGCAGTGCAAAACTAGTATATTGTGTCAGAAGCATGGTCTGCAGGCTGAGCGATTTTGAACCGATTTCCCCAGTTGGACTGTTTCTGAAAGTTTGGGCCGACTCTCTTATACATTATATCAGCCCAAAATAATAACTTTACACTGAAAGCCCAACCAGGCACCAGCATTCAGAATTTAAAGCTTTCCCTTTTGTAACTAGCTAATTTAGCTCCGGAGTCCGGCCGTGTTATTTTGTATTATATTATATAATATGCTTATTTTAATGTCTAAACTCACGCAAAAAAAAATGTGAATATATTAATTGAGTGAGTGAGGCTATGGTACTAAACATAGTGCGGATTAGTCCGTACTACGGATTAGTATTTTTATTTTCAAAATTTTAACGGTCGATCCAAACCATTTAATATGGTCTCTATATGAATATGTACTTGTAAACTAAATATTACATTGTTTTAGAATTTTTTTACTATTTTTTTAGATGAATAGAAAACATTGTTTTGGAATGGTCTACATAGTCATTAAAAAAATAGTAAACAGATCCTATAAAATATAAAATTTAGTTTACAAGTATATATTCATATGAAAATTATGTTGAACTTTCAAATTGAAAATTTGAATCCATAGTGTAAGCCAATATGTGTTATGCATAGTACCATAGCAGGGGCGGATCCAGCATAGTGCAGGGTAGGGCAACTGCCCTACCCTGGAATTTTAAAATTAGTTTTCAAGTACTAGGTTTTTGGATCTTGCCCCACCCTGGAAGAAACAAATGCCCTCTTCTCTTTCTCCTCTGTAAATTTTTGTATGTCATGTTTAGATTTGAAAAAAAAAAAATTTGGCATGTTGATTGTTTTTTATTTAGTACCCGATTAGATAGTAGGTTTAAACCCGATTAGATATTAGACCCGTATAAATATTATCTTGCCCTACCCTGACGGAAATCCTAGATCCGCCCCTGTACCATAGGTCCATAACCTCACTCTAATTAATTTATCTAAACTCACGCAACCCAAAAAAATAGCTTATATTAATTAATTTGTGTAAACTCGCGCAATTAGTGTACATCAATTAGTAATTCCAACTTGGATTATATTTTGGCCCGAAATTTTTAAATATAGCACAGCCCCAAAAAAAATAAACCAAAACGGCACCGTTTCGTCAGAATTCCAAAATTAGCACGGCCGCAGATCAGCTGAGCGGCCCCATTTACTGGGGACCGCAGATCAGCTGAGCGGCCCCTGAAATGGGGCCGCATATTGGCTGAGCGGCCCAGGGGGCCGCATATTGCCTGAGCGGCCCCCCTTTTTTTTTTAATATCGAAAATGCTGTTATTTTTTTTGATGATTGTGTTATAAAAATAATTGTATTTGTATTGTAGTTTGAAATGTTGTTTAAATTTATGTATTTTGGTGCAAGTTATTTTAGAAATGTCGTTCGTTTGAAATATTTTATATACGTTGTGTGGTTCAAATATTTTTTTTGTACGAGGAGATAGTGATATAATGAACAAAATAAATAAATAACCAAAACAAATAATAAACTAACAAAAAAAATAAGAGACATAATATAACAAATAAATCCAGTATCTGACATAGTCTACGAATATAATTAAAACTAAATAAACATCCAGTCCATTGGTACGGCTCTCAGCCTACGAATATAATTAACTACCTCGTGCATCTCGAGCAGCTCTGTTCTGTCTTTCCATTGTATCTCGGCCGGCTTGGTGTCCTCTTCTCCTACGATGTAGTACATCCATCCACATCGGAATCCTGTTGTGTTTTCTTCTGCCCAAAGAAATATTTTTATCTTCTGGAACAAGTACAGGGCCCTCGTTTGCAGGCCATTCCGACTGATTTTCATAGACATGCCATTCAGCACTCTATGTGTTGATCAGTGTCCGGATGTGGTAGTAGTGACTAACAAAGCAGCCAGGGTCGATGCCTCGGAGACGGCACACAGACACAACATGAGAACACGGTATTCTGTCCAATTGAGGCTTTTGGCATGTGCATTCCACCGTGTGATCATCCCTGATGTGAACCGTGTATTTGAAATTAGCCTTGGTAAACCGGCCAGAATCGTCAGGTATGTAAGAGTGAACTCTCTCTTGTGTAGAGGTTACCTCGAACTCGTTGTTGTGGCCAAACCCCCCAAGCGTCTTCATAGTATTGGACCTCTCGAACCGGTGGTTAATAAGCTAAGAAAAATTAAAAAATAATGAAGAAGTCAGATCTTTTTAACAAAGTTACTAAAAAATTATGAAAAAAAAACTATAAATAAAAGTACCTCATGCACACGACACGAGAACTGTTGACCAAGACTGGCTTCATTTAGCGCTTTGGCCCTTCTTTGCGCAAACCATGTGAGACATTTGTAAAATGTGTCTTCAATTATTGCTGCCACCGGTAACCTACGAGATGACCTGAAAACATTATTTAGCGACTCGGAACCGTTTGTAGTCATAATTCCCCAACGGTAACCGCCGTCCAGTGCTTGGAATATCTTCCATGGTTTCGGACACTCGTTCTCGTCTTGATCCAAATACTTACCCACACCGTCCAGCCAATTGAGAGCGCGGTCACATACATCCCCCATTGCTTGCATTCCTTGCTCGTATCTCCTCATCTTTCTCTTAGCCACACATATCCTAAAAAACTTGATTGCCGCCTCACTACAACCGTTCTTCTTCATGTTCTCGGCTATGTGAGTAGCACAAAGACGGTGAACACATTGATCCTCATCCTCATCGTTCCACCCCAAATCATCTTGTCTGAACACCTTCTTTATACCTTTGCCCCTATCAGTTATTACACACATGAATCTGGAGCGAATTACATTGCGGCGCAACCATTTCATGAACCACGCACAATCTTCGAAACTCTCTGATTCTACCAGTGAAAAAGCCAACGGGAGAAGCTGGTTTTCTGCATCGTACCCGGTTGCAATCAACAACTTGCCTGTATTACAATAATCAAATTAAGTAAAGATAAAAAATCAAATTAAGTAAAGATAAAAAAATCAATAGTTACCTTTGTACCGGCCTGACAGAAAACATGCATCAACGGTGATGACTGGTCTGATGTGTTGAAAAGCTGCAATGCACGGTCCAAATGCCCAAGCAGCCCTATGGAAATACCTCTATGGTCCTGGTTGACCGGTGGGAAATGAGGTCACCTCAAACAATGTTTCTGTCAATAAATTAAAAAAATAAGTTCAATTGTTGATTTTATTACAATGACGTAAAAAAAATAAGTGCCAATTTAGTACCTGGGTTCTTTCTCTTGATTGCCTCCAACAACGGAACTATAAGAGAGTACGACCCCTCCCAACTACCAAACTGGCGGGCAATTGCCAACTCACGGCCACGCCACAGTTTGTTGTACGCCGGTATCTGACCGTTGTATCTTTCAGCAACAGCGATCCTTACTGTGTTGATACTCAAATCAACGTCGTTCCTCATGTGAGCCGATATGCAATCGGCAACCATACTAGCCGACAACTGTGCATGATCAATTCTTGTCGCATCCGCGTGACATGAATGTTGTGTTGGGCACTTCGAAATACGCCATTGTGTACCGTAACCAGTGGCCTTTGCGAGTATGTACCAGCCACACCTACTGTCACTGCACTTGAACCTCATTCTGGTGGTATTACTATGCGTATTCCTTATCTCTTTGTTGCAAACTATGTGAAACCTGGCAATTGCGCTCTTCATGGCCTCTTTTGAGTCATATATTTGACCCTCAGACAGTTCATTCTCAAACACTTCCCTCCTTCCAAACAAACTCGAATTTGCGGGCTGAAACCCTGATGTGTCATTGAAAGCTGAACACGGGTGCTGAAACCCGCGATCCATTATCCGAAAACCACTATCCATTACGAAAGTCCTCGGCCGTCCAAGCACAGGCCCGGTATCTTCCTCGTCACTATGATCGCCCGTACCCTCAGGATTGTCATCACCCCAATTTTCCTCTGCCTCTTGTAATTCTGAATCCTCTGATTCAGCACTTTCATCTGGATCACAAGATTGACCCCAATGAGCGCTCCGACTAGATGAAGGCTGGTCGGTCCGGGTGGGGGCCCGACGGGAGGGCCGACTACTGGACGGTCGATCTCTCTGAACTGGGGCTCGACTACTGGACGGTTGGTCAATTTGGACAGGGGCCGGACTAGAGCCGGATGAGTTACCCCGACCCCGACCCTGAATTAACCTCATAGCTGGGTTGGTACGCCGGACTCTAGTAACCTCCACATATAGATCGATTATCTTGTATGTACCCCCAGAAAAACTCATAGTTTGGTTGTACAATACCTGCCAGACTCCCTCATTCTGGATTGGAAAGAGTTGGAACCAGGTTTGTGCTGAACTAGTCGGCATACTAATCTTGGCCTCAATTTTAAGGTCATACTGGCCCTGATCCAATCCCAAGTTCTGACATATACTCGATTTAAGCCCCACATAATCAGTACCCGGTAAAACCGGAATCACAGTAACAGGTCCGATACTATAATAAACCCCATTAGGACCTGTTAGAACATCACCACCAGTATAAATTGATACCATAAGAGCCATTTTGAATCCAATACACAAGAAACCTAAAATTAAAAATTAACTAAATTAATTATTAATCTACTGAAAATAAAAAAAAATGAAAAAAAAAAGAGAGAAAAAAACTTACAGGAGAAGCTCTTGTCCAGGAGAGAGAGGGGATCAGAGTGTGAAATGAATTTCTCTCTCCTGGTTCGGAATAAGAAGGGAAGGGGCCGCTCAGCCAATATGCGGCCCCTGGGGCCGCTCAGCCAATATGCGGCCCCTGGGGCCGCTCAGCCAATATGCGGCCCCATTTCAGGGGCCGCTCAGCTGATCTGCGGTCCCCAATAAATGGGGCCGCTCAGCTGATCTGCGGCCGTGCTAATTTTGGAATTCTGACGAAACGGTGCCGTTTTGGTTTATTTTTTTTGGGGCTGTGCTATATTTAAAAATTTCGGTATTTTGGCTTCCAACAAGCAATTACTGAACATTATTAGTAACAAGCTCATATCCACTCAGTAATTCCAACTCGGATTATATTTTGATCAATTAGTCAAAACAAGTCTATATTAGTTAATTTGTCTAAACTCATGCATGCAACCCAAAATATAGATATAAGTAGATTATATTATATTATTGACTTAGTTTAATTTATTCTTTTGTCTTTACATTATTTTATAACAAATTATTTGTTTTTTCCTATTTTTTTGTACAAAACAAGCTTTTGTGAAAAAAATCCGAGTTTCCGATCTATTCATCCGATTTCGATTGCCACGATTAAGTGACCCATCACGATCCCGATTCCAATTCAGATTTTTGCAAACCATGATCAGAAGGCCCTAATTATTGTGACGTTATTTTCTTTTCTATTAAAACTAATTTTTAATTTATGAATTTTTCATTTAATTTACCCTATATGAAAACAACAATTTTGTAGTAAGTGTAGAAAGATGTTCAGTTCTGAGAGCAAATGATTAATTTATCTACTTGTGACGCATACACAATGACTTTTATACATACACTTGTGTGTGCGTCACAAGAAAGAAAATAAACTATTTGTCCTCAAAACCAACCAATTAGAAAACTGAATATTATCTTTAACATACTACATATTTTTATATTTTTAATAAAAAGTAAAATGAGTACTTTATAAACTTGAAATGAGTTTAAAAAGAAAGACAATTAATTTGATAAATGTTTGAAGTTTGAAATTAAGAAGAATAAATAAAATATTATGATTTTTAGAAGATAAAATATCGTAATTTGAAGGCTTTGAAGAGTTTACATAAAATTCTCCATTAATTAAAAGAATTCATTCATCATTTTTGGCAACGTCAACAAAAATGATAATTAAACTTATCATTCGGACGGGCTCTAATTATTGTAGTGTATATTTTTCTCAGCAACATTAATATTTAACATGAAATATTTTCACAATAATTCTTGTAATATTCCATCACGTCAAAATTTTTTTAACATAAATTATGCCAGAGAACATAACGATATATTCTTATAATATATAATATATAGAGAGAGAGATTGGCTAATATCAAAACGTTTGTTTCAGAATTGTGTTGCAACCAATTAGTTTCTGATTTTCAAAGTCCAAACGGTCAATCCAAACCATTAGATGTGATCTCTATATTAAAATGTGTTTGGAGACCAAATTTTATATTTTATATTTTTTTAACTATTTATTAAGTCAGTTTTAAAATAGCTGATTTTAATAAACAATGAAATTTTTTGGATCATTGATAATAGTGATTTTAAAACTGGCTTAATAAATAGTAAAAAAAAATTCAAAAAATGTTAAATTTGGTCTCCAAGAATATTTTAATATAAATTGACTGTTGAACGGTTTGGATGGACTATTTGGACTTTGAAAATGTAAAAACTGAAGTGTTAGTTCCACGACCTAGGAACAAACATTTTTATATTAACCAATCTCTCTCTCTCTCTCTCTCTACATATATATATAGAGGTTGGCTAATATTAAAACGTTTGTTCCTAGGTCGTGGAACTAACACTTCAGTTTTTACATTTTCAAAGTCCAAATAGTCCATCCAAACCGTTCAACATTCAATTTATATTAAAATATTCTTGGAGACCAAATTTAACATTTTTTTTTGGAATTAAAATATTTCTTTATGTGTTACTGAAAAAATTAAAAATATTTTGAATCTGAGTTATTGATCCCGGTTCAAAAGTCACTCCTGAGTAAATAAAGAAAATATCGTGGTCCTTCTATTTTAAAAAAAACCCAATTTGATCTGACATCGAAAATTCAAATCAATTTTTTTTTTCAAAAATAGATGGAGTATCTTAAAATTTGAATGTACTAGAAGCAGTGTTTTAAATAGCACGCTATAGCGTTTTTGGACCCTAAACGCTAAGCAATGACATAAAAATGCGCTATTTGAGCTACGGCCGCTATAGCGGTAATAGCGGTCCGCTATAGCGCATAGCGTGTAGCGCAAATAGCGCACGCTATGCTACATGGATTTTTTTTTTTGCAATTTACATGGGATTTAACCATGATGTTATTTTTTGCAATTTACGTACTATGCTCTATATTAAACTTTTAATTATTAAATGAGAGATCTATCCACGTATTGGGTAAATTATTTTTTCTCACATCATTCTCATCGGGAGATGATGACATTGACTCAGATAATGATGTGTCTGACTCTGACGAATCTATAGATTGACTGATTTGAATATGGAGTAAAAAAATGATACTTACTATATGGTAGTTGAAATATTTTTAATAGAGAAAGATAGATAATATATGCTATGGTGCTTATATTATTTTGAAATTTGAATAGAAAATGATAGATTATGCAATGATGCTCAAGTTATTTTGAACATAAAATATCGATAGTTTATGATATTACTATGGATATTTTGAATAGCAATTTAGACTTTGTACTGGTTCAATATGGATATTACAATTCCTTAATCAATTCGGTATTATTTATTGTTCTATGAGACTTTAGATAATGTTGATATTTAGTACAAATATTGAATATACGGAATGTAAAAAAAAAACGCTATGTAGTATAGCTTCCGCTATAGTGATGCTATTCGCTATAACTTTTTTTGTAGCATTCTCGCTATGACGCTATAAACGCTATTTAGAACCTTGACTAGAAGGATCACGATAATTTTATTTACCCAGAAGTGACTTTCGAACCAGGATTAATAATTCAGATCTAAAATTTTTTTTTCCATTAACACAAAAATAAATATTTTAATTTTTCTTTCAGCTGCAAAAACTCGTCCTGAAAAATGTTGATCCGGGATATTTGTCACAGTCTTTCTAATAAATTCAATTATATATTATTCCATCTATTTTCAAAGAAATATAAAAATATAAAAATATAAAAATACAAAAAATAAATAAATCATAACATCTTCTCTTTATTTAAAAAAAATTGAAAATCTTATTTCTAGAACCGGATATAGGATTCTCAAATCCTCAAAATTATTTCGCTGATACAGGCTCTGGATCCACGAAATAATTTTCTGATTTTAGCAGATTTAGAATTTTTTACAAACAATGTAGATTTGCAAATTTTGAATTTTTTTTTAATATTAATAAAAATTTCGGACCTCTCTCCCTCCCTCCCCTTTGCTGCTGGAAATTTTGTTCCTTTATTTCAAACCGTCAAGAAACCAAAGTAACCTTGAAACCATTACTTTATACTCCAATATTCACTAATCACTACAATTGTTTCAATAGTGTGTGTTGCTTAAATTCTTGTTTAAAGAACTACTTTCATAAATTAAGTTAATGACATTTAGTTGTATTCAGAATTCGAAATTTTTGTTAATAACATCCATTAAAAAATTATACAAATATCCTCGTTTTTTATTTTAAAAAATAGACTAACCGTCATAATTCCTGAATGTTTCTACAATGTTGTAATGCAACACCAAACTAAATCTTCAAACATTACTACATAAATTACAAAATAAATATTATTTAAATGGACACTACATCTTTTTAAAGAGGAGGGTTCCAATACCTCATGAATTTCATAACTCATTGTATCTTATATTGCATATCTACGTTTTCAAAATCGAAACTGTCGATTCGAACCGCTTAACATGATATTCATATTAAAATATGCTTAGAGATGAAATTTTATAAATTTGCAAATTTTTTACTACTTTTTTAAGATAGGTACAAAATCACTTTTTTTGAACGGTCCAGATACAGTGATTTTGTACCTGTCTTGAGCGGTTCGGATCGACAGTTTGGATTTTGAAAACGGAGATATACAATATAAAATATGATGAGGTATGAAAGACATGAGGTATTAGAATCCTCCTCTTTTAAAAAAAACATTGTAACAATTGTTAGGAATTTTGGCAGTTCTCTTGCTATAGTAGAGCTGCTCGGAATTCTGGTAGTTCTCTTGCTATAGTAGAACTGTGAGAAATTTTGACAATGGGACATTTTTTAGAAAAAAAATATGCACTATAGCAGCTCGGAATTCTGGTAGTTCTCTTGCTATAGTAAAACTGTGAGAAATTTTGACAATGGGACATTTTTTAGAAAAAAAATATGTGGGTATTTGTGTAATCTTTTTTTAATGGAGGATATTATATTTTTAATTTCCGGAAGATTATATCAAAAAATGACGCAATAAAATTTCGTCCATTAATTAGGAAATGGACATGTCCTGTTCAAAATCAAAGGTTAAAAATTGCCTAGCGGAATCACGAATTCAGAATCCATCCAAATTTTGAGTTTATATCACAACCGTCCGATCTGTTTTGGACCCGTACCTTCCATCCGGTCCGAATTCCTATCGACGGTTCCGATCTAAACTCAATATTCCAACTAAACCGGGTAAACATTTTAACAAATTAGTTTTAGCGTCATGCAGCGCACAAACCATATACCTCGCTGTTTTGATTCTATAGTTCCTGTCCTGTATGAAGCCAAAAATTCTCTGTTAAAATCTTTGACCCCTAAACCCTTTTCTCTGTGGTAGACACGAGTCGAGAGTACCTCTCTCTGTTTTTTTTTAAAAAGCTTGGTAGTAGCTACCAAGTTTTGGATTATCGAGAGTTCCTCTCTCTCTCTCTCTCTCTCCAAAAACCCTAAACCGTAGCAGTAACCTCAAATGAGAGGAAGAAGAAGAACTCGTGCTTGCGACCGCAACTGGGCGGAGCTTCAGAGAGATGTGCTAATGGTGATTTTTCTAAAGATGGGGGTAATGGATTTGCTTAGAGGCGCTGGATGTGTGTGTCGTTCATGGCGGAAGGTTGTGAAAGAGGAGCCAGATCTCTGGCGAAGTATCGACATGACGAACCACGGTTATGGCTCTGATGCTTTCATACTGACGGATCCGACCCGGCTTGCTATTGATCGGAGTAGTCACCGACTGGAGGAGTTTTCGTTGGAGTACCTCGGGGATGATAATCTTCTCCAGTATCTCTGTGATAGGTCATATCTCCATTTCTGTTTTTACGAGGTTCTATTTATCTTTCCGAAAAAGGAGCCATTTCTAATTGGGGAAAATTTCTGAAATAGCCAATTTCCCCATAAAAACATCAAATATCCAATATCCCCATAAAAACATAAAAGTATTTCTTCTATCCCCTTTTAATAATATAACATTTAATTTTATTATTTAAATAATTGATATGACTAATGTCCCTTAATTTTAAATGGAGGAGTCTGTTAATTACAAAATATCACAATCTCATCACACTGTGGCAGGTATTAGATTACCAGTTACGGACAAGCATCCGATTTAGTTCTGCTCTAGCGGGGTTGTCAGTGAATACCTTTTTATTTTTATTTTTATTGAAATGGCAGGTGCATTACAATAATTGTAGGAAATGCAAAGAAAATATCAAATAATAGAGGCATTAAGGCAATTAGTTAGAGATAACAAAATACTGTGACACAATTAGTTAGATGATTAGTGAACTGTTAGACAATTGGTTAGAGGATTAGTGGGCTGTCAGTTAGCGTAACAGAAACGCTTGTAACAGAAATGTAAACCCTATATATAGAGGCTAATTGCAAACTCAATTGATTAAATAGAAAACATTTCATTCAAACATTTCTCTAAATCCTTTATCAAATCTGTAACTAGGTACCAAGAAATGTTTTCTTCCATCCACGTGTCTCGTTTTAAATCTCAAGAAATAAAATTCAAAATCAAACCCAATACATGACAATAGTAGAACCATCTAGAACCTTAATCCGACGCTCATTCCTTTTCTGTATTTTGCGCGAATTTCACCTTTGGCGATTGTTCCTTTGATCGTTCTCCCCACCTCGTACTACCCTACCTTTCTCACTCTCACCACACCCATTTTCGCTTCCCAATCCAAAAGTTATCGCTTGGGTTCTCTCAAAAATATATTAAGTTTGTTTTTCTCTGTTTTTTTTAAAGTAAAATTTGTCGCTTGGATCTCTCAAATATGAAGTACACGGGAGAAGAAGGAGAGGGGAGGAAAAAGAAAATTAGAAATAAAGGACTCCATTTAAAATGAAGGGGTATATTAGTAATTTTTATTTTTTAAATAATTAAATATAATGTTAGATAATTAAAAGGGGATAGAAGAAATACTTTTATGTTTTGATAGGGATATTAGATATTATGATGAATTTACGAGGACATTGGCTATTTCAAAAGTTTATATGGGCACACTAGAAATTTTCCCTTCTAATTAATGCATTTCTAAGATGTAATAAGAAAATAATCATTTTATTAATTTCTGTTACAGAACTAGTGTTCTTAAGAAGCTTTGTTTGATATCATGCTACCAAGTGTCTGAAGAGGCAATAGCAGAGACAGCAAAACAACAGCCCCTACTTGAAGAGATCCAAATCACATTTGGATCTTTCGAGGAAAAAGTTACTGAGATTGTCGGGAAAGAGTGCCCCCAGCTGAAAAGCTTCAAATTCAATAATTCATGGTTCAACATGCCCCCTCCTCACCCAGATGACGTCGATGAGGAGGTATTTGATGATGATGAGGCCTTAGGGATTGCCAAGACCATGCATCAGCTTCGCCATCTCCAGCTTATTGGTAACAGGTGATTCATTTCACTAGGGTTATCAGTTTACCTGCACCATTTCATCTTTGTCTGTTTCTGTTTTCTAATTTGTTCGTATGCAATTGTTCTTATTTTTATTTGGGGAATTTCATGTATACCCCTCAAAAACTTCAAAATTACGTATTGTACCCTCAAAAATCGGATACCCATTGTACCCTTCACGCTTTATAAATTACCCATTTTGCCCTCGAAAACAGATCAAATATAAGAGCGACATTTTTCTAAAACAATCTACAAATTTTATGCTTCTAATAAAGGGTAAAATGGGTATTTTATAAATTTAAAATGAGTTTTAATATAAAAGAAACTAAAATGGGTAAATTTGTGAATTTTGGGAGTTTAGAGGGGGGAATACGTAATTTCGAAATTTAGAGGGGGAAATACGTAATTTTGAAGTTTTTGAGGGGTATACGTGAAAATCCCCCGTTTTATTTTGTGGAACAGTTCAAGAAAATCTTGTGGTGCGTTTTGTAAAAAAAATCAGGTAAGAGGATTTCTTTTATTCTAAGAAAACGGATCAAGTTACAACTATTTTTTTTTTTTAACTCATCATGACAACAATTTTTTTATTTTTATAAATAAAATTAATTTTAAATTTTAAAAAATTAGCCCAAATTGTGGATGTTGTTTGTGTCACAAAGAGTATTTGCCCACAGATAATTATAAATTTTGGATTTAATTTGGTGCAATATATCTAGAGATAAAGAATCAACTTGTAAAATTAACTGCAACTGGCGGTTGATTTTTTTGGTTCCTTGATCTTGTACTAAATGAACTCTAAATTTAATAAATATTTATGCATATTCGTTGCTTGAGAATCGAGATATAGGACAAGTTCAATGGTTTGTTTTTGTCATTTGAAATTCTAATTAAATTATTTATGCTACAAACAGTATTGTCATGATGTGTTCCTAAAAATGGTGGATGCCTCATTTTTAAATAGCTGTCATTCTTGAAAAATGGAATTATGTTAAATTGAGTTGGCTTTATTTTCTCCTTTATGCTCTTTAGCTTGCTGTGACATCATGATGGTATGGATATGCATCTCTTTATTAGACACATTTGAATGATGGTACCAATTTCGTGCAGATTTATTACTCATAGGGACCAAAATTGGAACTTCAAAACTTTTAAGGTCCAAAAATGAGGAAGGTATGATGTGGGGGGAATTGAAGCCTCCTCTTCACCAATAGTTCAGAAGTAATTTGATGTTTGAATCTTAGCAATTGAATGATTGAGTCTTGTTTGCAAATATCTAAATTGTTATGTTTGTGTTTTCTAAAGAAAAAAGATTGGTTCTCTCACCATCATTTCAGTTATAATGGTACATGTTATCATTTTGTAATATTCTCTCTCTCTAATCTCTTTGATCCTGCAAACAGTAAAATTTTCTATATTTACTTTGTTGTTTTGAAAATTAGGCTGACAAATGAGGGTCTCAAAGCAATCCTTGATGGGTGCCCGCATCTGGAGACACTCGACATACGCCGGTGCTACAATGTGAACATGGATGTTGACATGCGGGCCTGCTGTGCTAGGCTCAAAACCATAAGGTTGCCAGGTGACTCTGTGGATGACTATGAGTTTGAAGCAGAAGTGGATGGAAGCGGTCTAGCTTTATTTTGTAACTAGAATTAACTTTTTTTCTTGAATTTCCCTCGCTTTCTTGTTATATTATTTTGCTTTTTTTAGTGGAGTTTAAAACTTGTGAAGATGCTAAAATTGAAGCAACAGATTTACTTCGCAGTTTAGTCATTGTTAAAGAAAGCATATAAAAGTTAAACGGTGCAGAGTTTAAGGAACTCTTAATTGCGAATTAAGGTCACCGGAAGGGTGCCCATTTGTTCACCAGTCCTGCTTGTAGATCTAGAAGACTCCATCGTTGTCTACCGCCTATGTTTCAATACATAAAAGGATCTCTCATAACGGTGCATCATGAAGTGTTTTAATTTTTAAGTTTTGTACTTCTAATTTTATTTTGGAGTTAATTTGTGTTTTTCATTTTCAACAGGCCTCAATCATATTGAGACGGGCTTTTTCAAGTGTACTTTTGTAAACTGGGTTTCATTTCGAAACCTAAAATTTTAGACCCATATATATCAATATTCAATATATTAAATAATGACTTGATCCTTATTTTACTCAAAAAGAATGGTACAATCCTCACACCGTGAGCTTTAGATAAGCAATCAATTTCAACTTCGTCTGGACTTGCGAAACTTAGTTTTAATATAAGCAGGTCGAGAAATGCCTTGATCAACGAGCTTCTCGTTGTTGCTATTGGATGAAGTTTGAGAAACTTGTTGCTCTGAAGATTTTCTGGTAGATAGTAAGAAGCATACATCTTCCAAAGTGTCAAAATACGGTACATACTTTCCGCATAGTAATAGTTCAGGATGGTACTGCAAATAAATAATGGACATTAGTTTCGTTAAATTTTTTTTACCATCTTAATAACATACAATCCGCACAATAATAATAGTTCATGATGGCAATACAAATTAATAACGGAAATTACTTTCATGAATTGTTTGATCATCTTAAAGAGAGAAAGCCACCACACGATTATAACTAGCATCTAGGGCAATCTTCCACATGAAATGCTTGCTATAAGGAAAACTATGTTTTCTTCTTAACACAGTGAATACGATCTTATCTCGTCTAGCCGAATGATAAACTTCGGTTTCAGCAGGTTGGGAAGCGAAAAAAGTGATCATATAAAGAGAAGCCAAATCCTAGTCGTATAACTCTTTTACATGATTTTGAGCCTTTTCTGTTTGTTGTATCTAGTCTTCCGTCTTCCCCATTTCAAACTAAAAACCTTGTTAGAGAAGTGAAAACACTATGGCCCTATTCGGTGAAATATTGTTGCCGTGGAAAAAAAAATTCACTCAGGGCCTGTTCGGATGTCAAGGAATTACACGGGATGGGATTTGACGGGGATGGGAACTCACTTTTGAAAAAGTAGGAACCCACGGGTACAGGTATGTACGGGATTAATTTTGGGAATGTGTTGAATTGAGTGTTCGGTTGTACCGTGGGATTAGTTGTGGAAAATTCTATTTTTCTTTCTAAAATATTTGATATTATACAATTTTCTTTATTAATATATTATCAATAATGTAATTAAATAAATAGGTTAAATAATTGTAAACTATTAAATAATGAAAATGTAATTAAATAAATAGATTAAATAATGAAAATGCTAAATATTTCTTAGTGTGTCTTGCATATTTGTTTATTTTTAATCTTATATTTCTATTCTTATATTAATAATTGTAAACTATTAGTTTAATCACAACATGACAAATAATAAAATATATATTTTATTTTAATGTACCACGGACAAGTCTAGCAGCATTTAAAATTTTCAACTATTAGTTAAATTCAGTTTAATATTAATAATTATGATAAATTAGTTTAATCACGTTAAGATACAACAAAAGTTATCGGTCTTCAATCTTCATAGCAGCTGCTCCATTTGGGAAAAAAAAATGACCTTTGACTCAATTTGATTTATCCCATTAGAACAGTGTTCTTGAAAGAGAAAAAGTAAAGTGTGTGGGAATTTAAGGGGAATTTAATTGGGAAAATCCTTCACAGCCGAACGGCTAAGGGAAATAAATGGCTAAATGTTACCATTTCCCATCAAATCCTAAGCTGCCGAACAGGCCCTCAGAGTGAATTTTTTTTTTCCACGAGCACAGTAATAGTCGGTTAAAAAATTTGTTGTTCCTAGGCCCATTCCCGTTCCCCTTAGTGTGCCAAACAAGGCCTATATGTACAGTCAGAAGCGGAGCCAGACTTTCGAACTATGGGAGTTAAAAATATATGAGAGTCAATCATATATAATTTTTCTTTGGAGAATGGGAATCAATTTTATAATATCAAATCATTTCACTCTAAATTATATAGAAAATCATATCTAAATACAAAAATTTTAAAAAAAAATGGGGGTCAATTGTTTCTCATTTCCTCTTAATGCCGAAATTTTTAAATATAGCACAGATCCAAAAAAGATGTACCAAAACGGCACCGTTCGGGCGGAATTCCAAATTTAGCACGGCCGCAGATCGGCTGAGCGGCCCCATTTACTGGGGACCGCAGATTGGCTGAGCGGACCCTGGGGCCGCAGATCAGCTGAGCGGCCCCATTTTTTTTTTTTTTTTTTTTAGATTTGAGAGATAAAAATTCGAGTGCCGCCTTCTCTTCTCCTGTTGCTGCTTCCCCTTCCCAAAGAGGCAGCAAACATTGGGTAGAAATGGGGATCGGGATTGGGAAGTTGAAGGTGAAGAGAAGGGGGGAAGGGAAGACACACATAGCATTGTATTATTTTATCTAATATGTTATCTACTACTGGCTACTGCATTCAGAAATAGCACATAATCAACAAATGAATTACACAATTGGGATGAACGGAGTACTGGATGAAAAAACAAATCAACAAAGTAGAAGATTGTAAAACAGAGATAAAAGGGGAAAATAAAACAAACCTCTTGAAGTAATCTAACTAACAAATATTAAAAACAAAATTCGAATTTTTTTCTCTCAAATCTAAAAATAAAAATTGGGGCCGCTTAGCTGATCTGCGGCCCCAGGGTCCGCTCAGCCAATCTGCGGTCCCCAGTAAATGGGGCCGCTCAGCCGATCTGCGGCCGTGCTAAATTTGAAATTCCGCCCGAACAGTGCCGTTTTGGTATATCTTTTTTGGATCTGTGCTATATTTAAAAATTTCGGCTCTTAATGCCTCCGCCCCTATATACAGCAAGAACTAAGAAGGGAAGCTGAACTTATTATAAAGAATGAATTTAGTGCATACCTCCCTCCAATCGGAATGGATCTTGATAATTTTTTTTTTGCAATCCCAATAAAAAATCGGAGAATTTGTCTCTGTAAGTAATGAATACAATTGCTTGTAATCACGCAAACGGGTTTCCAAGAATTCAATTTGAAAGCTGCACTTTGTTGGATTTTTTAGGCCATTCTGGATCCTAAACCATGCCTCATCTGTTATGTTGCCTTCAGAAATAGTACCATCTTGGCAAAGCTCGAGCAACAAATGCAGTAATACTTTGGCATGCTCTTCTCTCCATCCAGATTTGAATGCATCAGCATAATAAAGGTGACAATTTTTAGGTCTTGGCGGCAGCTCTTCAAGTTTTTGCAGCGGCACTTTTTCAAGTTTTCAGGTGTTCATAAGCAGGACATTCAGATCCACAATACTAAATCAGGATCTTGCATTTAAACTAAATTTGGTAATGCAAAATTATGATTGCAATTATTGCATCAAAATTTTCAAGAATACATATAAATGATCCATATAAAAGTAACATATGTTTTGTTATTCAGAACAGATATATTTGATATTATCATAAAAAAATGCGGCAAACATTGTAAAATGGAAGCGGGGCGCGTCCGATGGGCATCGGATTCAAATCGGTCTAATGTCCGCTCGGAACCATCCTATTAATTTGAGGAGTTTGCGCGAACCACTTCAATATTCATGCGATTCAAGTGTGCACGAATCATGAAGTGAATCGGATGGTTCCGAGCGGGCATCGGATGCGCCCCACTCCCTTGTAAAATATGTATATGCTACCTTCATTTAACTGGCCCTATACAAACTTTTATGCCATCTTCTATGTACTTCATCAATTTTAACAATTAATCCACCTTTTCATTTTTTTTTTTTTTGATAAAGTGGGTGAACGACCTTCTCATTTCAAATGCAGCAGATGTGTGTGTGTACAAACTTTTATATTGAGTAGGAAGGATGACGTACTCTCATGCACCACCACCAGACAGCTTATGTGGGATATCGTTTAGATGTGGGATGCAAAATTTATAAATATTTTAATTCATTTAGTATCAAGTCAAGTCAAGAGTTAAAAAATGAATGGTTATTGAATTAATTGTAATGTATGCATTTTTTTTATATTTTCATCGCTTGACTTGATACTAAATGAATTCGGAAATTTTGTACGTAAACACTTCACTCGAGAAGTAGATCGGATTCAAGGAATTTGATTCTTAGTTGGAGGCCGTTAAGAATTCTGCCGGACTCTATTTATATATATTGCCTACAGATATGTTTTATTTAAAAAAAAAAAAGTTAAACTACGTGCACAGTTTGTATTTGATGAAATATGAAAATAACATTGTAAAGCTTTTCATTCACTGAATTACATTTAACAATTTTATGATCCTTCCTAGCCCATTTGGTGTTGCACATTACCGATTCCACAGTCTCTGTGTTCGTATTAATGAACCAGCTTAGAAAGAGTTTATCTGTGTATTATTAAATGTGTATAATGTGTGTTTCATCAGAAAATTTGACAGATGTTGTTCTTCCAATGTGACAATGAATGCGAATTTCAGATTTGAGGAGGAACCTCGGTACTTCTCAAAAGCCTCTGATTGGACTCTGTAGCCGTGGCATGGTTTGCAGTTAATAATTCAGCTTCAATTGAGCGTTGCACATGAAGAATTAATACAAAATTACAAGTAAGATTTAACTTTGTACGCTTATGGTGCAGATCGTATCCAGTACTAACACTTGGTGCAAAATTAACTTTTTTTATTACCCATTATCTAACGTTATAAACTTATCTTGTTCTGAAACTGTTAGTATAAAAGTAAGGCTCAGATGTTATAGATAGTATAAAAAATTTCATGCTATTTGCTCAAAAACCTATCTTAGATGTTATAGATAGTATAAAATTTTCCATACTATTTGCTCAAAAACCTATCGTATAAATTTCAAACTTCGAAAAAATATGTTAGTAGAGAAAAATATGTTAGCCCTGCCTATATTTTTTCAGCAATCTTCATATAATTTTTCTAGCTATTTAGCATTTTTTTACATCAGCAAAATGTATATATATTCAAAATTGGGTGTAGATATTAATTTCGACAAATAACTTAATTTATTTTGACCACAATTTTTTATGCTTTAACCATTGCACTGTTTCCACGCCTCAGATGGGTACGATGTGCCAAGTCTATATCAGAACAATGTATCTCCATTTTTTTTACAGAAACAAGATTACAAAAGGCATCTCTTGTTTTACAAAATTCTCATATGGGCAGTGGTTGTGGTCTGATGGATATCGAATTAAATTTGATCTAATATTCGGTTGACTCCATACGATCCGCATCAAGATCTACAGGAATTTTTAATGTTGTCTCCACGAATCTTGATACAGATCGGACAATTCCGACCGGGCATTGGACCGCCCCCGATTTCTAGTCCACGAAAACTTGACCGTTGCATAGTAACTTCAAGCAACATTTTAATTTTACTTTTTTTGCATTGTCTGTTCAATGGAATCGAGTTGGGGCGTTTTGATGGTTATAAGACCGAAATTGATTTGATGTCCGCGTGCACTTAATCAGAATAAATTTTAAAATTGTTCGTACAAAAATTGTTGTAGGCCAATAATTTAATTTCCAACCTAATAATATCATTGGATCTTATCTAGTTCTGTCAAAATTGATTGAACTTTAATTGGAAGGACTAATGTAATGCGACCACTTGTACTGTAAAACATGTGAATCAGATCCGGATTTCACTCTGTGAAGATCATCATGTTAGCACTACGCTTCGGTTATTTTATAGAACAATATTGCAATATATAAATAGTATTTTTAATTTGATGGTGCATGTGTAGTGGCATGAGAATGTGAATTCATATCAACTAACCTAATGTAACATAATATTTCTAATTAGATATGGACCGTTCGATCAGAATCTGCACGAATATTAAAGAGCCACGTACATTCCACCTTGGGCCGGATTGGCTTGGATTCTGATTTGACGGTCAGGATCTAAACAGAAATATTCTGTTACCTCAGAGGATATGGACTCTGGGAATGTACCAATTATATATGCAATTCCCTATGTAGAAATTCAGTTCACTGATGGGAGATTGGAAATAAAACAATTATTAAAATCTGACAACATTGAGCTCATTTTCTCATTGAAGTTTTGGGGGTTGAACCTCTGCAATTGGGAAATAAATCTGCTGTGATTCCAATCCCAACCGTTCACATTTTTCGAGATTCGTGCACAAAAACTGACTTCTAAAAAATTCCTGAGTTTCATCGTTTGAATAGTTGAGATTAGAATCGCAGCAGATTTGCTTCCCTGCAATTGGGAGGCCTTGCAATCTTATCTCCATGATGTCATATAAAATTCTTACAATTAATACCTGTCAGAAGGTCAATAAATAAAAAACTGTGAAAATGGATGCAATTACCAACCATATGTGAAACACGTTTGTGAAGCCAGAGGATACAAATCTGGCATCTAAGACAAAGAAAAAGAGTACCTCCTCTTCCCAGTTCCCACAATACCATAATTCACCTTAATTAGTAACCATTATCAAATCAATGGCTTCTTTTTCCATGAGCACTCTCCCATCTAACTTGGTACACTGTGCAACGGCGGCAACCAAACTTCACCCCCTCAAAACTCGAACGGTTTGCAGGGTCGTATTTGACGGCCAGATCGGCTTCAACTCAGACGGATCATCCAACTCTGTCAGCACAGTTCGGCGTAACTACTCCGCCGATACAAATGTACAGAGACATGTTATCTCTGCTAACTACAATGGATCAGCATCCATTAACCTTGATGTCGAGCCTCTTCTACAACTCGTCGAGGACATTGTCAAGGTGAAATTGAATAAACTATGAATTTCGAATTTACTGTATTAATGTTAATTAAAATGTATGTACATAATAGCATGAAAAGGGATTATGGAAAATTAATCAATATTTATTGTATAACAGTCATGCCATAAACAATACAAACGATCCCAAATAGTATTAAAAAAATGTCCCTGTTGACTTTGTTAATGCCATGTCCATCTTTAAGATCACTGATTTATCGGATTATCCACATGCTTATTATTCATCATAAAAAATGTTGAATATTATAATTGACCATTTCAATTAGTTTTCCTAAAAATATAGTACCCAACTACCCCCCTAAAAAATATACCACCCTTATTTCTTTCTAAAAAAAATAAAAAATAAATCCCCAATGGTACAGTCTATCCTCTGTTCTTATACAGAATTACTATTGTCTATTAATTGAAAAATATAGTTAAACTGAGGTTAATGTAAATTTAAGGAAGTTATCATATTTTCAAGGTAATAAATAAATATATTGCAGCTTCATTGATATATAGTTATATTTTTCACAAATAATTTAGTATTGACGAATAATTGTATATATTTCTATATTAGTAGAAAAAATACAAGAATTTATCTCTAAATATGAAAGTTGGTTGACTAATAATACTTATTCTCTAGATGAAAAGGGTCATTTGAACTTTCCTTTAATATGGTTTTGCAAAAAACACTGATATTATCACATCAATTTACCAGAACATTTAGCAGCTGCGGTTTCTCTGTGGATTAGCTTTACACAATAACAATCACTTCCCTTATTTTCTTATGCTAATTATAGTTACTTCTGTGCTTTTAGGATAAGTCGCAAGCCGAATCAACTCAGAGAACCTTCAGATTTGACTCTGAAGCACTTGAACAGAAAACAAGTACAAAGATTCCTGGTCTGAGCCAACTAATCCACAAAATCACTTGCGAGGTGGTTATTAACAATGTCCTTTATTAAATTTTTGTTCTCAATTATTATCATTGTTTTTTCATTGTTATTGTTATTGTGCTTGATCAAACAATTGGATGCAGATATCTTATGATTGCCCAGAAAAAGGTAGTGCCCATGAAAGGGCAAATTCACTGCTGGCTTTACTCTCCAACTATTCACCAGATGCCAAGATTGTTCTTGTGCTTGCGGCCTTCGCAATACGCTATGGAGATTTCATGGTAACCGTTAATCAGTATACAAATAAAAGCGACAAATTTATCAACTCGTTGGTGCTTCTGAAACAAGTCACTGGCACCCTTGAGAGCGAGAACACTCTGAAATCTCAGATACCAGTTATCAAAGACATTGTAAACACTCTCCTTGGTGTTGTGTACTACATCATGGAACTTAAGGGTTTCCGCTCATGGAACAACATACTCTCTGAAATCAGAATTAATGAGATTATATATTGGATGATTAAAACTGTAATCCACTGTGGTTTGACTGTCAGCGACCTCTGCAGTGGGTAAGTTGTCTAAAATATTAATTTTTAGTACTTTTTTAAATTCAACTGGTACTATGCAGTAATGTGTAGGTATTATTCCCATCTATTTGTCATCTATATATATTTCAAAAATAGTTATAACCAATGCCTTCCTAAGATCAGAAAATAAAATCCTTTCATAATTATGGATTTTTACTTGGATGCTAAGCTTAGTTTAAAATGCCCTCTTTTACTTTCCCTAAACTGATCAGGTACACTTTAAGCCTCAATGAAAAGTCAGAACTGGCGGTTTCTACCCAGAAGATAAGATATTACTACGAGCAATTGACTACTCGCATTACTATCTACCGTAAGCGTGAAGGTGTGTGCTCTAACAATAAACTCCATAATGGATATTAAGTAAAATGTCAATTCATAGAGTGGTTGTGTGTTAACTTATTTCTTGCAATTTTGTTAGCCAACTTCCTCTTTTCATTTTCTACACCAAGAAGGCAAGAATTAAGCTTGTACATATAGATATAGTTTGTATTTTGTCAGCATTGAAATTAAAGGGCAAGCATATTACATGGTTCCGAAACTCAGCCGATTCGTATGGAAATCGGCCATGGCCGAGCCGATTTTCACCGAGTTACTTGGCCAAGCATTTTTTCTATGAGAATTTTTTTTATTGGAGACCTGAAAACAGATTTGTTTTACAATCTGATGCAAATAAGTCCCCAAAAATAATAAGAATTTTCTCAACATTAAACTTCGAATTTGTAATGTCTTTTGAGAGAATTCGAATTTGTAATGTTATCACCTTCAGAATGATACAGAAAGAGTAGTCATAATTTAACAGCATTTATACTTCATTTATAATTCTGATTTTAATGACTTTTATTTTTACAGAGGAAATACAAGTAACATCAAACTATCAAGAACTCTTAGGTTTCCTTCGATTTCCACCGGCAAGCAACATGGAAATCCTTTACTATTTTATCAGCTCCAGCATTGACAGCAATATCCTCTACAACCCTGGAACAAAGGTATCAACCTCACTACGCTTCTTCCAGGATAGAAAAGTGCTGATCCTCTATTCTAGTTTTGCAACTGAGACCTTTCAAGAGGATCTGTCTTTTCTCGAACGATTTTACAACAATACCCACACTAGATTCGGTTACGAAATCGTGTGGGTACCAATTGCTGATCAGAAGACCGTCATCAATGAGAAGAGATACAATGTGATAATTTCCAAAATGCCATGGTATGTACTGACATACGAGGCAGTATTGCAAGTGAATCGCGGCTTGGTTCACTTGCTTCAAAAGGATTGGGGATTCACCGGGAAGCCAATGTTAGCGGTACTGGATGAGAGGGGACAAGTGGTGCGTCAAAACGCACTGCTGATGCTACAATTGTATGGTGAAGAAGCATTCCCTTTCACACCAGAGCATGAGATCCAGCTTCTCACAAAGATATCCAGGGGAATGCAATTCCTGCTTATACAAATTGATGCAACAGTATCTCAATGGGTATGTACCGAACAATTTCATTCAGATAATTATATTTGTCGAGAGGTTGAGACTACATTATCTCAATTGGTATGTTTTGGAAAAAGAAAAAGAAACAAAAGATTACAATTTTCACCAGATTTCAGTAAATTGCACTAACAACCACATTTAATATAATTATAGATAAAGAGCAAGGATCAGTACGTATGCCTGTATGGAGGGGATGACATCGAGTGGTGTAAAAGTATGGTTCAATTACTTACGACTGTTACAAAGGCAGCAAATATCAAGGTAGAGACAGCATATGTTGGAAGGAACACTCATCACAAGGAAACAACAGAAGCAACACTAAGGGCATTCAGAGAGACTAAATTGGGGCACAGTTTTGAGTGCTCGAGCTCAATTGTGTTCTGGGATCGTGTGCAGAAATACGTACTGCATTTCAGTACACACGATTTCAGCGATGTCTCAGAGGATTTCCTCTCATGGGCATCCTCCTTGCTTACTTTCGACAAAAGCCGCGATTCCTGGGTTGCTATCGGCAATGCTGACCATATTTTCGTCTTCAGAGGCAGCGTTTTCACCAGTGGCCTGAAAGTAATTTTTTCGAAATTAGAGCAGTGGAAAAGTCAAGTCACCACTGTCAACTTCCTTCAAGTGCTCAGTGAATGGCTAAAAGATCTCAGGAACAAGCAAGAGAAGCACTGCCACGAACTTGAGATAGTTGGCAATCCTGCATTAATTAGGGGAGACATGCGTTGCCCGACTTGTAACGAGCCAATGCAGGTGGCGACACTGTACAGATGCTGCAAGTGATCTATGCATAAATATCATCACTTCATCCTCAAGGCTAGAGAAAACTGAATTTGACAGCAATATATTTAAATAAATCTTACTTTCTGTTAAAAAATATTGTAGCTGATCAAGCACTAGTGTGTGTTTGTTTGTGAACTTGAGTATTTCCATAAATCTTACTTTCTGCAATCGAGTATTTCCATACATACCTGTCTTAATTTCTTTGTGAACTTGACACTTTGTTGTACAAGTTAAAATTTGTTTTCACCATGTTTACTTCTACTGATTATTTTTTCCTACCTCCTCCATCAGAGCATATCTCTGTTGCATCTCAATTCCCTCCCAAAAAAGTGAGAATTGACCTCTCATCTCATCTCCTTCTCCTCTCCTTCTTCTCATCAAGGCCGGAGCTATCGACCCCTTCGCCATCTACATCTTATTCCCCGCATCGGCATGAATCAGCCGCATCGTCGGTACTCGATCGGTACCTTTTTCAGAAACCAAAGGTTCTGGTTTTTGTGGATTCGAATCATCTGAGTCAACTCAAATATTGAGTTTAGATCCTCACCGTCCGATTCAAATTCGCCGAATAGTACATGACTCCGTGCATTACAGAATCAAGCTCGGATTCTGATCGGACGGTCCTCAGCTAAGAACAAAATTTGGGTTAACTCAGAGGTTCCTGATTTTCGGACCCGGTTTATTATGGTTCTGGTTCTTTCAGAAGTGCATCAATTGGGAGTCCGAATCTGCTGCGATCCTGGGTGGGATCGCAGGATCCTAAAATTCCGAATCAACGGTTCAAATTTTTCTGTGCGCGGATCTTGAAAATACTTTGAAAAAGTAAATTTTCATGCAAGTATCACGAAAAAAATCAACAACTGAGATTCGGAATCACATGATCGTGCGATTCCCGAGAATCACAGCAGATTTATTTTCATCAATTGGTCCTACAAGTACAGTATGACTATCTTTATCATATGCTTCGTACAAGTACATTTATTGTTTATAAAATGCAACTTCACGAATCATATATGAATGTACAATACTTGACCTAAGGCTGAACATGCATAGTAATATACCAATTTGACTATACTGTCACGTGAATCGCTGTGCGGATCGCACATACAATACCACACAAAATCCAGTCAACAGAAAAATCAAAGCAACTCCAACCGCATAATTAATTTAAAGTTTTTTTTTTCTATTAAAGAAATTAAGAAAAAAAATGTGATCCGACGTAAGCGGACTAATACGTGATAACTTAATCACGTTATCATGTAATAATAAAAAAATATAACATAATGTGTCACGGTTAAAATAATAATTACATCACACGGATAATCATATCAGAGTAGAGCTAAGGTGCTCTTAAGCTCACCAAGCTTTCCGTAAGCTTAACTCAAAAACCTATCAATCCGACTTCAAACGACATTTTCAAACCGTTAGATGTTCAATCTATATTAAAATGTGCTTGGAGAACAAATTTTACATTTTTTGGAATTTTTTTACTATTTATTAAGCCGGTTTGAAAACCGCTGTTTTTATTAAAAATCTGCACCATTAGAAAACAGCGGTTTTCAAACCGGCTTAATAAATAGTAAAAAAATTTCAAAAAATATAAAATTTGTTCTCCAAGCACATTTTAATATAGATTGAACATCTAACGGTTTGAAAATGTCGTTTGAAGTCAAATTAATAGATTTTTGAGTTAAGCTCACGGAAAGCTTGGTGAGCTTAAGAGCACCTTAGCTCTACTCATCATATCATATATAATTATAGTAACATATCATGTGAATTAACAAGTTATATGACACAAAACGAAAATCATGACTTCACGTGATTTACACTGTAACATGATGCATAAGGTTGCTCCTTTTCTTTATTTTTTTTTGGAAAAAAAGACAAAGATTGCCCGTTTCATATATTGAAACTGATAAACTTACAAACTAAAAAATATCATCCTATCATGACCAAAAACAACCCAGCAGCGCAACACATAACATCAGCTATATCTGAGAAACAAAATAATGAGCACCAAGGCCTAGACCCAACACAAATAACACACCAAGACAGAGGGACATTATCTAAACATGCGAAACATATCAAAGTGCACGAAGGCACTATCACAACTGCATCCAATAGAAGCTTAAGCTGCATCTTCATCACCAAGCACCCACTCTATCATCATCACATCTACAGGATCACTGACTTGAAGAGGGATCGCATCCAAGTCAGTAGGCAGCCAGAGTTGCGTAGCAGCCTGCACCTCTTGAGTCATTGTTCCTGACCAATAAGAAACCAAAGATACAATTTGTAAGATAATATTGCGCGTAGAGTAGATAAGAGCATTATTAAAACACAAGTCATTTCGATGCTTCCATATACTCCAAACCACCGCACATACGACAATTAAGAAAGCAGTTTTCAGAGTTTTGGGCAAAGTTAAAGCGTATTGAACTACAACCTCAATAGAGTGCCATTGTTGGTATAAAGGGAAAGCAGCACCCATCCAACACCAAATATTTTTAGCATAATGACATTTACAAAATAAGTGGTTAGAATCTTCAATATTATGGCAGAATTGACAGTGAAGGTCACCACTCCAGCCCTTTTTCTGCAATAGTTTTTTAGTCAATATTCGGTGTTTGTGAACCAGCCACATGAAAACTCGTATTTTCGGCGGGACTGGTAATTTCCACCAAAGTAACGGCTGATGCACATCCACACCCCTGAAATTAAGAAACTTATACAAAGATTGAACAGTGAAGATACCATTGGATTCCCATCTCCATGCAAGTTGGTCATAATTGTGAGTAAAGGAAAAAGAACTGATCACATTTAATATATCGCCCCATTCCCGTGCCAAAACTCCTTGTAATCTCCTTCGAAACTGCATAGCAGCTTCTTGAGATTCGATCACTTGTTGAACAGTAATGAGGGGCGTAGCACAAATTTCATACAATTGGGGGTATTGGTGCATAAGGGTACAATTCTCAAACCAAATTTCCTGCCAAAACAAAACCTGCCCTTCACTACCAAGTGAGACAGTGGTGCAGATTTTACCGAGTTGTTCTTTTTGAATGACAGCTTTCCAAAAGGGAGAGAAGGGTACAACAGAATCTTGTGAATAATATTTACACTGTATCACTTGTTGCTCCTTTTCTTTAGAAAAGAATTAGATTTGGATGAATAAGATGGCGACCAGTAGAGTGGGAAAAATGGCACGCCGGAGCCGGATCCGTCACGGAACGGCACGGCACGTGTGTCGGTCACGTGCCGTGACTCGCGTGTCCCGTGCCGTGACCATTCGCGTGCCGTGACCAATTATTGGCAAAGAAGACACGGCACGGTACGGCACGGAAATTGTCTTGGTCACGGCACGGCACAGCACGGAAACACGGAACGGCACGGCACGGGACACGCCAGTCACGGAACGGAAGACACCCCAGTCACGGCAGTAGCGAAGCAATACACTAATATACCTTCCTATAAGGTATAATTTTATTTTAATTAAAATATTTACATTTAAATTTCAATTAAAACATTTGAATTTTAAAGAATCGTTTCATATTTTTTTTTAAAACGTTAAATGCGATCAAATTTGACTAACGCGCGTTTGGTTACGGCACGTTTGGTCACGGCACGAATTAGTCACGGCACGCGAGTCACGGCGTGACTCGCGTGCCGTGACCACCCCTCGTAATTTTTGTCACGGCACGGCACGTGAAAAATTTACTTGATCACGGCACGGCACGGCACGTGCCAAAGTCACGGCACGGCACGTTTTTCCCTCTCTAGCGACCAGTGTTACTGTGCTTTGAGATTCATGCAGAATGAAATTGAACGGCTCGGATTTTCCACTTCAACTCAAAATTTGAGAAATCTCGGGAGATGCGAATTCACGTGCGCCTGGGTTCCTTGGCCTTGGGTCATATTTGTTTCCGCTTCATGATCCGAATTTCATGTAGCCTGCTGTGTTGCGAACGATAACTGAATTAGAAAATAGAAAGTGCGCTACAACATAAACCATACAACACGGTTGCACGGATCTAAGAGTCCTATATGCTACTGAATTCAAAATAATATCTTTATTTATTTTCTTGACACAGTTTTTTTTTTTGGGATAAACTTAACAGTGGCAAGGCTGACACAAAAATTATTAGGTCAACACATATCAACATTAATGTGGAGACAAATTTTGGTTAGATTCTTTTAACGCGCTTCAATCATCGTCTATGTTGCATGGATACGGGTACGGGTATCGTATCGGATACGATACGGATACGGCGATACGGCAATTTTAAAAAATCAAGGATACGATACGTCAATTATATATATTACTTTTTATTATTTTATATATTGTATTAATGTATTTAGATAATCATAACTTAAATTAAATTTGTATAAAAAATTAAAAGCTTAACATAAGAATATAATATATATTATAATATATAGTATATAACATAAACCAAGTTTTGGTGTAGTGGATAAAGCTTTTGACACAAATCCGAAAAGCCCAGGTTTGAGTCCCGCGTAGGGCAAAAAAAAAGGTCAATTTCACTGTTTCACACGCGGTCCACAGGGAGTGGTTCACGCGCGGTTCACGGGCGCGGGAGTGGTTCACGCGCGGGAGTGGTTCACGGGCGCGGTTCATGGGTGCGGGCGCGGTCCACGGGTGAGTGTATTGGCCGTTTCAGCGTTTCAGCCGTATCCAGCCGTTTCAACGGTGTATCGGCCGAGTTAGGATACGCCACGTCACGGATACGCCAGCTGGCGTATCGGATACGTATCGGTGCCGTATCGGGTGCGTATCGATATCCGGTACGTATCCGATACGGGTACGGAGCCTATATTGGAGTATCCAATTTCTCATCTTGTACTGTACCTGTTTAGTTGAGACTTAAATTATAAAATAAAGAATTTAAATCTCAGTTAAGCTGCCAAACATAATTTAATTGAGCCGAATTAACATGGCATAAGATGATTTTTAAACTAATCTCAAACAGAAAAAACTATAAATTACCTATCAAGGTAGTTTAACATTTAATTCACAGCTATGGCTTAAGCTTGCAAATATCAAGTATAATATAATTCAAATATCTACTAATTGTTTATCAAATTTGTTAATTACATGATTCTCAAATTACAATAACTTTATATGTTTATCTTAATAAGGACCTCAACTCTGTCTATGTAGTTTTTACAGTCTGTCTCAAGTCAGAAAAAATGAGAAAGGTTGTGACAAAGCATGGCGAGCCAACATAAAAAAGAAAACAACTTTTTTTATGGAAATTAAACACTCCAACCAGTTGGGTTATATTTCTAGCTCACCCCAACTTATTTGGGACTAAAGACTTAGTTGTTGTTGTCGTTGTTTAAGGGTACGTTTGGATCATGCAAGGATTAGTGCAAGAATATCAATTTTTGGGTTAGTGGTTGAGAATAGTGTTAACCCGAGTGGTTTGAGAATAGCGCTAACTTTGAACTATTCGGATTAGTAAAAATGTTATTTGGATTGTATATTTGAAATAGCAATGTAGGAAAATAAATAAAATAATGATTAAACTAATATAATATTTAAACTAATATTATATTACATTTAAACTAACATTTTTTAATACTAATCTAATATTTTATTTATTATTAATCTAAAAATTAAACTAATAATATATTATATTTAATCTAATATTTTATTTAATACTAATCTAATATTTAAATTAATATTATATTACATTTAATATTTCAATCAATATTATATCATAGTTAATATTTAAACTAATATTATATTATATTTAATCTAATATTTTATTTAATACTAATATAATATTTAAAGTAATATTATATTACATTTCATATTTAAACTAATATTATATTACATTCAACACTTAACATTTACACAAATATTATATTACATTAAAATTTTAAATTAATATTATATTACATTTAATATTTAAACTAATATTTATTTAGTACTAATCTAATCAAATATTATATTTAATACTAATCTAATATTTAAACTAATATTATATTATATTAATTTAATATTTTATTTAATACTAATCTAATCTTATATATTTATTTAATACTAATCAAATATATTTATTTAATACTAATTAAATGTTTTATTTAATACTAATTTAATATTTAAACTAACTCTAATCGAGAGGAATAAAATATTTTATTAATATCACTAACCCCACTAGCTCTATTCTTGCTAACCCACCATTTTTATGAGTTAGTAGAATAGAGTCATTCTTAAACTAACCCAATTTGCTAATTTGTGTTTGGATCACTAGGGTTTGAAAATAGTGGAGCCAAACCAAAGTTAAGGAACAGACAGACGATATGGAAGAATAGTAACTATTCTTCCATTTAATGTAGCGAGTAATTTAACGCAACAGACGATGACCCGGTTTACCATTCTATGAAGGATTGATCCATAGAATGTGGTTTCAATCAATTTGTTTACTTTGACTCTCTCTCTCTTTTTTTCTTTTTTTTAAACTTGGCGGAAGCTGCCAAGTAACTCTCTTTCTCTCTCCTGTGTGTCCAAGTTTCCTGCTTCGATTTCAGTCCCGATCCCCTCCGTTTGCGCTAGATTGGCTAGCTCCGTTTCCACCATTTTCGCTTCCCACGAGCTGATCTGAGACAAGGATACAAGAACCAGCGTCTCTCCTGTCCGTCTCCATTTTGATTGCAGTGGGTGCACCTCATCGATTCCCTGCTATTTTTACTCCAATCCCTGCCTTTCGACGGATTAGATTCAGCAATTCAGCATCTCCATCTCTGCAGGTACTGATCTTGTTCACCATTTCAGTAATTTGAGATTTGTCAGCTAATTTGATCTGTTTTAGGATTGTTCTGGTACCATCTTAAATTTACGGAATAGATCTGATTTAAAGTTTTTTATTGATTAATTGTTCATATAATAATTGAATATAACTAGGTTTATATACTGTACAAGCCTACAAGGTAGGGCTGCACAAAAAATTCGTAGTTCGTAATTCAATTCGAGTTTGATTCGAAAAAGTTCGTAAAAACTTCGATTTGAAATTGAGTTCGTTCGAAATTAATTCAAACCAAACTTAGTTCGAAATTAATTCGAACCAAACTCAAACTGGACCTAGTTTGTTCGAAATAGGTTCGCAAACCAAACTTAGTTCGAAATTAACTCCAACGTGAACCGTTGATTTCCGCTGATAACTTATGTTCGCCGATGAAAATATAAGACCGCCCAGTTCATATTTGCTCTCAGTTCTAACTTAAATTGTACTTTGAATACTTTAGATATTTGAAAACTTTAGTGATGTTGCTCCTGTTAGCTATTTGGAAAACTTTGGATACTGTGATTGTACAAAACTTTGATTGATTGTACTAAACTTTGGTGTTTGATATAAATTTTGATATTTGTACTAAACTTTGGTGTACTGTGTAATTAGAATTCAGAATACTTGAGTTTTTATTGAAGTGCTGTAATTTCGTACTATGGACCAGCCATAAGTCATAACTCGTAAGTCGTAACAAAGTTCGTAAAAGTTCGTAAAAAATTTGATTCGAAATTGAGTTTGTTCGAAATTGAGTTCGTTCGAAATTAATTCAAACCAAACTCAAACTAGAGGTAAGTTCGATTCAGTTCGGTTCGTTTACAGCCCTACTATCAGGCTTAAAGAGTTGTTGAGAATTTGCCTAAGAATGGAAAATAAGAATAGTGCCGTTATTGCCACAAGTAGAATAAAGAAAGGTAAAATTTGTAAAATAACATCTCAAATAAGGATGTGCTAACTATATTCAGATTCTCTATAATGTAGATTATGTTATGTATTTCTAACAACTTCTAACCGACATCAATCTTTTTCTTGACAGGAAATTTCTACTAAAGTGATTTCATAATTTACGGGATCAACTTCTAAAAAATTTATTTTTTCTTGCAACTTGCTAATTGAGAATTCGGGTTGAAAATGAACGGTCATCACAACAATAACTTGATAGATGAAATCAAGCAAAATCTCCAGGATATACCTGGAAATCCAATGGAGTCAGAGAAGTTCACCATTTTTCGAGTGCCTGCACATATCAGACAGAAGAACAAGGAGCTCTACGAGCCAAGAATGATTTCGATTGGCCCATACTACAATGGTAATGATGTTTTTCAAGGTATGGAAAAACACAAATGGCGTTATCTCCGAGACTACCTCTCTCGAAATACCCAAAACAGCTTTGAGAACTGTGTTAATGAATTACAGGGATTAGAATCCGAAGCACGCAGATGTTATTTTGAAGAAGTGAAGCTTGAAAGCGATCAATTTGTCAAGATGATGCTCCTCGATGGCTGCTTTATAATTGAGTTCCTTATAAAGTGGTACTCCGGGGTTTCGGTTCCTGTTCTGGATTCAATATTTGATGTTGGTTGGGTTTTGCCGATAATACGGAGCGACCTTCTCTTGTTGGAAAATCAGATTCCTTTCTTTGTGATTCAGAAATTGTTCGGCCTCCTTACATCCTCTGATCCTGCTCTGGCCCAAGAGAATACTCCAGTTGTTCGCAAAATAGCACCGCTTGTTGAAATGCTTTTAGAATACTTATCAGAAGGGAAGAAGGAAGGGCGTCCTGTCCTTATACTCGTCGAGATTAAACACATGTTACACCTATACCACCTCTGTTTTGTGCCCTCACTAAGACCTAATAAAGTCTCTGCAAAAACATACAACATACAACGATGGTTGAACCCGATAAAGCTTGTGTTTGTTTTCGTCACTTTTTTTCTGAAGTTGTGCTTCAGGAAAACCAAGTTGACTAATGGAAGGTTTCCTCAAACAATTCCATCTGCTACTGAGCTCAAAGAAGCCGGTGTAACCTTTAAGTGCAAGAAATCAGAAAATATATTGGATATCAAGTTTCAAAATGGCACCCTTGAGATCCCCTTTATTTCGATAGAAGAGACACAGAGATCCCGCCTGTTGAACCTTGTGTGTTTTGAGCAGTGCTATATCAAACTTGACATGGATCTGACGAGCTATGCATGCTTCATGGGTGGCCTATTTAAAAATGAAAGAGATGTCACCCTACTTCAAAAGATGGGAATTGTGGACAATCTACTGGCTACAAATGATGAACTGGTTTCTTTTTTCAATTGGCTAACCGAGTGCTCCTATTTGGACTACGATACACACTACCTCAAGGACCTGTTTATAGATGTGAACAGGTATTACATTTCCGATTGGCATAGGTGGAGGGCAACACTCAAGAGAAATTATTTCAATAATCCATGGTCGATTATATCAGTTATAGCTGCTTTTGCTCTTTTGGCATTCACTGTCCTACAAACTTTGTATACTATCCTTTCTTACTACCATGGGAAGTCTTAGTTCCTGTGTGTATTATGTAGGAATTTAATGTATTATATGTATTTTCATTTTCATTTTTTTCTTTTGTCAAGAGTAGAAGTGTAGGACAATTGAGTGTGGTATGTATTTGCTACATAGTTTGGTGTGATTTTTGTAAGAAAATTGACACTCTTTGGCCAAACAATATTGTAGCAAGAATGTTTCAAATTTGTAAATTAAGTAGTGATATATCACTACTGTGACCGTAATAAACTCAACTGGATGTAATATCAGTATCTGTTACTAAGAGGAAGACATCTAACTTGAAATAGGATATTTGATTCATTTAAAGCTTGTCATTTACTCAATTACATTTAACAATTTTATGATCCTTCCTAGCCCATATGCTGTTGCATCTGATTCTGTACCGTTTGTGGGTCACTAAATTTTTTCGGTTTCAAGGTAAGTTTATCTTCTTTTGACAATAAATTGGGGGCTAGTTATAAAAGAGATCTGATAAAATTTATTAACATGTTTTTTCAATAGTGAGGCTTTAATCAATGTCTTCGTTTTCAAGGTTCAAACAGTTTACCGATTTTTTTAAATAGATAGAAAATCACTGCATTTGAATGATCTAGAATTTTAGATCAAGTGATTTCTACCTATCTAAAAATAGTACAAAAATTTTAAAAAAAATGTAAATTTTGATCTAAAAGTACATTTTTATATGAAGATCATTTAAATTTTGAAATTTGAAATATTGACCATCATACAGATTAATATAAGTTATGCATCAATGCATGGTACCACAAAAGTCGAAACTATTGGTTCATATTCTACCTTACCATTTATTTTTAAAGAAAGTAAAAAAATATTTTTTCGTGGGCCTCTAAGCAAAACAACCATTTGATAATTGGATGTTTTATCACTTACTGTGAAATCATATAACCTGAGGTAACGGAAATTTTAAATTTATATCTGCACCGTCCAATCTGCTCTGGACGAGATTAAAGGACACTGTGTATTTCACCTCCACCGGATTGGCTCGGATTCTGATCGGACAGTGGGGAACTAAACGTAAATATTTTGTTACGTGAGAGGATGCGGACTCTCAGGACGAGAAGTCGAGAACCCTCGACTTTTCTATCTTCCTCACGAAAAAAGCAAAAATAACGAAAATGCCTTTCCCTTTCGTGTCCCAAAACCCTACCAACCAAGACCAAAACCCCCCGTCAAATTCTCTCCAGTTCAACATCAATTCCTTCCTCTCCAGTGTCCAGTTCTCCGCCCATGCCGTTCTCTCCCACATCTGCCCTGTGGGTCCCATCCCAAAGCCTCCCTCCCCTGCCATCCCCCCTCCTTTCGCTCGCATCCCCTCCAGTGCAACGCGCAACACATCCTCCTCCAGTCCTTCCTCTCAGCCAGCAGCCAGCTTGCCTATGTACAAATCTCCCTTTTTAGTATTGATTATTGTCAAGTTATTTCTGCTTATATTAGTTAGGCTCTGGTTTATATTCATCAATCTCCCATTCTCCCTGCATGTTTTTTTAATTGTTCAAGTAACATATTGTCAATTTCATGAAGTTCTAGAGCATTACTAATGTGATTATCTATTAATGTTTCTCTAATTTAACAACTCAATTGTTTCTGTTTCAAAAATGTATAAAAGGTCCCTAATCTTTTTGAAATTTACATAGGAGTACCGCTGTGGGGTTCAATGAAGCTAGTATTGCAGCTCGGTTGGATGGTATACCAGTATATGCTCTGAGCAACGGGCAAGATGAGATTGTACTGGTATCTGCTCCAGATTCTGGTAAATCTCTGGGGTTGTTTTGTTTCAAGAAAGAAGATGCTGACGCCATATTAAAAGAAATGAGAGAGATGGATAAAGAAATGAGACATGAAGGATCAAGGGTCGTGCCCGTTGCATTGAACAAGGTAAATGCAAGTACAACCTTATGTTATATGAATATTACATTTGCAGCAAGATAAAAATGAATGTTTTTTTTTTTTATTTGTTTAGAGGGGCATTTGATTTAGTGAAATATTTTAATGTTCTGTTGAAGAATGTGTTCTCCTTTTTCAAAGGTATGGATACATAATAGGGACACATTTAAGAGTTTTTTTTTAGAATAATTTATTAGATGTGAATTGTTAATTATTTTTTCTGTAATTAATAATTTTAAATATTGGTACACATAATATTGTCCTAAATTCACCCGAAAAAATAGAAGAAAACCTTCTACTATTTATCTCCAATGATTTATGAATTTGTTCTGCTTTAGTGTCCGGATCAGTTATGATAACTCAAATTTTTAGTTTGAATTCAGACTGTCTGATCAGTTTTGACACAAATACTAACATGATCCCGTGAATTTTCAAATTAATCCGAATTAATCCAAATTATGATGGGACGATTCAATTCTAACTTAAAATTGTAATTACCTTAGCAAATCTGGATCCAAAAACAGGATCTGGATCGACGAAAATTATAGCTGAGGAGAAGATGAGTACGCATGATTCATTGGATTCTATTTGTTCGCCATGAAAATTGCAAACAAACAAAAAAGGGAAAAAAAATATTGGAAAGTGAACAAACATGTATTGATGTATTTATACATGTAGGTATGAATGTTTAGATGCTTGGAAAAATACATGTATTGCAGTAAGTATATGGTATCTTGTATGATATATTTGTCTGGAATTTTCATATATATTGTTTTCACTCTTGGATTTTTTTTTTTTTTTTCTTATTTGAGGGGGTGGGGGCATGATATAGTGAATTTTTTTAATGTTTTATGAAGAATATGTGTTCTCATCTTTTACATGTATGGATTCATAATGTTGTTTCTAGGGAAACAATTTAAGTTTGTTTTAAAACAATGAAATGTCTAATTTATATGCTTAGACTGGTACATGTATAGCATTAAGTATATAGTCTCTTGTATGTATATATATTTTATAGGACTTAGTTGTAGCAAGTATCGTAGTGATGAATTACTTTCATTGTATTTAGATTTTTCAACTCAAGGCAGATGGGATTTCTTTTAGATTTATTCCAGAATCTTCTCAGGTGGTGAAGGCTATTAAGGCAAGTATTGTTTTTCCTAGTAGATACATAACTATATTTTTTCATATTTTGTATTTGTAGTTTAGTTTTACAGTTTTACTTCATTTATTTACTTTTATAGGAAAAGGCGAAGGCTGGTGAAAATGCTGGAGGGGGTTTCAATGGTGTACCAGTTTTTCAGGTGAGGGGCTTTGATCTGATCTTCTATTAAATTTGATACAAAACTGGTACCAATATGGTTGCAATAACACATATTTTCTCCTTTATGCTTCTTATTTTGTCTGTTATATTTCTCAAATCGAGCTCATTTTAATATATTTACCTGTATTTCAGTCTAAAAGTTTGTTTGTGAAAAGTGGAAACAAGAAATACCGCCCAGTTTTCTTCCGAAAGGTTAGATCGAAAAAAAAGTCTACTAATTTTACCTTTATAGCCTTCCTTTTCATTATTTAAAATACTTGCTCAATTGAATGATACAAATAGGAGGATCTAGAGGATTCACTTGCCAGAGTATCAAAAGAACAGAGGCGATTAAACCCGACCAAGACGGTTGGTGATATACAGGTAAATTGTTAATAGCGAGTGGAAAATGCCTTGATGCCCCTCAATTAAATTTCATAATGGTCCACTAAACTTGAATTGTTTGCTTTGGTCTGTATGAAAAAGACCGAAGCATGAAATATGAGTACCATATTTGTGTTTTGCTATATCTGAATGAGGGTTTGACATGGGATGAAATAAGGGGATTTTTTTTTCAGGTAAATATTTAAAAAAAAGAAAAAAAGAAAAAGGAAAACATGTTGATTACATTAAAATTTGCGAGAATCCATAATTCTAATTTGTCATGAACAAACAAAGGAAAACAAGTTGATTATTATTATTTAATGTTTTCCTCTATGCAGGTTGGAGTGTTTGAAGAAATTCTGAAAACTATGGTGGTGTGTGCTATATATTTTTTTAATTTCTTTATCATTTCTGATTATTTTTAAGTTCATTATTGAAGTTGTATTAATGCATGTTAATAACATAAATGATTGCACTATTATATCTGTAGGAGGGATCTACATCAAAATGGGATGATGTGGTTTTCGTACCACCTGGTTTCAAGATGCCAGCTTATCAAAACTAATGCCTTGACCTAATAGAAGTTTCTTTAGATGGGTTCGAAATCCATAAAGTGGAGAAATCATCTATATTAATATTTGAAATGTGTTGGGTGGCTTGACCCCAATCCATATTTCAAAAAAAAAAATAGTAATTTCTTTAGATGTTAGTTTCTATTTACCCCAATTTTTTAGGATAAGAAAGTTAGCCTTGTCTATTTTAATGCTTTAGTTTCTTGTTATTATACAAAAATAACTTCAAATATAACTGAACTTTTCGTGGGGTTCATATATTACTCAGTTCAATGTAATGCACTCTACATGGAATTCATATCGCCTAAGGTACCTCAATTTTGTTATAGTTTGGATCCGGACCATCTGCTTTGGGACAACTATTAAAGGGGCCATGTGCATTCCATTTTCACCTCGGACCAAATTAGTTTGAATTCTAATCAGACGTCCGAATCTAAACTCAAAATTTGAGTTTACGGGATCCAGACTCGTCTATATGTGCAGTTTCTTATTTTTATTATTTCTATAATTACTCAATTACTGTAAATAAAGTTCCCTGCAATGGAAATTATATGCCCAGGGTCCCAGGTGCTTGTTAAAACTTAAATGATGTTTGATTGAAGACTAAAGTTGAGGAGATATAAATTCTGTTATTTCAACTTAGACGGCCTAAATTATTCATGTTTAATTGAAGTTTAAATAATTGAGAGAACTAAAACTTGCAAATAGTCGTGAGTCCAAAGCAGTCCAAAGTGCAATACAAAATTAATGCACTTTAAGTGATTTAGTCTAGGCCAATTTATGTCAACCTAACGTTAGACATAGTCTTAGTTAGACTTAGCCTATTTTAATGCGCGTTTGATAGAATAACTGAAGCTCAACCCCTTTTTTATGATTTAAGCCTCAATTAAACATGGTGAAAATTCTCGAGCAAAAAGAAATAATATGTAAAGACTTGTAAGATTACCATGCATGTTTGAGCAGATTATCTACACTAGCTTCTAGTGCTGGTTGCTAAAGAAAAACAACATAAGATTATATCAAATTTCCTTTATTTATACAAGTTAGCGATTTCATTGCTATATTTGGCAGTCACTTTGTCTCTCCTAACTTTCATGGTTGGTGTCATCAAACCATTATCCACCTGAAATTGACGAAACAATTTAGTAATAAAATAAGTAATATGAATCTGATAAACACAATCTTCAAATTTACCAATGAAAATTGTAAAAACAAAAACAAAAGAAGTTTGTAAGACTTACCGTGAAAGGTTCATCTATAATTAATATTGGGCCGATTTGAAAAGCACAACCAGCAGTCCTACAATTGTACAGTAAATAGTATTTATAGAATGATTAATATCTCGAAGTCAAAATATTAGATAATTCATCATATAATGGAATTTGAAGAATGATACTCACCAAGTTCTGACTTCACCATATAAAAGATTTCGCACTTTTTCTTTGGTTAGTTCCTCTTTTTTCTCAAGCAAAACTGATCTGACATCATCATTATTCGGAATAATGATTGCACCCAGACGCCGTTGATCCTAGAAAAGAATTTAATAACGATATTTGGAGTTTCTCAGGCAGAATAGTCGGTCTCTTTTTCTTCCCCACATGGATTGTTAGCATGACAATTGTAAGATTTTGCTTTTCTAGTGACATGTATGCGGAGAAGGATCATTTCTGATTTTTTTTGTTGCTTTTCTCTTAGTAAAAAGTATACCTGGCCAATGACAACTATTTGATGGATCAGACTACTTCGCATGGCAGCTTCCTCTATCTCTGTCGGCTCCACATTTTCACCTAGAAAATCATATTACTGGAATATTATATCCATAGTGCTAGTCCATCAGAATGCTATGTATACCCCTACAAAGGAGGAATTCCTCAAACACCCCTCTAACATGGATAATATAATATAAATCCTTCCCATCTTGGTTTCTTCAGAAATCCCTAAATCTACCTCAAGTTTCTTCCCAATTCATGTAAATGTAAAAGGTAAGATGAAAACGTTACTTTCACATATTTTTTATGAGAAGAGTAACGAGTACATAAGGTATACTTTCGCAATGCCATACATGATACTTTCGGTTATTTTGAGGTGCTCATGATATTCTCACTTTGCATGGGTATACTTTACAACCTTTCAAAGCTAGATGAATTGTTCCATCATTCAGTATATAAATGTGATGTACATTATTGTAGTGAGGCTATGGTACTATGTATAGCGCGTATTAGTCCGTACTATGGATCAATATCTTCGTTTCCAAAGTCCAAACAATCAATCTGAACCATTCAACAAGATCTTCATATGTACTTGCAAACAAAATTTTATATTTTTAGCATTAGTTTACTAATTTTTTAGATTTGTAGAAAAATACTACTTTTGAATGATATAGAATCTTAAAATCAAGTGATTTTCTACCTATCTAATACTAAAAGAATTCTAAAAAATGTAAAATTTGATATATGCAAGTATATTTTCATATGAAGATCATATTGAACGATTCCAGTCGATTGTTTGAACTTTGAAAACAAAGATATTGATCCGTAGTACAGACCAACATGTGCTATGCATAGTACCGTGGCCTCACTCACATTATTGTTCCACAGCATGCTATTCCTACGGCACAAGACATGTGCATGCATTAAGGAATAGAAGTTAATTTATCATATATTTCTGAGATAACCTGTGGTGAGAACAATGGTATCCTTGGCACGGCCTTCTAGAACAAGCATGCCTCCACAAAGGCGGCTCCGACCAATGTCATGCTTTGGAGCAATCCATCCTATATCTCCAGTATCCAACCAACTGTCCCTGTCCAGTGCTGCTTCTGTGGAAGATTTATTCTGTTTCATAAAAGGATTAAATTATAAAAAATGCAATTAGAACAACATATACATCAACAGAAATTAAACTCAGGTAGGGATATACTTGTCAATTCCTAAAAACGTCACACAGTTTAAAAATAGTATCCAATTATGCATAGTGCGGATTGGTCCGTACTATGGATCAATACCTCCATTTTCAAAGTCCAAATAGTCGATCTACAGTTCAACATGATTTCCATATGAAAATGTACTTGCAGACTAAATTTTACATTTTTTTTTAGAATTTATTTACTAGTATTTTAGGTAGGTACAAAATTATACTTTTGAATGGTCTAGAATTTTTAGCTCAAGTGATTTTCTACCTATCTAAAAAAATAGTAAATTTTTTTTTTTTTAAATTTGATCTACATGTACATTTGACCACATCAGATTTCTTTTTGTGCGCAGAGAATAATGTTAATATAGCCCATTTTTAAGCATAATGGAAGGCTTCTAGATGCATAGTATTTGCCTCGTCAGAAGGAACTCCGCAATCAACAGTTATGTTATTAGATCTCATCATATGCAAAATTCAATGTAAGATGACCGTTAGATTTTTGTACCTTGTAATAGCCTTTCATGACTTGAGGCCCTCTAATCTTGACAATACCTTTCGACCCATTTGGGACCAATTGACCTGTTTCCATATCCACGATCTTGATTTCTGTGTGCTTTATTGGATGCCCCACTGTGCCTAGAACCTTCCCAAATTAACAAAATGTCATACTAATTAGGTCAAGTTCAACTGAACCAACTTTCAGAAATTCATCTTATTTCCATTTTTAATAATCTATAACAGATTCAAAACCACAAGTGAAGGGTGAAAATGAAATTTATATATTTTAAAAATCTGTGAGCTTTATCGGATGTCCCACTGTGCCTAGAACCTTCACAGATTAACAAAATGTCATACTAAATTGGTCAAGTTCAACTGCAAATACTTTCAGAAAATTCATTTTATTTTTCATTTTTAATAATCTGTAACAGATTCAAAAACCACAAGTGAAGGGTAAAAAAGGAAATGTAGATATTTTACATTACAATCAGGCCTTCTAGCAGCAACAACAGGTGAGGTCTCTGTCAAACCATACCCATTTTGCACTTTAACACCAATTGCCTGAAACAACAGATTCAAATTAAAAATAAAATATGATGCTAAAAATAAACAAAAGAAAAGAAAAAATAAAAAGATAATGAATGAAAAGCTAATCTAGAGTTCCAACCTCAAAAAATTTATCAATATGCATCGGTAGACTTCCACCTCCACTAATACCAGCCTGCATATTTGATAGACAAGTTTCACATATATTATCATTTTATCAAATGCTACATTTCAATTACAGTACTTTGGGTATCTTATCTTTTTGAAAGATATATGAATACTCTTTCTAAAGATATATGTAAATGTAGCTTTATGATATCCAAGAATTATATATGAAAGAGCACACCTTTGATATACCAATTGAAGAGTGAATTTTAGAGTAGAGCAGCTTTTTTGCGAGAATATGCAAAGGAAATAGAATGGCAGCCACAAATCGTGCCCAAAACCAATCGAGAATACAAATAAATAACGGAGCTTGCCTTGGATTCTTAGAAAGTGCTTTTCCCTTTGTAATTATTTCCCAAAAAATAGAAAAGAAAACAACAGCGAGAGAAGAAAAGATCAGAATTAGTTATAAGGTCATGCATGATTTAAAGAACCCGAAAACAAAATAATTTTTGTTTTACAAACCTCATAAATTCTCCTAGCCTCTGTATAAATCAAGCTAATGTTAATTAGCATAAGTGCAACTAATTTCCGGGCGGTTGAACTAGCTGAGATCTGCTTTTGGATTGAACTGCACATAATGACAATACACAACTCAGAGCTTTATTCAAGAGAAATAAATAAAATAGAAGTAACATTTGATGGAATTTAATACCTACTTGTAAAGTGTTTCATATACTAGTGGCACTGAAACGACATACTGGGGTTGGTACTGCTTCAAATCTTGCTAGCAAGCAACAACCAAACAAAAACAAAATGTCATCTTAAAAAATACATACCAAATAATTCATAGATATTAAAATTGTGAAATCATTTATACCTTGAGAAAATTGACATTGGTGTAAACTTGTTCTATGCCATGTGTGAAGATGAAATACTCAGCAGCACGCTCGTATGCATGCCATGATGGAAGCATACTAAGAAATCTATCTCCAACTTGACACGGTACTATTTCCCACAAATTATTTATCTGAAATTATTAACACAATGCCAGTAAAGAATTGGGAAAATTTTCTTTCTTCTGCAAATAACACATATTATCTGAATATATTTTTTAGTTATTAGTAAATTAGTCGGTGTTCATAAATCATTACATTTGACCAAAACTTAAGTTTGGTGTTATTTGCAATTACCACAACACTGAATATTGTTGTATTTAAGTTTCAATAAATCAAAATGTAATTATTCTTTGAAAAGAGTAACCAACCTGGTGCAAGATGTTCTGATGAGTCAGCATAACACCCTTTGGTGTACCACTCGTACCACTGGTATACATCAAAGTTGCCACGTCATCAGGTTTTATGGCCTCAAATTCTATCTTTTCACCTGGTAAAAAAGAGATATCATATATATTAAATAAAATATGGTCCTCTAGTTAAAAGAAAAGAAAAGAAAAACAAACAAAGCTAAAGATGAAATAGTACCTTCTTTTAAAGAGTCTACCAACAAATGGTGTTTCTTTTTTCCTAGTTCAGTGATTTCATTGTACATATACAAAGGTATATTCGCCATGGGAACATTTTTGTTTAAGTCCAGTTTGTCGCCCCAAAGCAAAATTACATATCTAACCTTTACTCTTGGAACAAGTGAATCGACTAGCCTTTTAAGAAATTTTGGGTCGTCCACTACAAGACCTACACTGTAATTATAGGAAAAAACAATAAATAGGCAACATAATACAAAAAAAAAGTATCCTTGTCTAAATAAGAAAAAAGCTACTTTCAAAAATTTAATCTTAAAAAACAAATGAAAACCCAATAATAGTTAGGAAAAAGTAACTTGGCCACATCAAATCCCCTCTCTCGACATAAACAACTAAACAATAAACAAAATTAATGTGTACAGAATTGACCTAGTTTCTATGTAGCAATATCTTATAATCCAAAAATGTGTACCTTTCCGAATGGGTATAGATTTGAAATAATTCTTCATCAGTTGATCTCGTGCCTCGTACAACATTTATAGCGCCTGTGGCCATGATACCTGCAATACTATCACCCATGTAATTTTACAATTCCAACCCTAAAAGAAAAAGGTAATACTTAATTCAGGAAAAGAACACACACCTTGATCAGCAATTAGCCACCTAGATGAGTTGTCAGCAAAGAGAGATATCTTTTCCTCTGGGAGTGATCCTATCTGCCTCAATCCTTCGGCAAAATTCAAAATTTCTTGCTCAAGCTGAAAATTGACTGGAATCTCTTAAAAAATATTGAAAAAAAGAAACATATAGTTTTTCAAAGTTCAGGCAGCAGGAGGTTGTGCTGGTCCCATTTGAATTTCTTTTGTGAAATGTTTCTCATTAAGGGTGTTCATTGGATCCAGTTTTTTTGGTTTTCAACCGAACCAACAAATTTTGGATTAAATGGTTCGGTTCGGTTAAATTTTTGAATTACTTCGGTTTTTTATATATGGTTCGGTTTAATCTCTCTTATTTCGGTTTGACTGGTATATATCTTGATATTTATTTCTACAATTATTAAATTGTATTTGTGTGATTGAGTTTTGTCCTTTTGAAATTTAATCTCTCTTATTTCGGTTCAACCAAACAAACCAAAATCTACTTCGGTTTTTTTTTTGGTTCGGTTGTTATTCGGTTGACAAGTTTAATTTGTTTGGTTCAGTTAGATTTTTGAAAACCGAATAAAATTTTGGTTTGACTATTTTAATTCGGTTTTAACCGAACCGACCGTTTGAACACTCCTATTCTCTACGGTATTAAAACAATGAGAAATTTCTATTACTTGTTTGTAGGTCAAATTTGAAGGAGGATCGTGATATGGATCCACCAAGGCAACCCGGTCCCCGAACTTTTGCGCATTAGTCCTCCAAATTTCCGGAATTGCTTTCCACTCATGAGAGCCAGAGTGACTGTCAGTGGCCGGGCCCGCAATTTCTCCCTCTTCTAGAAATTTAGAGCCTTTCCTTTTAATTTTAAACTCAACCTACATATGAATAAATGAATGTATTGTAATTTACAAAGTCAAATGTTATTAAAAAGAGATTTTTAATATACAAGGGACTATTGCAAAAATTTTACAATTTTTTTTTAAAAAGGTCGCTAATCATTCGTCTCAAAAGTGTAACTGAGGTGCCCCATCTCTGTCCATGATTGTACAGTGTTTAATCAAAAAAATTGTGGGAAAAGATGCTTTAATTATCCTTACCTTTTCCCTTTCCAATCAAATAGACCAACTGATATAGCTAAACGCCACTGCACTCAGTACGATTACATTTTTACAAAATTTAAATAATAAAGATTCATGAAGAGGACATATTCCAACCTCCGAGCAACAAAGAGCTACACCAGATCGACGGCGCGTGATCGAGAAGCATGCCTTGGACGCGGTCCACGACAGTCCATGGCGGGAGCTGAGAAGGAGATCTGCTGGTCCACGTTGGTGCAGGAGGTGCCCGCCTGAACTGGAGCTGATTCGCATCGCCATTTTTGTGTTGATCAACTGTGTCGGAGAGAGATAAAAGTCGTTTCAGCATAGAAGTCTGTACTATGTAGGCAGATGAGAGAGAAAAAATGTCGTTTAGACAAATCACGAGGTTTCTGACATCTCATTACGGGCTCTTTATTGATCTCATATCAGTTATCACCTAAGGTAACAGATATTACTGTTTATATCAGGACCGTTCGATCAAAAGATGCACGAATATTAAAAAATTTCGTACATTCCACGTTTGATTTGATTGGTTCGGATTCTGTTCGGATGGTCTGGCATTCCGGAGTTTCACACTGAATATCAACCGTTGAATAACACTATGATCGGAATGGAACATAATAAAAATTCAATTCATTTCAATAGAATAGAGATGAAAAATTCAATTCATTTCAATAGAATAGAGATGAAAAGAGATGATTTGGAATTGAATTTCAGTGATTGGAATAGTTAATTTAGAAAGAAGAATTGATTTCAAGATTAATTAAAATAGTCATAAAGTTTATCTTATTTACAGTGATGCCATTAGAAAATTTTTCTGTCTCCTTCTCATTTTACTCCTTTCTCTCCGCTCTCTCTCCCTCTTTTCCTCTCCACTGCTCCTCTCCTTCGTACCAGAGAAAGAGAGGAATAAGTCAGCGAGCGTTTCTCCCTTTCTCGAGCTCACTCAGTCCATTGTTCTCCAGTCTGCCGGAGGAAGGACAGTAACGTAATTTTGCTCAACCAATTCGATTCTCGTCAAATCTCTACTATTTTCGCGAGATTTCAGCGAGCGCTTTTTTTCCCGTCAAATCCTGTCAATCCAAATCGTCTCCTCTTTTTTTCTTCTTTCCGATCAGCAAAGTTCAAAACCTTTTCCAATTCTATTTCGCGTTTGAGGTTCTCGCAACTTTCCGATCACAGTGTAATTCAGCGGGTCTTTTCTACATCCGCCCTATGGGCCGGACTGTCCAACCAGAATTCAAGTTGTCTGATCTGAATATTTATGTTTAGATATATCCACTACGGTCTAGTCAAAATTTGTACAAATATTAATGAGATTATGCACATTTCACTAGCCGGATTGGTCTGGATTTCGATTAAACGGACCGGATTATGTTTCCTCATAGAAAATAGAAAATGAATTCGTCTTTATTCTCAGAACGGAGAAATGGGAACGATTATTGATAATAAATAAAGAAGTGAAGAAGCTATGAGAACAATTTAATTGCTTTTTATTGTGAGTCAACTACAAAGGTTGTAATTAAGTATTTAATTTTGACCTTTGGGCTTAAAAATGAACTCATGTTATTTTCAGTCAACTATTGGGCATATAACTTAAGTAGGGGTACAAACTGATTAAATTCGGAGCAGATATGAATGTATACAATATACTTAAATAGATATGAATGTAGACAGATAATTAAGGAATATGGATTCAAATACAAATTTGTAATGGATAAATTATTGGATGATAGTAACAAATTTGAACTACAAAAATAAGCATTTTAAAAAAAATTAAAAATGTAGAGTCCAAAATAAATAATAGGCTATTTATTATACAGAATGTAATTTTTTTTTAAGAAAATTCGCTTTTGTAGCCCTTCGCACGTAGTGCATATTAAATCTATTAAAATTAAGGGTAATTATATGTTACCCCTTGATTTCTTCCTCCATTTTTCTCCCAACTAACTAACTTCCTTTTCTAACTATAATAATCAATTTTAACTAACTAGTGGTCCCTACAAATTAATTAGTAGATTTTCTCCTTCTATTTCTTTCCTCTCCCTCCCTCTCCCTCTTCCACCTCCGCCTCCTTCTTCCACCTCTGCCTCCGCCCGCCTCTCCCACCTTCGCCTCTCCCTCTCCGCCTCCGCCTCTCCTTCTCCGCCTCTGCCTCCGCCTCCGCCTCACACAACTAGGATGAATACTTGTTCAATGATAGATGAATATTTGCATGACGAGGGTGAATACTTGTGCAACGAATAACTCGAAAGTATGTCATCATGGATCTCATTTTAAAGAGAAAATTATGTAGAAGACGTTCGTGGTTTTAGATTTGCAAAATTTCTCACAGATCGTTAGAAATATTAGTTAGATTGAACGGAGAAAAAAAAACCATCTCTAAAAACGTGTAAAAGATGGGTGTGATATGTCCAGTTTTTTTTAAAAATACTTGATATATCAGGGTGAATACTTGATGTATTACATGTGAATACTTGTTCAATGATAGATAAATACTTGCATGACGAGGGTGAATATTTGTGCAACGAATAACTCGAAAGTATGTCATCATGGATCTCATTTTAAAGAGAAAATTATGTAGAAGACGTTCGTGGTTTTAGATTTGCAAAATTCCTCACAGGTCGTTAGAAATATTAGTTAGATTGAACGGAGAAAAAAAAAACCACATCTAAAAACGTGTAAAAGATGGGTGTGATATGTCCAGTTTTTTTTAAAAATACTTGATATATCACGGTGAATACTCGATGTATTACATGTGAATACTTGTTCAATGATAGATGAATACTTGCATGACGAGTGTGAATACTTGTGCAACGAATAACTCGAAAGTATGTCATCATGGATCTCATTTTAAAGAGAAAATTATTTAGAAGATGTTCGTGGTTTTAGATTTGCAAAATTTTTCACAGATCGTTAGAAATATTAGTTAGATTGAACGGAGAAAAAAAAACCACCTCTAAAAACGTGTAAAATATGGGTGTGATATGTCCAGTTTTTTTAAAAATACTTGATATATCAGGGTGAATACTTGATGTATTACATGTGTATACTTCATGTATTATAGATGAATACTTGATGTTGTTTCCACTTGCGGTGACGGTTATGCGGTCCCCACGGTAATTAGTGATGGCGGTTGTGCGGTCCCCCCACTTAATTACGCGTTTTCTTTTGTTTTTAGCGGACGGCAGTTGTGGTACCCTACTATCTCCGCGTAATTAATGTTCTTAATGTCGTAATATTTCCATATATAATTATTTCTCAAAGATGAGTACTTTTATTTATATGGATGAATACAACTCGTGTTAAGTGTCAATACTTTTTCGCAAATCGTCCCCTACTAATTCCACCACTTATCTCCGCATATTACTGTGGTCCCCTACTTATCTGAAGTCGCGGTTGTGCGGTCCCACCATACCTTCATGTACTCTTTACACTTACACGACGAGAATGAATACTTGTTCAATGAGAGATGAATACTTGCGTACGAGGTGTGAATACTTGCATAACGGACAACTCGAAAGTATGTTATCATGGATCTTATTTTAAAGAGAAAATTGTGTAGAAGACTTTCGTGGCTTTAGATTTGAAAAATTCCTCACAGATCGTCGGAAAAATTAGTTAGAGTGAACGTACAAATAAAAAACCACCTCTAAAAACGTGTCAAAGATGGGTGGTAATGTTTCCTTATATAGTTATTTCTCAAAGATGAGTACTTTTCTTTACATGGATGAATACTTGAGTTTACAAGGGTGAATACTTCTGCGCCTGTAATGCTGTGGAGGCATTTTTGGTCCCCTTCTATTTTCCAATAATTAACGGTTTACTGTGGTCCCCTACTTATTTCAACGGTTATTAACAGTTTACTGTGGTCCCCTACTTATTTTCAGTTGGGGGAAAAGTGGGGGATGGATGGCGGGGGAAGGTTAGGCCCTCCCTAAAATTAAACGTGCTTCATTAATTATTAAGCTCATAAATCATCGTAGAAATAATAATCTTAGCAATGTGTAACATGAAAATATGATATCCTGCAGTGTAGGGCTGTAAATGAGTCGAGTTTGAGCGAGTTAGCTCCAACTCGAACTCAGCTCATTAAATAAACGAGCGAGTCAACTCGAGTTGGGATGGTTAAACGAGCTGTAAAGCCAACTCGAACTCAACTCATTATCAATTCGAGTTGGCTCACAACTCGTTTATAACTCATTTAACCAGTTTAACAGGTGCTGATTTATTAAACAAGTCAGTCAACTCAGCTCAAACTCAGCTCATTTATTAAACGAGTCAGCCAACTTAAGTTGTAAATGAGCGAGTTACGAGTTCGAGCAATTTTGCCCAGCTCTACTGCAGTGTGATATTTTCATGGGCACCATGACCAATCAATAAACCTTACCCATGTGGAGTGCGTATCCTCTGAGATATCTCAACTTTTGCGTTACCGACGTGTCCGGTGCCTATTCAGGGATAGTGCAGGGAGCCAGTATTATTTGTGCTTTGAGATTCGTGCAGAACTATTTGAATGATTGTAATTTTTTATAAAAACACGCAAAAGTTGAGATATCTCAGAGGATGTGAATTCACCCATGTGGGCTTCCAATCTTTTCATTTAAAAAAATAAAAGAGTACAATTAATGATATCTCAATATTTAATTCATTGGAGATTCACGGACCCATCGTAACTAATTTGGATGAAAAAGAGCTTTCTAATGGTCAGGATTTATTGCAGCACGAACCATCATTCCAATCATGTGGCTAAGCATGTATATCACAAAAACAACTAATTATATCAAAGCATTAATGTCTATTATGCAAAATGTCATATGGAAGAAGTATGTCTATATCCTAAAAACAACTAATTTTAATTCCACTAAATACACCTCAAAAAGTTAGGAAGCCTTAAATTACTAAGTAGTAGTTCCAACTTCCAACCAATTATATTACCAACAATATAGTGTACTGCATTAAATTATGTACAACAGAAAGAAAGACGAACAATAGAAGAAAACTGTTCGTTGTACAAAATCTGCTCCTTGTACCAGTATTGTATCAGAAGGCCTAAAACCAACTTTTATATTAACCTATGCTGCATTTGAATGTAATATGATACAACGATAATAAAGATTATACAACGAGTCACAAAGGCATAAAATATTTTTCTACTGAGCCAAAAATGATATTACAAACTCTTTTGCTGGTACAATAACAGAAAAATGATCGACTTACATTCCTGTTCTTAGCAAGAACCCAAAGAACAATGCATATATCCAAAGAAAATAAAGTCTAACTATTGCTAGTAACGTCCTTTCCTATACCTTCTTCCATCTAGAAACCGGCCAAATGTACGTATTCCCTCCTGATACATTCTTGCTTTCAAAAACCCATTAACAGCAGATACCTCACTTGTAGCAAAACCAACTCTGTCCATGACCAACTCAATTAAATCAACAAGTTTTTTCTCCATTCTCAATGCCAACAAACCCTCGGCCAAGTTAAAAAACGATGAAAACTCTGGCACAAATTCCTTCTCCACCATCTCCACCAAGAAATCAGCTGCCTCCATTATCGGGCCCCCACCTCGGCAGAGGCCCCGCATGACTATTTTGTAACTAATACCATCTGGATCCTCTCCAGTTTCTTGCATTTCTCTAAATAGCCCCATTGCTTCTTTATTCCGACGTGCCTTAAAAAGAGCGGATACCACCGGGTTGTACTCTCTTGGACCTGGTTTCAAACCCTTTATGCGCATACCCCTAAGCAGTTTGCATGCATATCGGGTCCGCCGTGCCTTGCAAAAGCAGTTAATTAGGTTTCCATAAACAAACTTGTCGGGTTCAAACCCGTTTTGGGTCATGCTTTCCACTAACTCACCTGCCTCCTTTACGTTACCTTCCTGGCAATAGTGTGTCAAGATGGAGTTGTATGTGTACTTATCGGGTTTGAACCTGTTAACAACCATCTGATCCAGTAGATCCTTTGCCTCTTTTATTCGGTTACTTTTACAAAGCCCGTCAATAAGGGAGTTGTACGTGACTAGGTCTTTAGGGATCCCATTTATCTCCATTTCATCGAACAAGTCTAGTGCATCCTCTATCCTTTTCTCTTTGCAAAGCCCGTCTATTAATATATTGCAAGTCACAGCAGGTATTGAGTACCCATTGAGTTTCATTTCTTTAAACAACTTTAAAGCCTTATCTAACCGCCCCTCGGAGCATAGTTGCTTAAGGAAGGTGCTATATGTGACATCATCGGGTGTGCACCCGCTATCTCTCATTTCCTCAAACATCTGATAAGCAAGCTTAAATTCACCTGATTTGAGAAGACCATTTATCAATGAATTAAAGGTATAGGCATCTGGTGAAAGCCCGTTACGAGTGAGGTCATGTGCAATGTCTATGGCCTCATCGACACGATCAGACATGCATAAGGAATTTATTAGGATATTATAAGTGACCAAATTAGGTGAATAGCCTTTCTCAACCATTTTATCAAGTACTGTCATGGCCTCTTCAGTACAATTTGTTTTACATAAATGGTTGATTAAGGTATTGTACATGGTCTCATCTGGATCTAAACCGGCACTAATCATGTCATCTAGAACACCAACTGCTTGTCCGACATACCCGGCCTGGCACATGCCATTCAACAATGAAGTGAACATGAACTTATCGGTTATTAACCCATTACCCGACTCCTCTTGGATGAGGCTCATGGCTTCTTGAATGAGGCCCTTCCTACAAAACCCCTGTACCAATAGACTTACCGTTACATCTGTCAGTTTAATTCCTTCTTGTACCATTATATCTTTTATCCTCAAAGCAGCATCAATGTTCTCTTCTTCAATAAACCCCTTCATTAATGCTGTAAGTATTTTCTCATTGGGAGATATATTTCTCTTAGACATATCATCGAGCATTAACAGTGCACCTTGAGTCTGATGGATTTTGCAAAAAGCCGTGATTAATGCAGTAAAGGTCTCTATGTTGGGTTCACATCCTCTTGTTACCATTTCAGTAAAAACCAATTCCATAAGCTTTATTTTGCTTCCCTCTAATAGAAAATTAAGGAGGTGATTGTACAACACTATGTCTGGTCTCACCCCAAATTCTTGTTCCATTTGATCAAGTACAAAATCAACAGCCTCATCAAATAAAGAGAATTTGGCATAGCATTCTATGACAAATAAAAAGGTATTACTGTTGATTCTGATTCCTTTCAGACTCATCTGTTTAAGAACGAAATTCAATTCACCAAAAGCCCCCGTCTTCCCCAATTGTGTGACCATTTCTTCATAAACCGGATAAGACAAATCCGACTCGTTCCTTTCCAATGCTGAATTGAATAGTCGGAGTGACAATATGGGGTCGTTTTGTTTACGGAGTAGGGTTAAGAGGCTGTTCGAACTTAATTTGCGTGGCAGAGACATTTCGATTGGATTTGAAACTGATGCGCCATTGAGGGATGCAAAAGAGACCACACAGTTCGGTGGGTTTTTGTATTTGAGAGAGAAGAAAAAGGAAGGGTGGATTGTTAAAGCTGTGGAGAAAGCCATTGAGGCAATTCCACGAACACCTGCAGTGCACTGGACAAGAGGTTTTAAGGTTTGGAGAGCAAGTGATTTTTGCTTTCCTTTTAGATAAGAGTCCATATACTATAAAGTAACAGAATATTTCTGTATACATATGAACAGTCCGATCAGAATCCGGACCGGATTGGAATGCAAGGTTTCCTTTTATATTCGTGCGGAGTTAGATCGGACGGTCCATATGTAAATATAAATATTCTGTGAGTAGAACTAGGGTGCTCCTAAGCTCACCAAGCCCTTCGTGAGCACGACTCTAAAACCTATCGAATTGACTTCAAACGATATTTTCAAACCGTTAGATGTTCAATCTATATTAAAATGTGCTTGGAGACCAAATTTTACATTTTTTGGAATTTTTTTACTATTTATTAAGATGGTTTGAAAATCACTGTTTTTATTAAAATTCTGCACCATTGGAAAACAGCGATTTTCAAACCATCTTAATAAATAGTAAAAAAATTCCAAAAAATGTAAAATTTGGTCTCCAAGCACATTTTAATATAGATTGAACATCTAACGGTTTGAAAATGTCGTTTGAAGTCAATTCGATAGGTTTTAGTGTCGCGCTCACGGAAGGGCTTGGTGAGCTTAGGAGCACCCTAGTTCTACTCGTATTCTGTTACCTTATGAGAGAGATGAGAGAAGAAAACTGACAGAGATTTTTTGTGGCTGCTTCACTTGGATGTATTTGTGAAGTAAAATGTTTGTACCTGACAGCAGTAGAACAAACAAAATCTAACAGAAAAGAGTATACATAATGAGTTGGTCGGATAAGGTAATGCGGAAACTAGAGTGAAATCAACTGTATGTACGTAACTACGTAAGGTGGGCGAAACAACATTAATGGAAGGAGAAAGGAAGGGCGACGGGGTGAGATTTCCTCTCTGCACAGTAAACTTATACTCCGATTTGGGAGGAAAATCTCAACAAAGTTGTACACGGAGTTTCTCTTGGTTCCTCTTGCTACAGTAAAGTTCTCTTTCCGTTCTACTCCGATTTCCCTCTTCTGGAGCAGTTGAACGTCATTGGACAGATGCGGTCACGCACCGTTTCACCTTCGCTCTCTTCTCTCCCTCCGCGTACCCCTTTCTGGAACACGGCCTAAGAAGACGGGTGAGACGAGGGAAAAAAAGGTAGATACAACAATGTATTACACGTATGGTTATAATTATAAAGCCACAAACAACGAATAGGATGCATTCCTGAGAGAAAACCGTGATTTTTATTAATATCCAAAGTTAATTACAAATTAATAAATATACTTCACAACTATTGGAATTTATAAAACTACCCGTACTGGCCATTTTCTGGTCGGTTTTAATTGTTTTCAGTACCGGCCAGAAAAAACCGGTATATATATTTTTTTAGAGACAAATAGCAAAAATGCTGAAATCTAACACTAAAAAATAGAATTTTTTTTTAAAATATTTGTTAGATTACTTTTTTTGATATATAATTAGCATATTTATATTAAATACGCTAAATTACTTGAAATTATGTTAAATTATGATGAATTACACAAAATTATGCTAAATTACAATAATTATGTTAAATTATGCTAAAATACGGTAAATTACGGTAAATTACGAGAACAGTAAGATAAAGAGAAAGAAAAATGCAATTTTCAGAATTTTAGAGAAAGGGTGTGATTTGAAAACTAAAATAACAACTATAAGTAGTTGGCGTGCCAGGGTTAATAAAATTTCAGACTTCAACTCTGTTAATTTATTGAAATTATTCAAAACTAATACAACTAATATTTTAGGAAGTATAAGCAAAGTAAATCATTATTTGTTCTTTTATAGGAGGAGAAAACAATTAATTGTTATTATGATATCATGGCTGACTCAAATAAAGAGAGGAAATGATCAGACTTCTTTCGGCACGCATTTAAGAGAAGTACATCTTGGAGATTTGTTTTTTTATTTTTGAGATTGTCTGAGAGATTTTCTGATGTTTCCGAGAAGATGGTATGGTGCCAATTTAGGGGGGTCATATCACCTCTCTATCTACTCAGTGCTCTACTCCACTCCATTCTCTTCTTGGATTTTCTGACCGGTTTTAATTGTTTTCGGTACCGGTCAGAAAATGGCCGGTAGAAATAGCAAAAATGTTGAAATCTAACACTAAAAAATCAATTTTTTTTTAATATTTATTAGATTACTTTTTTTATATATAATGAGCATATTTATACTAACATACGCTAAATTACTTGAAATTATATTAAATTATGCTGAATTACATAAAATTACGGTAAATTACAATAATTATGTTAATTATTCTAAAATAAGGTAAATTACGCTAAATTACGAGAATAATAAGATAATGGGAGAGGAAAATGCAATTTTCAGAATTTAAGAGAAAGAAAAATGCAATTTTCAGAACAATAAGATAAAGCGTGTGATTTTGAAAACTAAAATAACAACTATAAGTAGTTGGCGTGCCAGGGTTAATAAAATTTCAGACTTCAACTCTGTTAAATTATTGAAATTATTCAAAACTAATACAACTAATAGTCTAGGAAGTATAAGCAAAGTGAATCATTATTTGTTCCTTTCTAGGTGGAGAAAACAATTAATTGTTATTATGATATCATGCCTGACTCAAGTACAGAGAGAAAACGATCAGACTTCTTTCGACACGCATTTAAGAGAAGTACATCTCGGAGATTTGTTTTTATTTTTGAGATTGTCTGAGAGATTTTCTGATGTTTCCGAGAAGATGGTACGGCTCCAATTTAGGGGGGGGTCATATCACCTCTCTATCTACTCAGTACTCTACTCCACTCCATTCTTTTCTCGGATTTTCTGGCCGGTTTTAATTATGTTCGGTACCGCCAGAAAATGGTCGGTACTAAATATATATATTTTTTAAGTGACAAATAGCAAAAATGCTAAAATCTAATACTAAAAAATCGAATTTTTTTAAAATATTTGTTAGATTACTTTTTTCATATATATAATTAGCATATTTATACTAAAATACGCTAAATTACTTCAAAATTATGTTAAATTACGCTGAATTACACAAAATTACGCTAAATTACAATAAGTATGTTCAATTATGGTGAAATACGGTAAATTACGCTAAATTATGAGAACAGAAAGATAACGGGAAAGAAAAATGCATTTTTCAGAATTTAAGAGAAAGAAAAATGCAAGTTTCAGAAAAGTAAGATAAAGGGTGTGATTTGAAAACTATAATAACAACTATAAGTAGCTGGCTTGCCAGGGTTAATAAAATTTCAGACTTCAACTCTGTTAATTTATTGAAATTATTCAAAACTAATACAACTAATAGTTTACTTCATAAGCAAAGTAAATCATTATTTGTTCTTTTTTAGGAGGAGAAAACAATTAATTGTTATTATGATATCATGGCTGACTCAAGTAAAGAGAGGAAATGATCAGACTTCTTTCGACACGCATTTAAGAGAAGTACATCTTGGAGATTTGTTTTTTATTTTTGAGATTGTCTCAGAGATTTTCTAATGTTTCCGAGAAGATGGTACGGTGACAATTTAGGGGGGTCATATGACATCTCTATCTACTCAGTACTCTACTCCACTCCATTCTCTTCTCGGATTTTCTGGCCGGTTTTAATTGTTTTCGGTATCGGCTAGAAAATGACCGATACTAAATATATATATATATTTAGAGACACATAGCAAAAATGCCGAAATCTAACACTAAAAAATCGATTATTTTAATACGATTTTTTAATATTTGTTAGATTATTTTTTGATATATAATTAGCATATTTATACTAAAATACGCTAAATTTATGGAAATTTTGTTAAATTATGCTCAATTACACAAAATTACGCTAAATTACAATAATTTTTTTAAATTATGCTAAAATACGGTAAATAAAGCTAAATTACGAGAACAGTAAGATCAAGGGAAAGAAAAATGCAATTTTCAGAATTTAAGAGGAAGGGTGTGATTTGAAAACTAAAATAACAACTCTAAGTAGCTGGCGTGCCAAGGTTAATAAAATTTCAGACTTCAACTCTGTTAATTTGTTGAAATTATTCAAAACTAATTCAACGCTAAATTACTGACGTAGCTTAATATAAACTCTAAAATTAATTTTAGAGATGTGAGAATTAGAAACCTTAGAGATCTTAATTTCTAAAAAGTAGTTAACAGTTATTTAGAAACTCATTTGAGTTGCTCCGATGTAGATGCTCTAAGAAATATAATTGAAAGAGATCTTTTGGGGCTGATTCACAACATGCCTTTGTATAGTAAAATTGTTTTATATCTCGTCTCCGGGGAACACAGTAACAAGATTCGCGTTTTATTCGCGTTTAATTCGCGAATAAAACGTTTTTGGGGTGTTTCCGAACCGAATGGCGTATTATTCGTTGACCGAACCTTTGATCGAATAAAACGCGAATAAAACGCGAATAAAACGCGAATTTAACGAATTTAACGAATAAAACACATTTTTTTCACATTTTTTTTTCGGAAACGAAATTTTGAAACTTGGCACAGTGACCAATATCCTGCGCGCACAGTATCCATTGTCCAACTGTCCCCCACACCACCCACGTGATGAGAGAAATTTTCCATTTCTCCATATTTTTTTAATGCTGATCTTCTGTGGCAAAATAAAAACAACATATCGTATAGTAAATCATCAGTAATGAATTAAATATGCACTGAGGTATCGTATTGTAATTCCGAATCATTCCCGAATTATACCCGAATTATACCCGAATCACGAATTTTTGACCCTGCCGAACCGAACCCAAATTATTCATTTGTTACTATGCTGGGGAACAGTACAAAACAGCATACAGTTCCTATTTCAGCCGTAGCAAATTACCTGACAGCAGTAGCGCACACAAAATCTTACAGAACAGAAAATACAGCATGAGTTGGTCGGATAAGATAATGTAGAAACTAGAGTGAAATTACCGTAGAAGACAATTCTAGGTAGGGGAAAAAAATGTAGATAACAACAATATGCTACACGAATGGTTATAATAATAGAGCCACAAACAAGAATTCAGAGTAGGTCCGATGTCCATCGGACCTACTTTGGTTCGATGGGTGTGATGACCATCCGATTTGCATCAAGATTCGTGTGCTCGGCATCAAAATCCGTGCAAACCTGTATCAATTTCCATGCACATAGATCTTGATGCTAGTCGTACGGTGATAGAGCTAATTGAATCTAAATGTAGGTCCGATGCCCCTCCTATCTCTTCCTACTAACCTTAGGACTTCATAACTAAATATTTGAGTTTGGATTCGTACCGTCCATCAAAATTTGGATCAATCCGATCTGATCAAAAGCAGATCGGACGGTCCGGATTCAAACTCAAATATTATGTTAATATGAATTGACAACATTTGGTGCTTGCTCACCTGATTTTATCAATTTGTTTATTGTTTTTTTTTTATGGTAATTTGTATAAAGATAATGTATACAAAGTCACTGTGGGAGTGTGGGTAATATATATGGCATTAATCAAAGTAAGTCTGTCACCTATTGACAGTAATTGTTGGGTTCAATTTTGTAAATTATTATCAATTTTGTTAACTAAAAAATACATATAAACATTTTAGATTCTTTTCACGTAGATGTAAACCAATATATTTAATTAATAATTTAGCCAATTTGCATTAAAACAAGTCAGCTAACTCAGCACCAAACTCTAAAAAATATGTTGCTTGGAATCAATTCGGTATTAGGCAAATTGATCTTTATTCAAAACAAAGTTTCAAAGGCTAATAAACAAGTATTTGCATAAACAGATTCCGAAACAAATCTGCCATTTGTTTATGCAAATACGTTGCTTTGTCAATAATTACTTCTTCAACAACCTAAACGCTTTTTCTCCAGTTTATCTTGACTTCTGTTTTCCTTTTTTGTAGATGTAGGCCCCTTGTTCCAGCGATATAAAATTCCAACGGTCTCAGATTTATTTTATGACAGTAAAAACAAAACAAATAATATTACTAGTTTTACCAGTTAATTGGAAATGTAATACGTCAATAAACATTTCAATATTGATTTTCTCAAATATCTCAATCATTAAAGACATCTTAATTTGATATCGTATATTTTAAATATAGTTAGAAAACTGCTGGGAGCTTATTAACTTGAGAACCATAAACACAAGAATTTATTAATTGAATTATATGTTTCGATATATGTGTAAAAAATCGTTCTTATAAATAAGACAACGTCACAAGATATTCATTTAATCATATCATTTATATTGTTCACCTAAACAGGTATAATCATATCATTTATATTTATTAATTGAACTTCTTTTTCTACTAACGTTTGGACTTCATAACTAAATATTTGAGTTTGGATTCGGACCGTCCATCAAAATTTGGATCAATCCTATCTGATCAGGTGGAATGCACAGTCAAAAGCAGATCGGACGGTCCGGATTCAAACTCAAATATTATGTTACCTTTGGTGATATGAATTGACAACATTTGGTGCTTGCTCACCTGATTTTATCAATTTGTTGATTGTTTTTTTTTTTTTTATGGTAATTTGTATAAAGATAATGTATACAAAGTCACTGTGGGAGCCGACATTCTTAAAAATACCCTAAGTTAATCACAAATTATTAAAAATACCCACGGTCCCCTTTTTTTTATTAAAAATACCCATACCGGCCAATAATTGGCCGGTTCTGATTAAAATTCCCGACCGGCCAATTATTGGCCGGTTCTGTGAATTTCTTTTTTTTTTTTTTTAGAGAAAAATTGCTAAAATGCTGAAATGAAATCTCACACAAAAAAATCGAATTTGTTTTTTAAATATTTGTTAGATTACTTTTTTTGATAGCATATTTATACTAAAATACGCTAAATTACTTGAAATTATGTTAATTTATGCTGATTGACACTAGATTACTTTAAATTATGTTAATTTTTTTTAAGAGATAAATAGCTAAAATGCTGAAATATAACACTAAAAAATAGAATTTATTTTTAAATATTTGCTAGATTACATTTTTTATATATAATTAGCATATTTATACTAAAACACACTAAATTACTTGATTTATGCTGAATTACAGTAAATTACAATAATTATGTAGAATTATGCTAGAATACGGTAAAGTACGCTAAATTACGTATGAATAGGGATGATATCTTTACTGAGAAGGGGAAAAACAACAGCGCTCGAGTGTCCGATTTAGCGTGTCCAATTTCAGCAAATGGCCACTTTTCAGCAAATAAAACGGCGCTCGAGTGTCCGAGTGTCCGATTTCAGCAAATGACCACTTTTCGGAACTTCAAACGGCCATAAAACGGCGCTCGAGTGTCCGATTTCAGCAAATGACCACTTTTCGGAAAGCTTGCGAAAATGCGCATGCGTCCGGACTAGCTTTGCTAGTTTTCCAAATTCAGAATCGCCAAAAAACAAAGGGAAGAGCCTCAAAACTTCAGTTGAAGTTTCCGATTAAGATTTTCATTTCTATTCTCCAATCTACGTAGCTCAGTAAATTAGTTATATAATGAACTTGTAGAATACCAATTTTTATTATTTTTTGAAATTTTTTTACTAGTTTTTATGTTTTACGAAATATGCACAAAATCGGCCTATTCATACGTAATTTAGCGTAATTTACCGTATTTTAGCATAATTCTACATAATTATTGTAATTTCAGCATTTTAGTAAATTTACCGTATTTTAGCATAATTATTGTAATTTACCGTATTTTAGCACAAAATCAGCCCTATTCGTAACGTATTTTCTAACAAATATTTAAAAAACAATTCGATTTTTTTGTGTTAGATTTCATTTCAGCATTTTAGCAATTTTTCTCTAAAAAAAAAAAAAAAAAATTCACGGAACCGGCCAATAATTGGCCGGTCGGAAATTTTAATCAGAACCGGCCAATTATTGGCCAGTATGGGTATTTTTAATAAAAAAAGGGGACCGTGGGTATTTTTAATAATTTGTGATTAACTTAGGGTATTTTTAAAAATGTCGGCTGTGGGAGTGTGGGTAATATATATAGCATTAATCAAAGTAAGTCTGTCACCTATTGACAGCAATTGTTGGGTTCAATTTTGTAAATTATTATCAATTTTGTTAACTAAAAAATACATATAAACATTTTAGATTCTTTTCACGTAGATGTAAACCAATATATTTAATTAATAATTTAGCCATTTTGCATTAAAACAAGTCAGCTAACTCAGCACCAAACTCTAAAAAATATGTTGCTTGGAATCAATTCGGTATTGGGCAAATTGATCTTTATTCAAAACAAAGTTTCAAAGGCTAATAAACAAGTATTTGCATAAACAGATTCCGAAACAAATCTGCCATTTGTTTATGCAAATACGTTGATTTGTCAATAATTACTTCTTCAACAACCTAAACGCTTTTTCTCCAGTTTATTTTAACTTCTGTTTTCCCTTTTTGTAAATGTAGGCCCCTTGTTCCAGCGATATAAAATTCCAACGGTCTCAGATTTATTTTATGACAGTAAAAACAAAACAAATAATATTACTAGTTTTACCAGTTAATTGGAAATGTAATACGTCAATAAACATTTCAATATTGATTTTCTCAAATATCTCAATCATTAAAGACATCTTAATAGTTAGAAAACTGCTAGGAGCTTATTAACTTAAGAACCATAAACACAAGAATTTATTAATTGAATTATATGTTTCGATATATGTGTAAGAATCATTCTTATAAATAAGACAATGTCACAAGATATTCATTTAATCATATCATTTATATTGTTCACCTAAACAGGTATAAACATCCATAGTGTTTATATGATTAAAAAATTTCGACATAACCATGACATTTGTAGACTCAAAAGTGATGATATAATTGTTAGTACTACTTGGACTATAGAATTTCAGCCCAGTGAGCTATATCTCCGACATTTTTAAAAATACCCTAAGTTAAATATAAATTATTAAAAATATCCACGGTCCCAAATCTTTATTAAAAATACCCATACCGGCCAATTATTGACCGGTACCGATTAAATAGCCCAACCGGCCAATTATTGGCCAGTTCCGTAATTTTTTTTTTTTTTTTTTTTTTTTTAGAGAAAAATTGCTATAAATTTATCTATATATCAAGCAACACCATTGATGTTTCTATAAATTTAACCTCAGAATTGCGCTCCAAATAGATCGTCTCTTGTACACCACCCGGTACAGTAATGCAACTGGTTCCAGCCGCAAGTTGCTTAATAAAACTCTTTCTAGTTACAGGGACACAACCCAGCCATGCCCAAATATGCCTTAGCACTGGAATATTGAATGCCTAGCCAAGCACCAGTACAATGTTCATAAGTATATATATATAGATTGAAAAGAATAATGATGGCATACCCCTGACTTTTATGTTACATCTAATTAACTTTTATAGTACATATATTTGAAAATTATTATTTAAATTAAAAGATTAAAATTGTAGATGTATTTTTTTTAATTCTTAAATAGCAAGTGTATCACATTTGGGTCGATTTGAAAAGCGTATAGCCTTCCATAAAAAAAATATAATTTTTTTTTTAACAGTACAGTTTTCATGGCAGTATGATGAATGACCAATCAAATTTAAAATTGACTCAATAAAATTTGATACAAGTACTATTTAAATAATTCAGAACACATCTAAATTTTGAATAATATTTTTTTTAAATATATACATATCGTAAATGTTATAAGATGTACTAGAATTACCCAAATGGAATGCACAACAGCATTTCCCTAATTCAAATAAACTTACAACAAAAATTATTCATAACAAATATTTAAAAAAACAATTCAATTTTTTTGTGTTAGATTTCATTTCAGCATTTTAGCAATTTTTCTCTAAAAAAAAAAAAAAAAAAATTACGGAACCGGCCAATAATTGGCCGGTTGGGCTATTTAATTGGTACCGGCCAATAATTGGCCGGTATGGGTATTTTTAATAAAGATTTGGGACCGTGGGTATTTTTAATAATTTATATTTAACTTAGGGTATTTTTAAAAATGTCGGCTATATCTGGACCCAGTCCACCGCCAATCAAAATCTGAAGCCCAAAATCATGTCATACAAGTTCAGAAATTAAACACAAACCAAAAAAAAGGTTAGATTCAAATGCTTCATGTCTTTCATGCTGCGTCATTTAGGAGATTTATTCTTTAGGTCCCCTATCATGATGAAGCAACAACGAGCTTCGTGCTTCACATTCTTATCTCTGTATTCAATGAAACAACTTTATTCTTAGATATTCAATGAACAAATATTAATATTAATTGAGAGAGAGAGGGGTAAAAAAGCTAACCATATGTTCAATGACAAAGTACAAATCTTCATTATCTAAAATTGTCTCCTTAAGAGTAATAACATTTGGGTGGCTGAATTTGCTCAGAGCCTTCACAGGCATATTAATTTCACAATGGTTCCCTCATGTTTGAAAGTACCATCTCTGTCCATATTTCTACTTGCACTAATTTTAACCTGGCTAGTATTAATCTGCCAATACAAAATACCAGTATGACTGATTTTACATTAGAACTAGCTTGGGTTTCCTCCATTTTAGGGACCGAAGGGGATTTTAAAACTTCATATACCAAAATTAGAATGGGTTCACTTTCCTAATATAATTTGAGGTGCAATAATGAGTATTTACAGATGAAATTCATACTAGTGCATGTATACCCTTCTTGTACGAAATTTTATACTATATGATAAATTCAAACCTGGAGCTCTCGTTCGCTCCAGACTTCTTCAAAGGAATATAATTTTCTCTTCATTTTTTTTTAGAAAAAATTGGTTATTTGCCACTCCAAAACCTTCTAATTGTAAAAATGCCATCCCGAAATTTGAAATTGTAAAAATGCCACTCTAAACTTCATTAATTTCTAATTTTGCCATTTATACTGTATTCTTATATTATTTTTATTAAAAATTAACTGAAAAATACTTTTTTGGTCATACCGCCCGTACCCCATGAATGGCAAAAACATAAATACATATACCAAAACAGTATTTTTCAGTTAATTTTTAATAAAAATAGTATAAGAATACAATATAAATGACAAAATTAGGAATTAATGAAATTTAGAGTGGCATTTTTACAATTTCAAATTTCGGGATGACATTTTTACAATTAGAAGGTTTTGGAGTGGCAAATAACCAATTTTTCTTTTTTTTTAATAGCAACCAGAAAAGTACAATTGCTACTGTAAGCCAAAGAGAGAGATTCCAGAAATTTTAAGTGACCAATACTAAATTGACTAAATTGTGAGCTTGTTTCGATTCATGAAACAGGTAATATAGCTGTGTACCATTTTTTTCAAATATATATAACCGGAGTAATATATGACTAGGATGTAAATTTGTGTCGTGTTGTGACTAGTTACACCGTGATTTGGGTCACGTGCGTTGACTTAGTCAAGTTTTCACATGGCGTGTTAGTCACGCCGCCGTGACCTAACGTGACGTGATTGGTCAAGTTCGGACATCTTAGTCACATGTAACTATTTTTTTTTTTCATAATTTAAGTTAGTTTAAATAAGAAACATTAGAAAAAAGTTTAAAAAAAAAAATAATTGTAAATAATTGCAAAATAAAGAAATCATGTTATAAAAAATATGTTATGTATGTGAAATAATAAATTTATTGTATTTTATTTGAATTGTTATTTAATATATAAATTTTATAAATTTTATGTTATTTTGGTCACGTGTAGTCACGCTTGATCATGTTTTGTGTTGTGTCGATCATTTCGTGTGTTGTGTTGTGCCGTGTTACTTTTTTCCGATAGTGGTGACAACACGTGTCATCACGCATCGATACTCTCGTGGATACTAGACTATTTAAAGACAACTGTTTAATATTTACAAAATATTTTTTACATAAGTACGGTTAAAATGTCCCATTGTTAATATGCCCCACTCATACCCCACATCCTTATCTTTGTTATTAAAGTTCAAACATTCGATCCGAACCGTTCAACATAATATCCATTATAAAATTTGTTTGGAGACCAAATTTTATATTTTTTACAAAAGTTTTAGATAGATATATACAAAATCACTGTTTTTGGGTGGTCCAAAATCTTCTGTCAAGTGTCAAAGACAATTTAGAGATTGATTCAGAACATCAATTAAGGAGGGGCATTGTTCGCAGAGCATTAGACCACTGTTTTAGAACTGGTACTGGCTGATACCTCATTTCAGAAGCACCCAATATTAGTTCAAAAGTAACACATCACAGTAAAAGCAAAAAATGAAAGAACCCCAAAGCACAGTTCAAAGCGAAGAACAAAACAAAGGGCCTCAAGAGCACAAGCAAGTTTAATTGCCGAATTACAACAGGAAAGTCACAAGGATGAATTAATTAAGCTATACATATGTTTTCATAGGAATTGAATAAAATTATAAAACCAATCCTTTGGGCAAAATTGCACTCCATTTTATCTTCCACAAATTGTGTTGAGAAATTTAGAATAGATAAAGTCATATCTTATTATTAGGCCTATTTACAAATTAAACTGGTCTTCAATCCGCACAAAATAATAAGTTGACAGAATTTTTATAAATAAACCCAATATGATAATGGTCTCGGTCATCTCCATCATCCTCCGAAGAAGAAAATGGTGAATGATCTCGGTCTCCTCATCGCCATCATCCACCTCTGGTCCCTACTGGTTGGGTGCGAAATTAATGAATTGTTCTATCTCGTCCAACCACTCAGTAGAATATGTGAATTCATCCGACAGACTATTAATGAGTTGGTCTATCTCGTCAGATACATTAACCAATTCTGGCATTGCGTCCAATATATAACCATCCTCCTCTAGCCTCAGCAGGAAAGGTGCTAGACAATCATCAATGCCCTTCCAATCGGAGATATCCACGGGCCGAGGCCGACCATAGAAAAATTCATCCATCTCATCATCTGGTATATCTAACAACGAACCCACATCCGATGGATTGGAGGATACAGCTTTATCCTGCACAGTGATCATTGACAAGTATTTGCATAAACAGATTCCGAAACAAATCTGCCATTTGTTTATGCAAATACGTTGATTTGTCAATAATTACTTCTTCAACAACCTAAACGCTTTTTCTCCAGTTTATCTTGACTTCTGTTTTCCTTTTTTGTAGATGTAGGCCCCTTGTTCCAGCGATATAAAATTCCAACGGTCTCAGATTTATTTTATGACAGTAAAAACAAAACAAATAATATTACTAGTTTTACCAGTTAATTGGAAATGTAATACGTCAATAAACATTTCAATATTGATTTTCTCAAATATCTCAATCATTAAAGACATCTTAATTTGATATCGTATATTTTAAATATAGTTAGAAAACTGCTAGGAGCTTATTAACTTAAGAACCATAAACACAAGAATTTATTAATTGAATTATATGTTTCGATATATGTGTAAGAATCATTCTTATAAATAAGACAACGTCACAAGATATTCATTTAATCATATCATTTATATTGTTCACCTAAACAGGTATAAACATCCATAGTGTTTCTATGATTAAAAAATTTCGACATAACCATGCCATTTGTAGACTCAAAAGTGATGATCTAACTGTTAGTACTACTTGGACTACAAAATTTCAGCCCAGTGACTCAGTGAGCTATATCTGGACCCAGTCCACCGCCAACCAAAATCTGAAGCCCAAAATCATGTCATACAAGTTCAGAAATTAAACACAAACTAAAAAAAAAAAAAGTAAGATTCAAATGCTTCATGTCTTTTATGCCGCGTTATTTAGGAGATTTATTCTTTAGGTCCCCTACCATGATGAAGCAACAACGAGCTTCATGCCTCCTCACATTCTTATATCTGTATTCAATGAAACAACTTTATTCTTTGATATTCAATGGACAAATATTAATATTAATTGAGAGAGAGAGGGGGGTAAAAAAGCTAACCATATGTTCAATGACAAAGTACAAATCTTCATTATCTAAAATTGTCTCCTTAAGAGTAATAACATTTGGATGGCTGAATTTGCTCAGAGCCTTCAGAGGCATATTAATTTCACAATGGCAAAATTACAAATCAATATTTCACAATGGTTCCCTCATGTTTGAAAGTACCATCTCTGTCCCTATTTCTACTTGCACTAATTTTTACCTGGTATTAATCAGCCTATACAAAATACCAGTATGACTGATTTTACATTAAAACTAGCTTGGGTTTCCTCCATTAATTTTAGGGACCGAAGGGGATTTTAGAACTTCATATACCAAAATTAGAATGGGTTCACTTTCCTAATATAATTTGAGGTGCAATAATGAGTATTTACAGATGAAATTCATACTAGTGCATGTGACCCTGCTTGTACGAAATTTTTATAATATATGATAAATTCAAACCTGGAGCTTTCGTTCGCTCCAGACTTCTTCAAAGGAATATAATTTTCTCTTCATTTTTTTAATAGCAACCAGAAAAGTACAAATTGCTACTTTTACAGGGCCAAAGAGAGAGATTCCAGAAATTTTAAGTGACCAATGCCAAATTGTGAGCTTGTTTCGATTCATGAAACAGGTAATATAGTTTTGTACCATTTTTTGTCAAATATATATAACCGGAGTAATATATGATTAGGGATGTAAATTTGTGCCGTGTTGTGACTAGTTACACCGTGATTTGGGTCACGTGCGTTGACTAAGTCAAGTTTTCACATGGCATTCCATGGCAAAAATCATAGGAATGATCACAGCATGTTAGTCACGCCGCCGTGACCTAACGTGACATGATTGATCAAGTTCGGACATCTTAGTCGTGTGTAACTATTTTTTTTTTCATAATTTAAGTTAGTTTAAATAAGAAACATCAGATCTAGAAAAAAGTTAAAAAAAAAAGAAATAATTGTAAATAATTGCAAAATAAAGAAATCATGTTATAAAAAATATGTTATGTATGCGAAACAATAAATTTATTGTATTTTATTTGAATTGTTATTTATTTTATATATATATATATATATATATATATATAGAGAGAGAGAGAGAGAGAATGGCTAAGCGCAAAACGTTTGTTCCTGGGCTCAGGAACAAACGGGTCGGTTCTCTAATTTCCGAAGTTCAAACAACCAATCCAAACCGTTAGATGTTCAATCTATATTAAAATGTGCTTGGAGACCAAATTTTACATTTTTTGGAATTTTTTTACTATTTATTAAGCTGGTTTGAAAATCGCTGTTTTCTAATGGCACAGAATTTTAATAAAAACAGCGATTTTCAAACCAGCTTAATAAATAGTAAAAAATTCCAAAAAATGTAAAATTTGGTCTCCAAGCACATTTTAATATAGATTGAACATCTAACGGTTTGAATTTGTTGTTTCAACTTCGGAAATTGAAGAACCGACCCGTTTGTTCCTGAGCCCAGGAACAAACGTTTTGAGCTTAGCCATTCTCTCTCTCTCTCTCTCTCTCTCTCTATATATATATATATATATATTGATATACATTTTATGTTATTTTGGTCATGTGTAGTCACGCTTGATCATCTTTTGTGTTGTGTCAATGATTTCGTGTGTTGTGTTGTGCTGTGTTACTTTTTTCCGATAGTGGTCACGACACGTGTCATCACGCGTCGATACTCTCGTGGATACTAGACTATTTAAAGACAACTGTTTAATATTTACAAAATATTTTTCACACAAGTACGGTTAAAATGTCCCATTGTTAATATGCCTCACTCATACCCCACATCCTTATCTTTGTTATTAAAGTTAAAACATTCGATCCGAATTGCTCAACATAATATCCATTGTAAAATTTGTTTGGAGACCAAATTTTATATTTTTTACAAAAGTTTTAGATAGATATATACAAAATCACTGTTTTTGGGTGGTCCAAAATTTTCTGTCAAAGACAATTTAGAGATTGATTTAGAACATCAATTAAGGAGGGGCATTGTTGACAGAGCATTAGACCACTGTTTTAGAACTGATACTGGCTGATACCTCATTTCAGAAGCACCCAATATTAGTTCAAAAGTAACACATCACAGTAAAAGCAAACAATGAAAGAACCCCAAAGCACAGTTCAAATCGAAGAACAAAACAAAGGGCCTCAAGAGCACAAGCAAGTTTAATTGCCGAATTACAACAGGAAAGTCACAAGGATGAATTAATTAAGCTATACATATGTTTTCATAGGAATTGAATAAAATTATAAAACCAATCCTTTGGGCAAAATTGCACTCCATTTTATCTTCCACAAATTGTGTTGAGAAATTTATAATAGATAAAGTCATATCTTATTATTAGGCCTAAAATAATAAGTTGACAGAATTTTTATAAATAAACCCAATATGATAATGGTCTCGGTCATCTCCATCATCCTCCGAAGAAGAAAATGGTGAATGATCTCGGTCTCCTCATCGCCATCATCCACCTCTGGTCCCTACTGGTTGGGTGCGAAATTAATGAATTGTTCTATCTCGTCCAACCACTCAGTAGAATATGGGAATTCATCCGACAGACTATTAATGAGTTGGTCTATCTCGTCAGATACATTAACCAATTCTGGCATTGCGTCCAATATATAACCATCCTCCTCCTCCTCTAGCCTCCGCAGGAAAGGTGCTAGACAATCATCAATGCCCTTCCAATCGGAGATATCCACGGGCCGAGGCCGACCATAGAAAAATTCATCCATCTCATCATCTGGTATATCTAACAACGAACCCACATCCGATGGATTGGAGTATACAGCTTTATCCTGCACAGTGATCATTGCCTCCTTTAAAAACTAACCATATGTTCAAAGACAAAGTACAAATCTTGAATCTCAAAAATTGCCTACTTAAGTGTAACTACATTTGGATGGCTGAACTTCATATACCAAAATTAGAATTGGTTGATACTTATATTTGGAAAGTGGTCAATAATATTATCAACCTGATGTGCAATAATGACTATTTGCAGATGAAATCATACTTGTGTGTACTCTTGTACGAAAAATTTACACTATTTGACAAATTCAAACCTGGAGCTCTCGTTCGCTCCTGACTTCCAAGGAATTAAATTTTCTCCTCATGTTTTTAATCGCAACCTGAAAAGTACAGCTACTGTTACCTGGCCGAAAAGAGAGAGATTCCTGAAATTTTATGTGACTAATATAAAATTGTGAGCTTGTTTCGATTCATGAAACAACTAATACAGCTTGTTTTGATCATGGAATTAGAAATGGAGTAGGTCTTGAATTGGAAAGTCGGTCTAGAAATTTTGCTATTTTTAGTTTTTACAAAATTTTTTTTGCTATTATTATAAATGTCTGAAATTACTAAAATTATTATTTAAGATTGAAATGAAATATTACCAGTTTAGATCCGCTAATTAACAACGAAATTCAATCGCAATGCCTGCGCATCCCAAAATATGCTTTAACATAAGTGTGTACCCTTGTACGAAAGCTATATACTATATATATAGGAGTTGGCTACCGTGCTACGCGTAGCATAGAGGGCCTCCATGCTACGACTCAATATTTGAGTTTTTAAAATCCTAACGGTCGATCCGAACCGTTCAACATGATCTCCATATGAATATGTACTTGCAAACCAAATTTTACATTTTTTAGAATTTTTTTGCTATTTTTTTAGATAGGTAGAAAATCACTTGATCTGAATGGTATAGAATTTTCAGATCAAGTGATTTTCTACCTATCTAAAAAAATAGTAAAATTTTTTTTAAAAAATATAAAATTTGGTTTGCAAGTACATATTCATATGGAGATCATGTTGAACATTTCAGATCGATCGTTAGGATTTTGAAAACTCAAATATTGAGCTGTAGCACGGAGGCCCTCTATGCTACGCGTAGCATATTAGCATTTTCCTATATATATATATTATATATATATATATATATAGAGAGAGAGAGAGAGGTTGGTTAAGATACAAACGTTTGTGGAACAAACGGTTTGGTTCTCCGATTTTCGAAGTCCAAACAGTCGATCCAAACCGTTAGATATTCAATCTATATTAAAATCAGCTTGGAGACCAAATTTTACATTTTTTGGAATTTTTTTACTATTTATTAAGATAGTTTGAAAATCACTGATTTTATTAAAATTCTGCACCATTGGAAAATAGCGATTTTCAAACCATATTAATAAATAGTAAAAAAAAATTAAAAATGTAAAATTTGGTCTCCAAACTGATTTTAATATAGATTGAATATCTAACGGTTTGGATCGACTGTTTGGACTTCGAAAATCGGAGAACTAAACTATTTACGTACAATAAATTTGGCACTTGCATCATAGCAATTACATGATCTCCTTGATTAACTAGCATGAGTCACCAAGTTTTGTGTGAAGCTTCACTTATAAATCTTGAAAGTTTTTGACCATTTACCAATTAAATTATTTAATAATTTGTTTCTTGAATGGAACAAAGTGTAAAGAACTTAATTTGATAATATTTTAATTAATAATTGAGATAATGGAGGAAACCATATAGCTATCGAACCACTGGTAGAAAATAATAAGAAATTAAACAAGCGAATCCTTATATATATAGATGGAGGGGCCGCCATTTTGCATGCGCTCTTAACGGTATGCTTCAAAGTAATTTTAATCTGTGTGAGAAATAGAGCACTCCGTACAGATAGAATCGAACCACTGGTATTAAGGATCCACTTATGAGGGTCCCAAACCATAGAAGCCTTGTACGCTCCAGAAGTGCTAATTAATTTAGAAGGTTGTATTTTATTGGATTTGATTATGGAATTAGAAATGGAGTGGGCTTACATTGGAGAGTTGGTCCAGAATCTATGCCTACAGATTTGTATTAAAAAAAAAAAAACTTCCTAATATCTGCCCACCTTTTACTCTATATTGCCATATTGGGTAATTTTATTCAAATATATGTCTTAACTTAGCATGTCTTTTGTAATTTAACTTTGAAATCTATTGAATTAGTTTTAACCGAAATTTTTATTAATACCCTAAAAAAAATTAGCAAATATGTCCTTCATTATGAAATATTTTCAAAAATGACCTAACCGCCTCATGTTTGGGCGGTCAGCTCTCACTACCAAACCGCCCCACGTTTGGGCAGTCAACTCTTAATACCAGACCACCCCACCTTCGGGCGGTTTGGTATTTAACTCATTTTTTTTAAATGCTGTATTTTTTATAATGTTGTATTTTTATAATGTTGTATTATAAAATGTTGTATTTTTTATGTTAAAATTTTGTTAAATTTTTTTAATTTACGGTTATAATTTTTATAATTTGTTATAATTGACGATTATAGTTTTATTTGTTGTAATGTTTTATTGTAGTTTTATTTGTTATAATTTTATATTGACGATTATAATTTTATTTGTTGTAAAGTTTTATCTCCATTCCATTATTAAGCATGTTGGGTGTCCGATCCGCCAACGGCTACGATTGAAAGATAAATTTTCAGATTTAATCTCAGCCCTCCAATCACATAATCTATCTTCTTTTGATTAAATGCATCTGTTTTATGTGTAGAAGTCTAAATTTAGCTACAAACATACTCGCCACACATACTGCCACACGATGTATTACAATTAAAATTGAACAAACTCTAAAATTTAGCGATATAATTCTTCGTTTCCTTATTTATTTATTTATTTATTTCTCCCTCTCCAATTAAACTGACTCCACCTTCCATTTCTATACGGCGGAGCATAATGGAAATCAATTTTTTATTCACTTCCTTATTTCTGTACTTCCTTATTTCTATACATATTACTGTGACAAATCTAGAATATATTTTTAATTTTGTTTCTATACAGATCTAAGGGTGAGGATTTTAAAAGCAAGATTTTGGCTCAAGGCAACAACAAGGTAAGAGAGATTTTTTCTTTGGACCATTCTGTCCATGTTTCTAAAACGAAAAATAAAGTAACACTAATATATGGGCAATCTGCATTAATGGAGTAATTAATTATTCAAATAAATTGAAAGATTTACTTTCTTGAAACCGGTGAAGTCAAATTTCATAAAATGGGTGATGGTTGGATTTACTTTATGAAACCTAAGCACAATGCAAATTTTTTTTTTTGACAGAATACGAATTAGAATAAAACAGTGAAAACATTATATTATTCCTTCTTCTTTTTTTTTACTGTTTTTAATTATTAGTTAGTGATAGGCATTTAATTTTTATCAATTTGTTATGTAACAAAGTATATCTATTATGTATTCTATTTATTTTATGCATCTACGGATTTATCTCAAAAAAAATGGCCAGCTATTGAACTTTAAAAGCAGTAAGATGGTCTCCATAATAACAAAGAGAGTATGAAAAAAATATAATCTCAGAATGACACAAATTACAGATATTGCAATTTATAACGTAGTAACAATCATAAAAATAACAAAAATTTGAATAGAGTTTCCGATGAAAAACTCATTATACTAACAATAAAACTAAAAACTTTAAAAAATAGGAAATTCATTAAAATTAAGTATAGTAGTAATAACATTATTCTCAAAGATCATTGATCCGACATGTCTCTGTTGTTTTTTCTCTTTAATCTAAAACAACATATTTCTCTGGCTTTGAACCACAAATAGATATGCCTATCCTTTAACCAAGTAAAATGCTCTAACACTATTGAGTAGATCTTCGCGAATTTCGTACTTGAAATTGATTAATTCAAGTTTTTCGGCCTCTTGTTCGAATGGAATTTCCGACTCATCAACATCCATCTATGAAATGAAAAATTATGTAAATAAATAAAGCAAAAAAATAAAGAATAATTATTATAAACCATTTTCAAATATCAAAATTTTTGTCTTCATTAATACTATAATTTGTTATCAAAGAGCTAAACTTTATTTTTCACAAAGTTTGTCAAAATTGACTAAACATTTTAAATTACTTTTGTTTAGATATTTGGAAATTAAGAATTGACTCTCCTTAATAAAAGAAAAAATAACGCAAGAAATTTCAAGCAGAATTTTTTTTTCAGGCAACAACTTTTTGATTTCTTCATTTGAAGAGCATGAGGTATTGGAACCCTCCTCTTTTTTTTTTTTATATATATCCATGAATATTGTTAAATAAATATTTTTTTTCATTGATTTATTTTTTTATGAAAATTTGTTATTTGTACGAGAATTTATTTTGTTATCTTGTAATATATTCCGTTGCAACACACGGGCACGATACTAGTAATATGTTATAAATTTATTGTAGTTTTATTTGTTATAATTTTGTTTAATGTTATAAATTGGTTTTATTCGACTAGATAAATAACAAAACTAAATAATCTAAATGGTAAGTTTACAACATAAAATCTAACAATCCAAACATGAAATATAACAATTCAAACATGAAATACTACAAATCCATCTAACTAAAAAAAAACATGAAAAACCTAACTACGAGGGCGGCGATGACTGGAGAAATCCAACCTAGCAGGTGGATCGCGGTCCCTGGGCAGCAGCTGACGCCTTAAGTGAACCTCCTCCTCCTCGTCATCTTGGAGATCATCCACATCTATCTCTGATGCCGCACTGGTCGCCCATAGATTCTCCTTGACATCCTATCGCTCTCCAACCAATCTTCAAACTGCAAAAACCGCCCAAACGTGGGGCGGTCTGGTATTAAGAGGTGACTACCCAAACGTGGGGCGGTTTGGTAATGAGAGCTGACCGGCAAACATGGAGCGGTCAGGGCGTTTTTGAAATTTTTTCCATGTGGAGGACAGATTTGCTATTTTTTTTAGGGTATTAATAAAAATTTCAGTAGTTTTAAATAATGTATTCAAGCCGTTAAAACTAATGTATTTCTATTTTACGAATAATGTGATTACATATTAAATATATAAATTTTCAAATTAATTTAATATAATATTGAAAGTAAAAAAACAAATTAAAATTAATATATAATTTCTTTTATACTGCTTGATTTTATATTAAATTTTAAAAAAAATTATAAATTTAATATTTGAGAATACTAAACAGAGGATCTATGAAAGTAGGCCATGATCTCGGTACACTGCTAGCAAACATTGAAATTCAATCGCATAATATGCTTTTAACATAAGTGGTCTTTTGGGCTTCATTTGTTGAAGCCCGATATCAATTTTGCTACGGTAGTACGGGATTCATTTGACAGATCACACGGATCTGATCTTTCCGTCCTTCGATTAAAAGATTGAAGCGAACCGACGCCGTTAAAGGTACTATTTGAGGCGAATCGAATCCGTTAAAAGTGTGATATTACACCAATACCCCTTCCGTTTCACGATCTTATCCAAACCAGAGCGGACTGCGGTTCTTCGAGAATACATGTCCTCCATTTTTTAAATACTGGACGAATCCAGTCAAAACTTTAATTTATGCTTTTACTTGCTTGCCTGTCCGGTCCGTATTGAAGTTTGGTCAAGAACTGGAGGGGTGAGATTCAAACATCTTAAATTAGGTTTTGTAGTGAAAAATCCGACCTAGACATTGCCGGATCCATTCATATTTACCTTCATTATTTTTCTCCAATTATATTTTTACATGTATTTTAAGCATACATGTTATAGATATTTTAAAATTAATCTTCAAACTTCTTAAAATTTATTTGTAAATTATCTCCATATTCTTTTCAAACATGTTTTTTAATCATCGACTCCTATCGTGTTTCATTATTGCATTTTTATTTACTTTAGACTTACTTTTATTTAATATTGGTAAGACAACGAGATACTACGCAAACTGTTTATACGACATTGCAAGAACATATGAACGGAAGATCATAAATGAAGAGCCAAATTAAGAGGAAATGGAGAAGATTAGTCCTGTATTGGAGAGCAAGTACTGGAAGAAGAATTTGCGCAAAATTTGATCGATTTGTTTTGCATATTTTGACTTACATTAGCCATGCGCAAGGATAATTGATTTTCATGAAATATCAAACTTGTACAGATCACTATTCCGATCTCACGTCTCTTTTTTAAAACAAAAAATGTGAGTAAATTTTCAATTTTAAAGTTAAAAATGACGATTTTGTTATAAAATAAAAATAAATAATAATAAACAAGATAGAGAAAACATATAAAAGATGACAATATCTTTATTCATACATTTCTCATATGTACAATACAAGATTACAATGTCTCTATTTATAGGACAAGTTGTAAATGAAAAGTCATTGCAATAATAAATAAAAAAATAAATTCTAAATAGTAGTGGGATATGAATTCCAATAGTAGTGGGATAGTGGAGAAATGAATGAGGATTAATATTGGAAGTTACAAAATGAATGGACCATCTATTATTATATTCATAACAGATTTGAATTATTCAATATAATCTTCATATGAAAGATAAATTTTACATTTTTAATAATTTCTTTGCTATATTTTAAATATAGAAAATTACTATTTTTTGTACTAATTTTCATATGAAGATCATGTTGAACAGTTTATATTAACTGTTTATACTTTAAAAAACGAAGATATTGATCTATATGCATACCAATCTGCACTATACATAGTACCATAGCCTTCCTATTTGCTTTAATATAGCACTCTGCATTGAAACATTTTTTTTTTGTATGTAAAAGCATGTAGGCTACCACTAAGCTTAAAGTTTATATTACGAGATAGTCGTTGTACTGGTAGCAACATGCATACTCAAAAGACAGAAACTAATACATGCTCACATTGTCCTATCACGTACCAATGCGTACGAGTACACCTATTAGTCCATACCAGTACACTCATCAGCCCTTACCAGTATAAATATACTACAATTAGACCTTACGTGACATAAGTAAGCAAGGAAAATAGAAACAAATAACTAATATGTGCTGGTATTAAACTGTCAATTGTTCATGCTCATATGGAGACGTATTGAGCCATCAGTCATCCTTGCTTTTAGCACAAACGTGCTAGTTGAAAATCGAAGTCCAGAAGAGACACAATCCATTTTCCTGTTTTGTTGGCAAAAGGAAAGAAAAATAAACGAAAGAGGAAACAAAAATGAGATAAAAGAGGAAAACAAAAGAAAAAAAATTAACAACAGAGGTGAGAGAAGAAGAAGCTGCCGCAGAAAAAAGGAGACATGGAGAAAGGAGAGACCCGGAAGGAAACATTGATTTTTTGAAATTTTTTGATAGGTACAAAATCACTGTATTTAAACGGTTCAAATTTTCTGAAAAACAGTGATTTTGTATATATCTTAAACAATAGTAAAACAGTTTTAAAAAATATATAAAATTTGATCTCCAAGTACATTTCATGGTGAATATCATGCTGAGCAGTTCAAATCGTCTATTTGAACTTCGAATTAGAGATGAAGATGTTAAATATAATTGAGACATGAAAACAATGGAACATGTGAGCCCTCCTCTATCTTACTTACCATCATTCAAATTTATAGAACCTCTCATATTTAAACATTTTGTTAAAAGAGTTATTCAAGATTCAACTCCGGTTTGTGGAAAAGATGAGAAAAGTTGAGTTTTTACTTTTTATAAACATGGAATTGAAGATATGGAATTTATTGAGATTCCAAATTAAAAGGCGAAACTTTTTAGTTTGGAAATTGTAAGATCAAATTTTCAATAGTTTATAATAAGTTATGTTTTAAACTAATAATTTACTTTTGGAAATAAAAAAGTAAAAATCCTCAAGCTATGAAATAAAGAAAATTTAGAATTTCAAATCATAAAACTTTGATGAACCATACTTCCATTGTAAATTATGTAACTGGAGAGAAGAAGAATATTTCTCTCCTTTTTATGCTTTGAATTAAGTTTTTCAATATTATAATTCTTAGTTCGATATTTTGGTTATTAATAGATTCAGATGACCTCCAAATTTATAGTGCTCAAAATTGTGAAAAATTATATTTTTTATATTTAGTATATGAGGAGGGATCCAATTACACCTTTTTTGGTGACACACTTTGACATCTACTATTTTTAAAATCCAAATAGTCGATTTAAACTGTTCAACATGATGAATATATTAAAATGTGCTTGGAGATCAAATTTTACATTTTTTTGAATTTTTTTGCTATTTATTATGATGGTTACAAAAATCGTTGTTTTCAGACCATTGAAAAACAGCGATTTTGTAACCATCTTAATAAATAGTAAACAAATTCAAAAAAATGTAAAATTTGATCTCCAAGCACATTTTAATATGGTGATCATGTTGAACGGTCCGGATCGGCTGTTTGGATTTTGAAATCGCAAAATTGACCTATATAAAAAACGGTGTCATGATGTGTCACTAAAAAATGTGTAATTGGATCCCTCCTCTTAGTATATTATAGTGCTCAAATTTCTTTTTTTTTTTCTTTTTTTTTTTTGAAAAGTTGGCAGAGGCTACCAACAATTTATTAGATAATAAAATTGTATATGTACAAACACTCCACTGAGGGTCTACTCAGCCCTCGAAAATCAAAAAAATATTACAGGAGCTATCTACTCAATAGTATTTGAACCACATCCATCCAACATGCATGGCTAGAGAAGAAAATTTATCACGGCGTGATCAGTCACGTCACGTTCACGTCACGTTACGTCACGTCACGTGTGTCGATTATGTGACGTGACTCACGTGTTGCGTGACGTGACTATTCGCGTGACGTGACTGTATTTAACAAAAATTATACGTCACGTCACGTCACGTAAACTAATCACGTCACGTCACGTCACGTCACGTCACGTTATAAAACACATCACATGATCACGTACTGTCACGTGTAATCACGTAAACACGCATAGTCACGGATTGCTTGGCTGGCTTGCACTAAAATAGTTTTGGAATTTTAAAATCAGTCCGATCTTTTCATATTTTTTGATATATTTTTTCTGAATTTTCAACAATTTAAATTAAAATATAAAAAAAAGTTTAATGTGACTAATTTATGTCACGTCATATCACGTCACGTTATATCACGTCACGTCATATCACGTCACGTGTAGTCACGGCGTGACTACACGTGACGTGACCATTCACGTGACGTGATCGTCTGCCACTATTTTGATCACGTCACGTCACGTCACGTGAAAAAAAAACATTGATCACGTCACGTCACGTCACGTGATCAAATCACGGCGTGTTTGTCACGTCACGTCACGGCGTGTCACGTATTTCCTTCTCTATGCATGGCCCTTTGAGCCAAAATCTCCGGTGGTAACAGAGCACTCTTGAAAATGAAGTTATTTCGCTGTAACCATAGGTGCCAGAGGAGACTGAGGAACCAAAACCGAAGGACTGTGCCATTCCCCTGACGTGGAAATTTTGTCCAAGAGGAAGTCCAGGTGGAGTGAACATCTGCACGGGTAACCAGCATGGGAAAACCGGCTAGCACGGATTGGTTCAAGAGGAAGTATAGTGCTTAAATTTCGAGCACTTTTTTATCAAAGAAAAAACAACTCTAAAAGTATTTCTGACTTGTCTTGTCAAAAATATTGTAATGACAGAAAACTATGCTAACATTTTATATGGATTCACTATAATTGAATCAAATATAACAATTCTAAAAGACATTTTATTGAGAGAAAGATAAAAGTCTTAATCTTTTAATTTTAATATTGAGTGAAGCTATGAACTATGCATAGCACGGATTGGTTCGTACTACAGATCAATAATTTTATTATCAAAATTCTAATGTTGATCTGAACCGTTCGACATGATCACCATATGAATATAAATTGTAAACTAAATTTTATATTTTTAGAATTTTTTTACTATTAACTTATATGGTAGAAAATCATTGTTTTTAGATAGTTCAGAATTTTCAAATCAAGTGATTTTCACCCATCTAAGCAAATAGTAATTTTTTTTTGAAAAATGTAAAATTTAGTTTACAAGTATATATTCATATGGCGATCATGTTGAACAGTTCGGATTGATCGTTAGGACTTTCAATCTGAAAATTTGAGTCCATAGTATGAGCCAATATGCAGTATGCATAATACCATAGCCTCACTCTTTAATATTTACAAAGAATTATTTATCCGAAATTGTTTTTTCTCACTAAGACCAAAGACTGATTTTCTTAATTAAAAAATAATTGAACAAAAGAGATAAATTCAAAAGCCTAATTCAATCAATAAATTTTCCGTATTTGTCAAACATAGTGCCTGATTTACGTAAATCTACATTTAAACCCAAATTAAATTGGTTATGTAGCCTAGTTCTCCCGTTCCCAATTTCTCCACCATCTAATCCTTATCGGGTAAGCGGTTGGTGCGAAATCTGATCCAATAATCGTTCGCTTTCCGATATTAAACGTACATTTACTTCGTACGGTCCCACATTTTCTTGTGTCAAAGTCTTTAATTTTCGTCATAATTATTAATTTATGAATATCCTTAAAAAAAGTTGAAATTACGATTTCCCCCTCTAAACTATATAATATCATATTTACCCTTCTAAATTAAGAAAACTCACAAATTTACCAAATTTGTTAATTTTCCTATCAAAACTCATTTTAAATTATAAAATATTGATTTTATTCTTTATTAATAAATAAAATAGAGGTCCTTATGTCCATAGAAGAATTTGCCTCTATTTATAATGAGTTTTAATTAAAAATTAAATAAATTGACTAAATTTGTGATTTTTTTAAATTCAGAAGGGTAATATGAAACGGTGAATTTTAGAGGGGTAATATGTAATTTCAAGGGTTTTGAGGGTATACAGAAAAATCATCCATTATTTTTTTCCGAAGGGTACAATTGGAATTCGTGTTTTATTAGTTCCTAAATTAGATTTCGTAAATAGCCTCTCCTCGTTCGCTCTCGCTCTTTTGTAATTTCTTGTCGCAATCTTCCTCTTTTCTCTTGGTTTGATTGACCAAATCTTTCCCCGTCTTTTAATGGTGAGTGCTCGGTGCTTTTTTTTGTTTGTTTTATTGGAAAGTTCAGTAATTTTTACTGGCTGTATTTGGTCGTTAAATTTGGTATGATCGTTGATGACCTCTCAATTATCTCGAAAAATTCAATTATAATGCTAATATCTTTTTGTGTTAATTTTATATACTCCTTGTTAAATTGAATTTTTGTTCGCGGAAAAGAATAACAGAAAAAGGCGAGTTCTTTCTGTCTTCTATTGATTTGGGAATTATGTATTTTCGAATTTATAATGGAATTAGCCCTTCTTCTGGCCAATTTCTACCTCAATTGAACAAATCGGGAATATTAGGTCTGATTATACGCTCTCTGTAGCTAGGATTGCTGATTCCAGTTTCTAAATGTAATGCAAAAGTCTATTTTGAAGATTTGTTTGGATTATACACTGAGATGAAATTTTTACCAATATAGTATCATAGTGGTACAATACATTGTAATCCTTGGTTGTTCTGTATTTTTAACTTGTTATTGTTTATAATTTATACAGTTTGTTGGGTAAAAAGATTTTCCTAAGAGGCGCTAAATTCAGCAATGATGGTGACATGGCGGCTCATAGAGAGTTGCTTTTTTCACGAGATATTTAACCTTAATTTTCTGAAATTTCATTGTAATAATTTTGAAGGCGGCTTGGGGGAGTAGCTGTTGCCTCTCACTATCCATTCCTTGAATAGACCGTGATTTCGCCCGGCAAAAATTTCTATCATGGATAAGTATGTTAATACTTGTTGCTAAATTCTTATTTTGTGTACTTATTTTACTTTCATGAAAATTTGGAAGATTTGACAATTTTATAATATATATTTTTTATTTTTGGTTTCAGGTACATTATAATAAAGGAAATTGGAGATGGATCAGGCGGAAATGTCTTCAAAGCATATCAGATTCATACAAAAGAAATTGTAAGTACTACCTTACTGCCACTTATAGATTATTTCCGTTATATATATATTTGAATAAAAAGGGTAAACAACTGTATTACTTATTTTATGAATTGAAACAGGTTCACAATTTTATATTAGTTATATATATTTTCTGGAATCTCTCTCTTTCAGGCCCTGTAAGAGTAGTAATTTGTACATTTCAGGTTGCAATTAAAAAAATAAAGAGGAAATTTAATTCCTTGGAAGAAGTCAGGAGCATACGAGAGCTCCAGGTTTGAATTTATCATATAGTGCAAAGTTCTCGTAAATGGGTACACACTATTATGAATTTGATCTGCAAATAGTCATTATTGCATCTCAGGTAATATTAAGAAAAGTGGTCTACTAAGTATCACGCAATTATAATTTTGGTATATGAAGTTCTAAAATCCACTTTGGTCCCTAAAATGGAGGAAACCCTAGCTAGTACTGATGTAAAACCAGTCAAACTGGTATTTTGTATAGGCTGAAGAATGCTAGCCAGGCTGAAGACGGTACTTTCAAATATGAGGGAACCATTGTGAAATATTGATTTGTTAATGGGTATTTACAATAAGCTTCTATTGTAAGCCATTGAATTAAAATGCCTAACTTGTAGGCTCTGAGCAAGTTCAATCATCCAAATGTTGTTACACTTAAGGAGGCAATTTTAGAGAACCAAGATTTGTACTTTGTCTTTGAACATATGGTTAGCCTCTCTCTCTCTCTCTCTCTCTCTCTCGCTCGCTCTCTTAATATATGTTCATTGAATATCTAATGAAAAAGTTGTTTGTGGGAAACAAGGGAAATATCCCAACATGACAAATATCAAATCACTCCCTTAGTTTCTGTAGATTATAAAGCATTCCAAATTTATCCTTTGTCCTCACGTTTATATTAATTACTGATGCAAGATGGTGGGTGGTTAAATGAAGAGAATAGAGAGATTGATTTAGGTTTTTCCCATGTTTTGCCAAGATAAATGGATATTTATGAAATTTTAAGAGATAGCAAGATAAATTTTTGTGTTATTTGTAGATCCATATAATTTTCCTAATAATATAGTTTGCATTTATTTGTGGTTATTGTTATGATTATCAAATGTGTAGGATAAAAATCTGTATGAAGTAATGAAAGAGCGAAACACATATTTTTCTGAAGAGGAGATAAGAGGAATAATGTGTCAGATTCTAAGTGGTCTTGCTTACATCCACAAAAATGGATACTTTCACCGTGATCTCAAGCCCGGTATGACAATGTCTTTTTCTATTTTGTAATATTAAGGCTTGACTACTCGTTTCATGAGGGATAAAAAGAGAATAAATAGAAAATATATGTATTGATACCATCAGTCTGGTACTGACTAGTATATACCAATAACAGCCCTGTAGTAGACCTGTTGAGAGAGATAATTTGTAAAACTTCTGTATTGTGTGAGCACATTTCTGAATTCTGTAATGGGATGCAACAATGAAAAGATGCTTCAATTTTTTGTAGAAAATATATTGGTTAAGGATGGAATAGTTAAAATTGCGGATTTGGGGCTAGCAAGGGAACTTTACTCGAAGCCTCCTTATACTGAATATGTCTCTACGAGATGGTAAGTTCATTATTTTGGTTCACTAAAATGCTTTCAAGTTTGACCCTTGAAATCTTACTTTTTTTGCACTTTGACCCCTACACTTATTGAGGTTATACAAAATTGTCCCAATCTTTATGGAAGAAAATTTCAGAACAACAGATATTCTTGAAATAGTAACTATGTTACATTTCTAGAGAATAATCGTTTCCAAAATAGGAAATGTTGGATGATTGACAATTCTAGTTAAACAGAAACTAAAGTTGTTTTCTTTCGAAGGTATCGAGCTCCAGAGGTCTTGTTAAAGTGCACTTCATATGACGCAGCAGTTGGTAATTTCTCTTATCAACCTCACAATTGTAACATTAATTTTTCTTATCCTTGTATTCATTAACATTTTGAAATATGCTAATAGATGTGTACTATATTCTCTTCTGAGCAGATCTGTGGGCAGTTGGGGCAATATTAGCCGAGCTTTATAGATGTTCTCCGCTTTTCCCTGGTGATAGGTAAACATCAGAAAAATACATTGATACAAACAATTTTTGTTGTGTTATTTTTCTTTCTTCAGTTAACATGCTACTATGTAATGTATATATATTAGCTTTTAGCTCATAGGAATTATCTTAGATATTAAATAGTACTGAAGTAGCACCTTATGTTTATCAACTTAAATTAAGAAAATTGTAAGACAAAAAATTAAGATTTGAAGACTTTATTCCATATTTTTCTTATTTTCTACAGTGAAATAGATCAACTGTGGAAAATCTGCAATGTTCTTGGGACCCCTGATACCACCATCTGGCCAGAATTGATGAATTTTCCAAGATCAATGGATTTTGACTTAATTCAGGTGCATATTTTTCTTTATATTCCAAGAATGTTTTGTTGGTCCACCTGTCAAATTTAAGCGTGTCAATTAAGTAATGTGTTTATTTTCAATGAAGGCTCAACATGGGGCAAATCTGTTAACAGCTATCCCTAATGCCAACCTCGAAGCCATTGACCTATTCATGGTACCTTTCTTTAACCTTATGTAATACGATTTGTGTTTTCATAAATTGACATGTCTTTTACTAATTTTAAATATATCTTTTTTGCTCTCTCTATGGTTGCGATTCAACTTTAATAGCAACTGTGCTCGTGGGACCCACGTAGGAGGCCAACGGCTGAGCAGGTCATGCAGCACCCATTTTTCTATGTAATACTCCATCCCACCCTCCCCCCAAAACACACACGCATGCACACACAAATACACTCACTCGAGCACCATCAAAACTTCGTTTTATTTTCTTATTAGTTGTTTTTGATTCAAGCACTATCTGATTTTGTCAATTTGCTCAAGCTCATTAACTTGACCTAATTGTGTACATATGGATCAAAGAAGTTATTTTCAAAAGATCAGGGTTTATGGTGTGAAACCATATGGGTTCACTCTTAAACTGTTTATAAACCATTGATTCCTTCAAGTTCTTTACTTTGTGTTTGCAGCCACTGTTGCTAAATTTATCTTGGTTTCAGGTGCAGCGTTGGGTACCAAATCCTCTAGAGGAATGCTTTATTCCCAGCTTTAGTAGACATGGTGAGTATACAAACTATAATGACTCAAATGAGTTCTTTAATATTTATTGGTGAAATTAAAGAATTGTGGAACTTCAAAAAGCCTTTTGAGCTTGAAGAGTCCTTTTTGTCACCAAACTTCGCTGAGAATCTCTTTTTTTAAAACATTTAAGTGGGTGTTTATAACAAAAATTAAAGAAATACAAGGAGGCCCTGATGTTTTACAAGTTGCAAAGAGCACCCTTTTCACAAACTTGTTTTTTATTAAAAAAAACTGATATCCGAAAAAGAAAGTTTCATAAAAAATTTATCAGCATGTACCAGCTCGGTGCATGTGTCTTACCAGACTTAAATACTCTAATGTGCAAACTGTGAAGTTAACATAGGAGCACAAGCTTTGAGAGCTGCTCACATGCAATCAAGTTCTCTGAAATATTAATACTTTTATTTAAGGGACTGATATAAGCTTGATTGTACAGGACAAAATGTTAATCTCGAATTGAGCCTATGGGATGACAGCACATACATAGACGAATCTGCTCTTGAGTTAACCTTAGGTCTGAGTGTTTCTAGTATAGGTATATGCTGTATCTACTTTTCTCTTTATAGGTGTCAATTATACTGTTTGTAAGTTGTACGAACTTCAGCTTACGAATTTCAGTTTAATGAGTCAGTAATTATTGCGTACACCAATGGTTCATCCAAAATTTGAACCATCTGTTGATTAGGCCATGATGGTGATTTAGAAGTTTGAAAATTAAACTCTCTAATTTTCTTTCCTGCCCAATAGTATATTCCTATTAAAGAGATCATTTGATGAAGTTCGGTATTCGGTAGATGCTTCTCTGTAAAATTCTAGCCATTATTTACTATTTGATCATAGTAGAAATGATTGGAGCAAGTATTGTTGATAGTGAGAGAAAAAAAAAGGGTGCTTTTAGAAGGGGTACTTGTTTCTGAAATTGCTCTTTGCCAGCTCTGATTTTACTCTTTTTTTTTTTTTTTTGCAGATGTTGGTAATAACAATTGTAACACTTATATCGCACAACATAATGGAGAGGTTAGTTATTAGCACGCATTCTCTGTCTGAAGCCTGAGTTATTTATCTTATCATAGGACAATATTTATATTTGTGTACTGAGGTTAGCATCATAAATCACTTTTAATAAACTTTATTTGGTTTCATTTTGTTTTTGCAGGATATCCTCCTACAAGATCATTATAAAATGGAATCAGGTTGCTGTTACTCACCAATTTTAACCTTGTTGCATTATTTTAAATAATTAAAAACA